>CM070077.1:1008461-1508461 GCA_036250285.1 Pyrocoelia pectoralis | reverse complement strand
ATCAACCCCCATGTAGTAAATGGCCAGCTTCATACTTAGATTCTGCGACTGGAGAGGATTCTTCAATTTATTCCAGACCCTTGACAACTTCGGTAAATTTGAACAAGTTTGATGTTTAGCCGACTATCTGATTTGACTACTTCCTTTTAAGTTTGTAACACTTTTGGATTATTTCCACCGCGTGGTGGATCCCAAAGGAAACAATAAAGTTTTTGTACAACCCCAGATAGCTAAACTGCTTCTCGAAATGATGACGCTGAATGCACGCCCACTAGAAACTAGAATATGCTGTGCACTAATCTGGAGTCCGACATATCAATCACATAAAGTAGCTCTAGAAACAATACAAAGAAAGTTCTATATGTATAAGGAGTATTCCATTAGAGGATACGACCATAATCAACTACCATCAATCAATAATCTTGAATCTTTAGAGCGTCGTATGGTAAAAATAAGGGCTCTCTTAAAGAGAGACTTAGGATAGGTTCATAAATCAACGTATGATGTGTTCAAAAACCAATTGGGCGTTTTAAAATCAAATGAATAATCGATAGAACAACGTTCACTGCATGCTAGGCGCTTTGCGTATAAAGTTTCTTTTTCAAACATATTCTATTTATGATTTTGCGCCCCCTGAAAACCGCCGCCCGGGGCACGCGCCCCCGTTTGCCCCCCTTAGATCCGGGGCTGGAAATAGGACTTGTATTAAAAGCTTTAGTGTGTGACCAAGGAACTAATAATCGTAGTGGTATTACGTATTACACGCTTAGGTGTAGTAGATACTAACGAACCATACTTTTTCTATCATGAAAATAAATACTTTGTCATATACAGGGTGTCCATTTAGTAGCCCGTTCTTCAAGTACGGCTTTATTGTTAAATTTACTAAAAAATAAATATACGAGATTGCAATTAGGTTGGATGAAGCACATTTGCAAATTATTTAGACACATACAGGGTGTCTCCAAAAGTATGGTGCATAAATCGTATATTTTTTTAAATGGAATGACCCACTTTTTTTAAGCCCAAATGTAGGGGCCATGGGTGAACTTTTCAGTCGTACATTATTTTTGCATTAATACACGGACACGGCGTTGCCAAGTTATTAATTAATACATATTTTTTTGCTAAATATCAACCCTTTCATTATACGCTTGTATTTTTTAACGTCATGTTTTTGTTTTTACGTAAGTTCGGTGGTGGACTTGGGTTGAATCAGAGTATTCAACCGTGACGAAACATTAAATTATTTCATACAGGATGTTCACTTTTTTTTTGCTCCAAACACGACATTTTCAAACTAATTTTCTTCATTTTTTTAAATAGCACACCCTATTTATTATTGCATATTTGGAATCCCCGGTAAATTTTAATGCAACTTATTAAGCTTACCCTATACCTAAGTGCGATAGTTTTTTCGTAAATTAAGATTTTCTATTCCTTACGGTAGTAGAAAGTGGCGCGATATAAGGCGCGTGGACGAGCCAACGCATAGGCTGGACACTCGAATCGAGGATGCGATGAAATAAGGTTCTATTTATTTTTAAATATGTGCTGTTTATGGACGAATGCACGTTCCATAGAAATAGTTTTGTAAACAGATACAACTTTCACTTTTATGACACGAAAAACTCGCACATTATCCGCGTCAACCAATTGAAAATGTCTTCTCTATTCGGCCCACACACTATGCAATCTGTCGTCCAACAAGTTGTACAACCCAAGGATTATAGTTTATAATCCTTGGTTTCGACCGTCGAAACGATAATTGCATAGTGTGTGTGGTTGCCGTTCAACACATCCAACGACACGGTTGGATCGTACGGAAGTTTGGCCGGTTTAAAAATTTGTTGTACAACCACGTCTGATATAATACGACAGATTACATAGTGTGTGGACCTGTGTTGACTCGTGTCGACACGTTGAAACGATTTCAGAAACAAGTGATACGTTGTGTAGTTGGTATTTAATATTCGGTGGTTGCTGTATCATATTACTCCTATTAAAAATATTGAAATTGGATAATAATCATTTAGTCCAGTCATTTTAAACATGAACATTGCAAAAAATCCTATATCAGGTTTGACTTTTTTATGTTGTTAGGTTCAGTCCCAGTAGTAAATACTCAATTTTGCAACTTCGAAAAACTTGTGTAAACTGGGGGGGGGGGGGGGGCGCCAAAAACCGCGATTTTTTCGGACTTTTTTCAGTTTTGGCCTCGTAGCTCAAAAACTACGAGTTATAGTGCGAAGAATATGATTATCTTTTTTAAACTAGACTAAATTTTCTACAATTTGAGCCTAACCGGAAGTCTGTAAGTATAATAGTTTCCGAGATACAGCTCTTCAAAAATAGGCAATTTTTCCCAAAATCTTTTTTCAACGTATCATCCATGTTTCGAGCCAGATATTGCCATAACGACGTGCCCTACGACTCTTGTCACGGAAAAAAAAATTGTAGGACATTTTATCACCTTTTATTTAAGCATAGATGCATTCCTGTGGGCCTAACAGTTCTCGAAAAAAAGACGGAAAACCGGAAAACAGTGAAATCCTCCACATACATGTAATATCATTAGTATGATTAGAAGACATTTTCTGATTATTCTTATTTAGCCTAGCGAACGAACGCTCAAAAAGGGCTTGTAGACAGACTTTTTGATCCTAATGATTTTATTTCTAAGATGTGTTTGGAGGTGTTTGGTGATAATTATACGAAAAGTCCCCGGCCCTACCGTATGAGCAAACTCCGTAGCGTAACAAAATTTGCGGATTTGTTAAGTTTTCCCTTTGTATCTCTTGAATAGACGATCGTAGTGGGAAATGGCCAATTATAAAATAAAAGCTGCCTTGAGAAAATACTTTTGTTCTTTTCGTCAAACATTAACCCTATCATAAATGTATTTAGAAAAGACTAGAGACCATTAAACATGGTGGCGCATAAGACTGAAATTGTTTGGCTAAGGATGCAGGTAATCTGTATTTAATACTCACATATCAGATTGAGCTCCAAACCTCCCACAAAATTAGTTGTTCTCTAGTGCCCTCTATTCCATCTTGAACTCAACGTTTTTTTTTAAATAACTAATATAACATCTAATCGATTTGAGATAAAATATTAAACGGTATATGTATTTTATAGGAAATTTTATGGTCTACAACTTTTATTTCAGCAGTTTTTGCTATAAACCCAATACTTTAGGAGCTAGGACACAATATTTGCCGAAAAACGTCGTGTAAAAGCGATTTTCAAAAAAAATGTCAATTCTTGACAGCGAATATCTCTTCAACGGATAGAGATAGAGAAAAAACGCATAGAAGCAAACTTGTAGAAAATTTAATCAGCTTTTTTTTATAATTGGCCATTTCCCACTACGATGGCCTGTTCAAGAGATGTAAACGGAAAACCAAACAAATCCGCTCATTTTGTTACGCTACTTTTCGTATAATCATCACCAAACACATCCCAGAAATAAAATCTTTAGGATCAAAATGTCTGTCTACAAGCCCTTTTTGAGCGTTCGTTCGCTAGGCTAAATAAGAATAATCAGAAAATGTCTGCTAATCATATTAATGCTATTACATATATGTGGAGTCGTAGCGATTTCACTGTTTTCCGGTTTTCCGTCTTTTTCTCGAGAACTGTTAGGCCTACAGGAATGCATCTATGCTTAAATAAAAGGTGATAATAGTTATTTACGATACAAGTGTCGTAACGTATCATTTTACGATACGAGACGGCGGTTTAGTAAACGAGACCGCAGGCCGAGTTTAATAAGCCGTCGAGTATCGTAAAATGATGTTACGATACGAATATCGTACAACGTTTTATCTACTATTCATAAAACATTGTAAAAAATTTGAAATAATTTAGTAGGCATATTTGTCATCTGTCACCTTAATAAATGAGTGCGGTAAAATAGTTCATTACGATACTCATTTGAGTGTCGTAATGTTGAACTTTATATATGAATAGTAGATAAAATTTCCTACAATTTTTTCCTCCATGACAATGGTCGTAGGGCACGTTGTTGTGGCAATATCTGGCTCGAATCATGGATGATGCGTTAAAAACAGATTTAGGGAAAATGCCTATTTTTGAAGAGCTGTATCTCGGAAACTATTATACTTACAGACTTCCGGTTAGGCTCAAATGGTAGAAAATTTAGTCCAGTTTAAAAAAGATAATCATATTCTTTGCACTACAACTCATAGTTTTTGATCTACGAGGCTAAAACTGAAAAAAGTCCGAAAAAATCGCGGTTTTTGGTGCCCCCCCCCAGTTTCCACAAGTTTTTCGAAGTTGCAAAATTGAGTATTACTACTGGGACCGAAGCTAACACCATGAAAAAGCAAACCTAACATAGGATTTTTTGCAATGTTTGTATATTTTTGTGTTTAAATTGACTGTACTAATTCATTTTGGACTGAATTTATTGAACTATATACAGGGTGTCCCAAAATTCCTGAGACACAGAGCTACTACGTGTAATAGAGATCAAATAGTTGATTGGACCCAATTTATTTATATACCAAAATGTACCGTTTGCCGTTTGCCCGTGAGAAGAGTTGAAAGTTTACATAAAAAAACACATTTTTGTACGCTGTTCAGACATGAGTGAAAGAAATTGAATGAAATTTGAGAAAAATGCATTTTAGAAGATTAGTCTCCTTTCGGTAATTAAATAATTCCAAAAGAAATTGTAGAAGGGTTAAAACCACCCTCACTCCCTTACATTTTTTTCAGAACTTTCTTATGGGTGGTAATACGGTTCTCAAATTTTTTTAGCGAAAGACTGATTGATTATCTTCATTTTGTTACTCTTTATAAAATTTCATATTCGGCATAGTTCCAAAGCAAAAATGTTTTCTTAAATAATGCTAACAATATTCCTAGTACAAGTTTAATAAAATTGTAATACAAAATTTAGTTGACAGTGGAAACAAAGGCAGAACGTTTTTTCATAATAAATGTTCAAGGAGAGTAGGTAATCCTCTAAAATGCACTTTTGTCAAATTCCATTCAATTTGTTTCACTCATGTCTGAACAGCGTACAAAAATGTGTGTTTTTATGTAAACTTTCTTCTCACGGGCAAACGGTACATTTTGGTATATAGAGAAGTCATTGAATATGTGCCTATCTCAATTTAGAAGATTGTTCATTTAAGCACTTACATATTTGCTGGTTATTTTTATTTAGGGAAAAGTACTTATAGAAGAAAGTCAATGCTTATAGATGTGCCAACTGTGATAAAGAATTTATGATTTTGCAATTAAGTAATTGTAATGAATTACTTTTATTGTTAAGTAGGTATAATGAGGAATGGTGATGAATTATTTTTAAAAAGTCATTGTGCAACCACTGACAAATTTCATATTTAGATTAATTTCCAGCTAATAAAATACCTAAATAAAATGTTTCAATAAATTAGGTACTGATCAAGAAATTTCTCGTTGTTTTTATTAAACCACTCTTTATAAAAAATATTATTGAAATGATTTTATCCATTAGTGTATAAACACTGATTGTATACATTTTGTTTATGTATTAACAAGGAATGTATCGATCGATCGCACATGCACTCCAAGAATAAAAATAAAAGCTGATACTGATATCCGTCAAGAAATTGTTTTGTACGTATGTCGTGACTAACAGCGTGCGTAATTACCGCCATCGTGTGTAATTTTGTTATAATCCCAATAGGTTTGCAACTTTGCATTTAATTTGCATTTGTTTTTTACTATCGCCATCTATTACGCTTAAAAAATTTGTTTCCAATTAAAGCTATCTCATTGACTAACTATAAGGTATATAAACAAGGATATTATGTACCTACATGTGTATTTTTGTCACAAGGGCTAAAGGTAACATCGAAAAGTGTTCATTGTAAGTAATAAAATTTTAGGTTAACATTTCTGGAAGAAAAATCAAATAACAAATTTCGTCGTTTGGTTGTACTCACATGAAAATGGTAAGATATTTTAAGAGAAATGTAATGCCTGTTAACCACATTTCTCTTATATACTTTTATTCATGTTACCACCTTTTATCGTAAGAAATGTTAATAATTGTTTTCAGATTATAAACGAATCAACAAGTTCTATCAAAGATGGTGATTCTACCAAGCCCATGTGCTTGCTTAGTTTACGGTACCCAGAAAGTATACCCACAAGTAGCCGCAGGTTCTTTCTTGATAGCCTTGTGCAAAAACGTGCCAGGCTGCGAGATGATCCTCCGAAAGCCTCTCTCGCATGTCGACAGTCTAACATCAAGTTCCAGCTACCCTGTATTTAATAGTATTGTTTAACAATAAAAAAGTGATGTTTTATTACTCGTGTATGAATTTGTGATTTTTTTACTTTTGTTTTGCGTGTTTTTGGTCGCTTGGTAATTTTTGTTTATATAGTAGTATTATAAAAACTCATTCCATTCAAAGTCATATTTTTATTCTGTGT
Source organism: Pyrocoelia pectoralis (assembly GCA_036250285.1). Taxonomy (NCBI): domain Eukaryota; kingdom Metazoa; phylum Arthropoda; class Insecta; order Coleoptera; family Lampyridae; genus Pyrocoelia; species Pyrocoelia pectoralis. The sequence continues at coordinate 1,502,005 of CM070077.1, read as the reverse complement.
CCATTTTTTCTTATATAAATGAACCAGCAAACAATATTTTTATTGAAGATGAAGTGTTTTTAAATTCATATAATTAGCCACTACAACTCGTTTTGTTTATACATATCAATATAAGATAAAAAATTTTCTAAGAAACATCCCCCCTATTTAAAATTTTGCCGCGACATTATATAGTTCATCCACCTGCTAAGGGTGCGCTGTAGTCGCCGTGTTTCTCAAAAATTATGAACATTCATTGGTCTTCCTTTGGTTAGTGGTCTGTGGTCATCACCATTGAATAAAGATTCAATGGTCATCATTTTGTCTTCTTTTATTTATCTTCTACTTACTTTTGTGTTTACTTTATATTGAAGAATTTACTAATTATTAATATTTTTAATAGTTCCACAGTTTAAAAATTAAATATGTCAAGAGAAGATACTATTAGTATAGTGATGCATGTAATTAAATGTGAACCCCTCCAAGAAAAATCTGAAATTAATTCAACTTGTTCCGAAACAGTGACAAACGTAGAACCAGTTGAACCAAAGCGGGAGGAAGAACTAAATTTGTTCTTCACAAAGCAAGATTTTCAATTAAATGGTTATTATGAGGATGTAAATGTTCAAAATGATGTATCACTAAACCTTGAATTAAATGATTCTGCTACCAACTCTAATTATCAACTTTTAAATCCTTTGCAAATACAAACTAGAAATTCAAGTAATAAGGAATTGAAATTTAATAAGTTGAAATGTTTTTACTGTACTTATGTAACAAAATATAGGAGATGTTTAATTCGACATATAAAAAAATGCCAAACTTCCGCAGTACATAAATGTCAAGAGTGCAATTATGCCACAAAATGGAAACATAATTTATCGAAACATATGGTGGTGCATCGTGATTCAACAAATTTTGAATGTTCTCAGTGCAATTATGCCACTAAATTGAAACAATCCTTAACGAGACATGTGAAAGTACATCATGGTTCAGAAGAGTTCAAGTGTCATCAGTGCAGTTATGTCACAAAATCAAAAGAGTATTTAGTGAGCCACATGAAAGTGCATGATGGTTCAATAAAATTTGAATGTGCTCAATGCAATTATGCCACAAAATTGAAACAGTGTTTATTGCAACATACGAAAGTACATCATGGTTCAGAAGAGTTCAAGTGTCATCAGTGCAGTTATGTCACAAAATCAAAAGAGTATTTAGTGAGACATATGAAAGTGCATGATGGTTCAATAAAATTTGAATGTGCTCAATGCAATTATGCCACAAAATTGAAACAGTGTTTATTGCAACATACGAAAATATGCCATGGTTCAAAAGTGTTCAATTGTCATCAGTGTAGTTATGTCACAAAATGGAAACAGAGTTTATTGCAACATATAAACGTACATCGTGGTTCAGAAGAGTTCAAGTGTCATCAGTGCAGTTATGTCACAAAAACAAAAAGGTATTTAATAAACCATATGAATGTGCATCTTGATTCAGAAAACCTTAAATGTCACCAGTGCAACTTTACCACTAAATTGAAACGATACTTAGCGAGACATGTGAAATCGCAGCATGGTTCAGAACAATTAAAATGTCACTAATGCAACCAGCTGAAATGAGATTTCTAAGGAAAATCCAAGGGAAAGTCTTTAATATCTTTTTAAATACCTATATTTGTTTAATATATTACCTATAGTATTAACAATTCCTGTATGTAAATCCTTAGGGGCCTTGGATTTTTTGTCTATTTTTACAAACTGGTAATTTTGTTATGAAAAATAAAGATTTTAAGGTCGCCATTTTCTTTAGTTGCAGATCTCTTTCCATATTGGCGACATGAGGCAGAACATCGTCCTAAGCAAAATGACACCTCGTAGTGTTTGATGCACCCTGTAGAAATAAGGTGTGAGAAAGCATTTTTGCTCTCTCTATGTTTAAACAAGTTATCAAATCCTATTTTCTCCCCCCGAGAAAGTTCAAAGGTGACTTATTTGGTTCTTCTATTGATGTGTCACCTCAAGAAACATAACACATTCCTTGACATTTTCGTCTCATTGTTTGATGAAACTCGTTCAGAGTTGTACAGCTACAGACATGCATTAATTGATGATTTCGGAAGAAAGGGTAACAGCTAAAAAAGATAAATATGTTGTTTTCATTTGCACTTAACACTAATTTTTCAAATTGTAATTTTTAACCACAAGGTATATTCTTCAAAATTGAAATAAGCAGTTTTAAAGTCCATTACATTCCTCCTCTTTTTCAACATAAATTAATTGGATTCTCACGAAAATTATCATTAAGCCTAAAATAGTTACGCAGAACGTTAATAAAGATATTTCACCTACCTACTAAACAATGGAAAACTTTTTTTAATTATACCCTTTCTTCCGAAATCATCTATTACGATACAGCTGCAAACGTCTAAACTTTCCCATTTTGTGGCATAAGTGCAATAATCGCATTTAAATTCTTCTGATGTATTCTTGTGACTTACTCTCATGTGTTTTGATAAACTCCTTTTGCTTTTTGCGGTAAAATTACAATGATGACATTTAAAACCTTCTACACTATAGTTGTGCCCGTGTAGGTAGTTGAAATTCATTTTTGATAATTGTACCAGTTTGGTCGTCATGAAAAGATTGTACGAGATTTAAATTTATTTGATAATCTTGTGTTGTAAGAAACAAATTTAGTTCATCCTCCTCCTTTGCTTCAACCAGCGTTTCTTTACAAACTCAATTTATATGTGTTTCTGTTATTTCGAGCTTTGGTTCATTTAATTTATTAACTTCTGTTACACGGAAGGGATTTATTTTCTCCTCCTGCGTTGGTTCAAACGCTTCAATTTCTAGCTGTGGTTCATCTTTTATTTTGTTCAGAATTATATTAATTTCGGTGGACATTACGAACGATTGAAAACTAAAATTAGGCAAAAAATACAAAAAAAATATTATGTTACATTTGAACTACTTTTGAAATGTTTTAAAACGTACAAAATTACACACATAAAGGGTGTCTCAAAAAGATTATTTCGCTGTGTACCCCATATTAAAGAACCCACAAACAATTTTTACTGTTCCTCTATAAATTTAAATTTCTCGCCAATCTAGGTATTTTCGTTACGTCGCAAACATACAGTTCACTCGGAGACGCCCCTCAAGGGTTTTGTAAGCTGGGTATACCATTTGCTGTATTTTTAAGAAATGTAAACATTTCCATGTGTCACAGCCTTGTATGTACTTGTGGAAAAATCTTTCCTTTCAATTTTTCTAAAATTTAAAGAATTTAATAAAAGTAGTGTAAACATAACGTAGTAGATCTTTCCGGAGGACAATAGTAGTTCCACCATCTTCATCTCTGCAAGGTCAATCACTTTGTCTTCTTTTATTTATCTTCTACTTACTTTTGTATTTACTTTATATTGAAGAATTTACCAATTATTAATATTTTTAATAGTTCCACAGTTCAAAAATTAAATATGTCCAGAGAAGATACTATTAATATAGTGACGCATGTAATCAAAAGTGAACCTCTGCAAGAAAAATCTGAAATTAATTCAACTTGTTCCGAAACAGTGACAAACGTAGAACCAGTTGAACCAAAGCGGGAGGAAGAACTAAATTTTTTCTTCACAAAGCAAGATTTTCAATTAAATGGTTATGAGGATGTAAATGTTCAAAATGGTGGATCACTAAAGCTTGAATTAAATGATTCAGCTACTAACTCTAATGATCAACTTTTAAATCCTTTGCAAATACAAACTAGAAATTCAAGTAAAAAGGAATTGAAATTTAATAAGTTGAAATGTTTTCACTGTACTTATGTAACAAAATATAGGAGATATTTAATTCAACATATAAAAAAATGCCAAACTACCGCAGTATATAAATGTCAAGAGTGCAATTATACAACAAAATGGAAAAATAATTTATCGCAACATATGGTGGTGCATCGTGATTCAACAAATTTTGAATGTTCTCAGTGCAGTTATGTCACAAAATGGAAACAGTGTTTATTGCAACATACGAAAGTACAGCATGGTTCAGAAAAGTTCAATTGTCATCAGTGTAGTTATGTCACAAAATGGAAACAGAATTTATTGCAACATACGAAAGTACATCATGGTTCAGAAAAGTTCAAGTGTCATCAGTGCAGTTATGTCACAAAATGGAAACAGTGTTTATTGCAACATACGAAAGTACATCATGGTTCAGAAGAGTTCAATTGTCATCAGTGCAGTTATGTCACAAAATCAAAAGAGTATTTAGTGAAACATATGAAAGTGCAGCATGGTTCAATAACGTTTGAATGTGCTCAATGCAATTATGCCACAAAATGGAAATATTGTTTTTTGCAACATATGAAAGTACATCATGGTTCAGAAGAGTTCAAGTGTCATCAGTGCAGTTATGTCACCAAATCAAAAGAGTATTTAGCGAGACATATGAAAGTGCATCAGGGTTCAATAAAATTTGAATGCGCTCAATGCAATTATACCACAAAATTGAAACAGTGTTTATTACAACATACGAAAATATGGCATGGTTCAAAAGAGTTCAATTGTCATCAGTGTAGTTATGTCACAAAATCGAAACAGAGTTTATTGCAACATACGAAAGTACATCATGGTTCAGAAAAGTTCAAGTGTCATCAGTGCAGTTATGTCACAAAATGGAAACAGTGTTTATTGCAACATACGAAAGTACATCATGGTTCAGAAGAGTTCAATTGTCATCAGTGCAGTTATGTCACAAAATCAAAAGAGTATTTAGTGAAACATATGAAAGTGCAGCATGGTTCAATAACGTTTGAATGTGCTCAATGCAATTATGCCACAAAATGGAAATATTGTTTTTTGCAACATATGAAAGTACATCATGGTTCAGAAGAGTTCAAGTGTCATCAGTGCAATTATGTCACAACATGGAAAAAGTGTTTATTGCAACATACGAAAGTACATCATGGTTCAGAAAAGTTCAAGTGTCATCAGTGCAGTTATGTCACAAAATGGAAACAGGGTTTATTGCAACATACGAAAGTACATCATGGTTCAGAAGAGTTCAAGTGTCATCAGTGCAGTTATGTCACCAAATCAAAAGAGTATTTAGCGAGACATATGAAAGTGCATCACGGTTCAATAAAGTTTGAATGTGCTCAATGCAATTATGCCACAAAATGGAAACAATGTTTATTGCAACATACGAAAATATGGCATGGTTCAAAAGAGTTCAATTGTCATCAGTGTAGTTATGTCACAAAATCGAAACAGAGTTTATTGCAACATACGAAAGTACATCATGGTTCAGAAGAGTTCAAGTGTCATCAGTGCAGTTATGTCACAAAAACAAAAGGGTATTTAATAAACCATATGAATGTGCATCTTGATTCAGAAAACCTTAAATGTCACCAGTGCAACTTTACCACTACATTGAAACGATACTTAACAAGCCATGTGAAAGCGCATCATAGTTCAGAAAAGTTTGAATGTGCTCAGTGCAATTATACTTCAAAATGGAAACATAAGTTATTCCAACATGTGAAGGTGCATCATAGTTCAGGACAATTAAAATGTCACCAGTGCAATTTTACCACTAAATTGAAACAATACTTAGCGAAACATGTGAAAGTACATCATTGTTCAAAAGAGTTCAAGTGTCAGCAGTGCAGTTATGTCACAAAATGGAAACAGAATTTATTGCAACATACAAAAGTACATCATGGTTCAGAAAAGTTCAAGTGTCATCAGTGCAGTTATGTCACAAAATGGAAACAGTGTTTATTACAACATACGAAAGTACATCATGGTTCAGAAAAGTTCAAGTGTCATCAATGCAATTATGTCACAAAATCAGAAGAGTATTTAGCGAGACATATGAAAGTGCATCATGGTTCAATAAAATTTTAATATCTTTTTAAATACCTATATTTGTTTAATATATTATAGTATTAACAATTCCTGTATGTAAATTCTTAAGGGCCTTGGATTTTTTGTCTATTTTTACAAACTGGTAATTTTGTTATGAAAAATAAAGATTTTAAGGTCGCCATTTTCTTTAGTTGTAGATCTCTTTCCATATTGGCGACATGAGGCAGAACATCGTCCTAAGCAAAATGACACCTCCTAATGTTTGATGCACCCTGTAGAAATAAGGTGTGAGAAAGCATTTTTACTCTCTCTATGCTTAAACAAGTTATCAAATCCTATTTTCTCCCCCGGGAAAGTTCAAAGGTGGCTTTGGTTCTTCGATTGATGTGTCACCTCAAGAAACATAACACATTCCTTGACATTTTCGTCTCTTTGCTTGATGAAACTCATTCAGAGTTGTACAGTTACAGACTTGCACTAATTGATGATTTAGGAAGAATGGGTAACAGCTAAAAAAGATAAATATGTTGTTTTCATTTGTACTTAAACACTAATTTTTCAAATTGTAATTTTTAACCACGAGGTATATCCCTGAAAATTGAACTAAACAGTTTGAAGTTCATTACATCCCTCCTCTTTTTCAATATAAATTTGGATTCTCACGAAAATTATTAAGCCTACAATAGTTAGGTGGAACGTTAGTAAAGATTGTCGGCGCGTGTGCGTGCGCCGACCTTTTATTTAGGAAATGTAACGTGCAGTGGTTTAACGGTTTTTATATTAACGAGTTTTAACGAAAGAACAAATAACAATAACAAATTAACAAGAACAAATTAACATGAACGCAAAGTTAAAGAACGAATGTACTTCACGCACTGTCTTCGCGGGTCGAGTAAATGCAGGGGTCGGCTATGAGGTTCGCTGTAGCAGGGCCCTGTGTCGAGGTCGATTGGAATCAGCTTCCAAGGTGGCCTCTTTGTAGGCGTTGGCGGCAACGGCGTGACGATAGGTGATGCCGGTGAATAACACGGTGAACTGGACCGCAGCCGCTTGACTGGCGTACGTGGTAGCGGTGGTCGCTTATCCTAGCCAGGCTATTAACAACTCCGGCGTCGGACGGTGGCCGCTTGACTGGCGTACGTGGTAGCGATTAGTGCTTATCCTTAGCCAGGCTATTAACAACTCCGGCTTCGGACGGTGCCCCGTGGAACCAGTGCTATTAACAACTCCGGTCACGGGGTATGAGACTTCTTCCAGTGCTATTAACAACTCCGGAAGAAGAGTGATTTCCTGATCGAAGCGCGCACGCTTTTGTACCCTGCAGGGGCGCTTCGTCGGTGCTCGGTAGCGCTTCGTCGTGGTTCGGTAGCGATGTTACACGAACGCGCATTCGGTTCTGTCATGTGGGGGTTTGACGTCACGTGTGGGCGCGACTACCGAGATCGGGGTTCGGTGCGTCATCGTGCGGACTCGTTTTTGCCGCCATGTTCCCACAAGATATTTCACCTACTAAACAATGAAAAACCTTTTTTATAATAGCTGCTATACCCTTTCTTCCGAAATCATCTATTATGATACAGCTACAAATGCCTAAACTAAATATTCACCTTAGGTTCGTTAAACTCTTATCAACAAGAGACCTTTTTGAGTGAAAGTAAGCAATAAATGTAGGAAAAGAACAAAACAGTTGACAGAAAAAATATTAAAAGAAAAGAAACGGCTATGACGAAAATACGAAGCAAACAAGAACATTAGGAAATATAAGGAATAACGGACAATTGTTAAAAAATAAATAAATAAAGGTAAGTAGAAACAAGCCACGGAGCAAATTTGGGCAAAAAATGTTAGTGAGAATCAGGAACACACTTAAGTACATGATAAAACCAAAAACAAACAAAAAAAAATCAGCGTCAAACAATACAATAAGCAAAATGAAAATGGGAAAAGTGCAAGGACATCATTAGGTAACTACAGAATGGTTAGGCACATGAATGAGGAGAAGACACAGAAAATTGAAATAAAGACTGAGGGAAAAGTTCGGAAATTGGTTGGAGGAAAGTCAGAGCATCTTCAGAAGAGAGAAAAGGGAACTAGGGAACTCCAACTCAAGATTGAGTATTTATATTGGGAAATATCAGAGAAAGCTCAAGAGATGACAAACACATGTATGCTTCATCAACATGAAGAAAACCCTGAAGAGTAGACATATGGAAGGCATTCATAGAAAAAAAATGACATTCCTAAGCTTGGTGGAGCTGTAACACCTATGTTTGTAATAGAATTTTACTAAAAAGGAATCGTTTATTAAAGTAACTTCATTTTATTACAAGTGATTAGGAAATTGTAATTTTTTTGTTTTGTAATTTTTAATGTTTTGTGTTTCATCACTGCAATGACTTAAGCCTTCTAATTCATTTTGAAAATAAATTAACTAATCTTAATTTATATTAATGTCATGTAGCTTCGGACGAAGCCTTGTGGATATCTGTAAATAAACAAAATTCTTTGTTAATATTTGACTAAGTACATACACATATGTAAATGACTTTCAGATCCGAATCCCATTACTATTTATATTGTATAAAATATACGCTACTGTTACCACATAATTATAGTGGAACTGAACAAAAGAGGAGATGGAAAGAGATGTGTGTTTCCTTCCTCCACTAACACTCAAGACATGAGGAATCAAGTTGCTTGTGCTTCCCAAAGTCTCTTTGACCAAACAACCATATTATACTAAGCAGTGAATGCAGTCAGGATGCTGCCCCAGTATTCGTTTTGTGGACCCCTCTGAAGGAACGCCATCACAATGAATAAATGAGAACAACTATGAAACTTAAAATTATACTACACTCAACCTTACAAAGTATAAATTATATATCCAAAGTGACAGATGGATACCTACAAAAAAAGTGATATCTGATTGTAGACTAACATCAAGTTTCACCTAGCCTTGTGCTGGGCTTGGGTGTCTTGGGTTATTAAGTTTACAGTTGATACTGTAAGTGGAAGAGCCGGCTCTGGACCATAAAACAGTTGTTTTGAGGCCAGTCGGGGTAATGGATCATAGGCTATGCTGATTTCAACAGATACAAATTGGTGAATATATAGCATGAAACTGATTGAAGCACAAAGGTCTCTCAATTAACTCCCAGAAAACAATAATTCTGTTTACAAACAGAAAGAAGCTGGAAGGGTTAGGTTCTCTCTTAGATCTCAAGGTAATCTGAAATCAAAATATTGACAACTGTTGATAAGTAGTCAAAAATATGTACAAAAAGACCATGGGAAGTGGTACTTACACTGATTGTACACTATTTGTGCAGAACAAAAGTAGGTATGTAGCCTTAGTGTGGTGCTCCAAGATATTTCAAAGAGAAACTAGGTAAAATCAAAAGATTTGACTGCCCTAGGAATAATAGAACACATAAAAACGACTCATATAGTAGCAATAGAAGGTACTATTGGACTTACCTCCTTACACCTTGCAAAATGTAGACTCCAGAATATCATTAAAGTAGAAACTGTAATATTGTAACATTACTCATTGATCAATTTTAAAATCAAGATCTAACCATATCTTCACATTTCAATAACCGTGTGGGAGAGAATTGAACAAACATGGCTCAGTGGTTGCTTGATCTCATCTATAAATGGATCTATAGAGAGTAGTGGGACAGATGTTTTTGGTATACGAGGAAAGGTAGAACTCTGGTTCTCTGTTATGCTAAAGTCACTAAATATTCTAAAGTACCGCAACGTTCGCCATTTTGGGGTTAAAATTTTGGCGGCAATTTCAAATATTGAAGACCTAGTCGCTCGAAAATATAACGACTTTATGAAGTGTTTCTTAAAAACTAAACTCACATTAGATACTTATCAATATATTTCTTAAAAATTAGTTGTCATTGTTATTAAAAGGTACAGTTTAATTGAAAGATAAAAAGTTTGGAACTTTGCCACACGAACCTAACATACGTTTTTAAAATTGACATTTTATTTTGTCGTGTTAATACTTCATTTAGAATCGTTATTTAAATCACAGAAAAGGATAACTAAAAAATACAGCAAGTAGTGTGTAAGAATAAGAAGACGAGCCTGTCTATGGGAAAACTACAAGTTTATGATGTTTTTCAAATTGCCGCGTTTCAAACCAAGTGTCAAACGTCAAACTTAGTAATAGTAAAATTTTAGACCAATGGTCTAAGAGTAAAATACTAATTTTCATCGTATGTCAAACACAGATGTCATTTTTCCGCCATTTTGGGGTTAAAATTAGCTTTCTCTCTCTAACTCATTGGAACATAAGGTTGCGGTACTTTAGAATATTTAGTGACTTTATGTTATGCTATACCATAGCGACATCTACATAGTTTACTATAACCGGGACATTAAAGGAAATACTTTTATTTGCTCTACATCTGATTACATTTTACCATTGAGTAATATAATGAATAGAGAAACTTTTCCATATGTAAAATGGGGAACGCCTAAACTGAGTGTAATAATAGAGGTAAAGTCACTAAATATTCTAAAGTACCGCAACGTTCGCCATTTTGGGGTTAAAATTTTGGCGGCAATTTCAAATATTGAAGACCTAGTCGCTAGAAAATTTAATGACTTTATGAAGTGTTTCTTAAAAACTAAACTCACATTAGATACTTATCAATATATTTCTTAAAAATTAGTTGTCATTGTTATTAAAAGGTACAGTTTAATTGAAAGATAAAAAATTTGGAACTTTGCCACACGAACCTAACATACGTTTTAAAATTGACATTTTATTTTGTCGTGTTAATACTTCATTTAGAATCGTTATTTAAATCACAGAAAAGGATAACTAAAAAATACAGCAAGTAATGTGTAAGAATAAGAAGACGAGCCTGTCTATGGGAAAACTACAAGTTTATGATGTTTTTCAAATTGCCGCGTTTCAAACCAAGTGTCAAACGTCAAACTTAGTAATAGTAAAATTTTAGACCAATGGTCTAAGAGTAAAATACTAATTTTCATCATATGTCAAACACAGATGTCATTTTTCCGCCATTTTGGGGTTAAAATTAGCTTTCTCTCTCTAACTCATTGGAACATAAGGTTGCGGTACTTTAGAATATTTAGTGACTTTAAATAGAGGGAGTAACGGAAATCATCTTACGGCACACTTAGTAACTAATAATTTCAATGACAAAATAGCAGACTGATTACCACTACTAATACTTAAGTGTGCAACTAGATGGAGACCTTGGAAGACACGTTCTACAGTGACTCTATTACAAACAGTGACGACAAGCGTGGTATCGATTTTTATTGGTCGTGGTATATTTTGCCTCATAATGGCGGATGGGTGGAGCTAATCGCTGCTTGTCGTCACTGTTTGTAATAGTCACTGTAACATGTTGCAAACTCATTTTCTGTCCTTTTTCGTCTATAGTGGGCGTTTAAACCTTTACAGCTGTTTCTTATAAATGAAAACTGTAAGAATTATTGAATCCTGTAGGAGATAATAATATAAACCAATAGGTGACAGCACCTCTCGAGTTAATTTTAAATGGGACACATAATCCTATGAAAAAGTTTCTCTATTCATTATATTACTCAATGATTTTACTTATTTACCTCTTTCTCTTTTACACAATTAGTAAACCCCACCAATAGAAAAGCGATTAGAAGTCAACCGAAACAAATACCCCTTACATACCGTGGTACTGTGGCAGGATAAAAGAAAGTGTGCCAACAAAATAATACTTATTTGGGCTGAGAGTCAAGATCACTAAAAGCGACATGAAAACCGGTAATATTATAATACTTGAATAGTTTAGGTGAACACAATAGAATAGGTGTAATGTGGATACATAAACACAATGAAGCTGATACACGTCCTAGAGGCACGTCTGGAAATACCCATCGGTTGGCTAAAAGAAACTATTCATACATGGGGTCCCAAAGGAAGACTGAGAATTCGTCTAAAAACTACTCACATATATCACCTGACTGGGAGAAACCACCTACATAAAATGAAACTGTGTGCGCTTTTGCTTTTTGTACATTTACCCAAAGGTTATAATGAAAAAATAGCACGTGTATTCGCTTATTATAAGAGATACTTGAAAAATTGTTGTGTGATCAATAAATAAAAAATAAAAATTATATAATCACGGACTATACTGCCGTGTTAATTCAAAAGGGCGTATCTGCAAATTCGACAGAAATTGAGTTAGGCGCATTTTTAGAATCCTCTTTAAAAGTACTATGTATGTGTTAAGAAGAGATTGCGTATCTCAATGTTATATAGGCGATAACTCGCTTTTAAAGAAAGGCGTATCTACAAATTCGACAGAAATTGAGTTAGACGCATTTTAGCCGCCTTTGTTAGATTAAAAAGGGGTATATGATTTTGTTAGTTGATAAGGTTGTATCTGTACACTGTGTACTCACAGTACTTGCTGCCAGTATTATATTCAATAGTATAAAATTAAAATTCCTCTATGCATAAATGATTTGATGGCATAACTGAAGATATTAAAAGTCAATTTTCTCAGTTTCTATGTTATTGTAGATACGCCCCTTTGAATTAACACGGCAGTATAATCAATGGAAAAAAGAGCAAGAATAGAAATATTTAGAACGTCTCCTGGAAGTATATGTCATGATTGAAGACGTCCTTTGCAGCATTTTCGACTTACTGTTTCTTTTAGTTACATTAAAAGTGTGCATAATGTAACATTCGGTTTTTATACATGTTGAACCCAGCTATTATGATTGGTAGTCGTGTTTTTACATGACACAGAGTCTAGTTATGAATCTGTAAAGTTGAAAAATCAATACTTTTTACCCCGATAGTAAGTTGGCAAAGATATAATAAACTATTCAGGTTTGATACAATAGATCTACCTAACCAAGACCATGAATGGCGAGGGTGCTAGAAATGGGCTGCATCGACTCTGTTAAGTACAGCTCTACTCAGCAAACAAGATAGTTGGAGAGGGGATACCAGCGCTAAAGTAGCTTTTAAGGTACAATCCGGAAAGAAATATGTGGCCGCTTAATTTAAATGTGTATTGTTGGATACACATAAATTTATTGTATGTTGCATGAGAAGTCATCAGAAAGACTGATTTTAACAAAAAAAAGAGTAACAAAATAAAAGGATTAAGTAATAAAACGCCCGCTGAAAATGTCAGCTGTCAACTGTAATAATTTACTTTCAGCTGTGAATGTACACCTTAGAATTCTCAAATATGATTGGACAAATAATTTGCCGCGTCAAAAATTTCAAATGCATTATTTTAGTTGACTTATTTTCCGACTATGTTGTTTGCTGAGTGGAGCTGTACAATGGGCTGAAATGACTGCAGTGCATCTGAAGAAAGAACAAAAATTTCAATTAGATACATAACACAAATGCAAAAACATTCCATTCACAGTAAATAATAGGTACAGTGTTTTCAATAAACTTAATATATGTACACTAACCTTTTTAAAATATTGTTCTACTACACAATACCCAACAACCACAATTGCCCAAAGAAACCTGCCAAATGAAAAGTATACTGATTAAAATTAATAACGGAGGAAGAATTCAATGTATTGCTAAAATGAGTTAATAAGGGGGAATCATAGTATCATTAGAAATATGACGGTAGCTTCCATAACTCGATTACCTCCTATTACATAAAAATTTTCTAGGAAAGAGTTACAGCACTTAATAATCATAGTGTCATTAGTTACTGTACAGTTCCAAAAAATGCGATTTTAATGGGATATGTGAAGGGTAATTACAATTAGTGTTCATAGGTGTATTCCTTGTGCTTCCACTACCTACACTTTTGTGTCATAGCGCAGTTAATGTAACACTGATGGTGATCGTTGTGATTAGCGATACTGTGCTTCACGTTGCACCTTCACTGCACTAAAAATAGCACCTCAAATGTTAGTGTAATAGTATAAATTACTTAAGTAAAATTTTTAGTGTATTATAAAATATTATGCATTATGTAGATACGATGAACATACCTTGTGTTAGTAATAACCGAAAGTCATTTACAAATGCCAGTAATAATATGATCAGCAACATTATTAGCAAAGCAAAACAAGACGCAACATACAAGGCACATATTTTATGGAAAATATTTTATTTAGTTTCGTTTGAACACTATTTATACATAAGAAGTACTAAATAATGGAAACAGAAATGTTTAACAGGCGATTAAATAACTATTATTTTTTAATGAAATGTGACATATACTTTACAAACCTGAGAGGTATAATATACAAAGATCTCTAAAGCAAAACAATTTTAAAACTGTGTTCTAATTTAGGCACTTTTTTTTATAGGTCACTTAAGGATTTCCATTATAAAGATAAGGTAAGACGAAACGAACATTTTTAAACGCTGACAATCAACACAAGTGTACATAGGATTTTCTTGTTCAATCTAAAGAACATCATCACTGGTCTTTCAAACTAAAAAAAATTCTTAACTTTACGCAAACACAAGAAGTTAATATAATTCAATTTTCTATTAAATATGTTACACTTGTCTCAGCAGTTTCCACCTAAATTTTCCCTATACCAAAAAAAATAAAACACATTTGAACGTGGACTTTTTTTGATAACAATCACAATTCACAAGTTGCAGGATGGACTAACATAAAAGTCTGCCCCCAAAGGCCGTTACGAAATGCAACACCAATTTGTTGTTAGATGCTAGCATAATATAACACGATCCACAGTGATAGGCGTTTTTGATACGGGTGTATGAGGCAAATGTCTACAGGTCGTCCCACATTGCGGACATAAACAATTTGTCGATACATTGTACGTACGGGTTGGTGTGTCAGTGTACGTTCCATTTAAACTGTCCGAGCCGTAGGTTTTCCTTTGGGATTTCGGTGTATCGGAAGTTACACAAGGAAGGGTTTTACGTTGACTTATAGGTGTAGATTTTGGTGTTACACTAAGGATTTCGGATGACTTTTTGGTTATTTGCGGAAAAATAATTGACTTAAAAGAAATCCAGGGATGGTCTAACAATTCTTGTACTGAGGGTCGCTTTCTGAAATTAATTACGTATTAATAAATGTTCGAGTGAGGAACAGTATTACGTACCTTGGGTCTACGACCAATGCTGTTGTGATAAAGTCAATTGCGGTACTGGAAATATCTTCAAAAAGGTCTTTATCGAACGATAAGGCACATTTTGAAATATTTAGGTAAGTTTGCTGTTTATCCGCAGCACCAAACGGTGAATATCCAGTAAGTAGAACGTACGCTAAGACGCCTATCGACCATATATCGGTTGCTAATGTGATTGGTTCATAACTTAATACTTCTGGAGCTACATAATCTGGTGTACCTGTAAAATGTAGAAGGTTAGAATAGGGGTGTAAATTTTAACTGATTGTGAAGTTAGTTGTAGATTTTTATTTGGGTAGCATATTTTATACAATGGTTGTACCATTGTGTTTAGCATATTATGCAATTGATGTACATACTTACAAAAAAGACCTGGTAATAAAACAACGTATACAAATTAATTTTTACTTAAAAGACAAATTTTTCCACTATATAAGTGTGTGGAAAAAAAAATTTTGAATTAAGGATAGCCTTATAACGAAATGGAAGAGAACAAATAAGCACAAGCGAGAGTGGTTTGTATGATAAAAAGGAAACGATACATAAAGTAAGAATAAAATGAATTCAAAAGGTAGATTACAACTTGAATTTTGATGGGGGAAGTGAGTTATCTGGGTTATCAGATTAGGTATGACAATACAGACTGCGTATGTTAAGGAATTGGAGAGAAGGGGGGACAGAATATTAGGGGAGGTATAAAGGATAGGGGAAAGAACTATTGAAAAGGAAGTGATAAGAAGGGGATGGCTGTTTGAAAGGTTGGTAAAAAGTGTAATGATGTATGGGGTGGAAATATGGGGATGGAGAGAACGGGAAGTGTTAGAAAAGGTACAGGAAAGATACCGGAAGTGGGTACTTGATTTGGAAAGGGAGATTCCAGGCTATATAGTACAGGAAGAGGTGAAATAGGAGAAGATAAGACTGGGAAGTTAGCGATGAGGTAAGAGTAAGGGGTGGATAGAGGGCGAGAGGACGTTTTATACTTCGGGGAGAGGTGAAGAGAGGAAAAATAAAATATGAGCAAGAATGTAGGTAGAGATATTTAAGAGATATTACAAAAAATACTCAGAGCAAAAGGAAAAAACTTAGCAGTGGCACAAAGTAGAAGCAATATAAAAAATTTATAAAGAAACGAAACATACACCATCCTCAATACCCTGCAATATACGAGGAATGTTTATACTATGTATTGCTGAGGTTAAAATGTAATGCCAACTTCACATCAGTAGAATCGACCTTACCTATTATTTCCCTAACTTCGACTCCCTTTTCTAGTACCCTCGAAATTCCAAAATCGCATAATTTAATATCCTCGCAGCTATTTTCAATTGTTAATAATAAATTTTGTGGTTTCAAGTCCAAGTGTGCTATATTTCTTTCGTGAAGATACGCCAGACCTTCCAGAATCTGTCGCATCGCCCTCTTCGCCTCCAGTTCGCCTAGACATTCATCACCTTCTAAAATTCGTTGAAGCTCACCGCCGGCAGCAAGTTCCAATAGTAAAACCATGTCGGAAGTCGTTTCGTATACCTCGTGTAATCGTACTACTCGTCCGCTCGATTCGCATTGTAAAAGTACAGCAATTTCGTGAAAAATCTCTTTAGTTTGATCGGTTGCCCTACGTCTTTTCTTTATAAATTTTGCAGCATAAGACACTCCGGTTGCTCTGTGATTGGCTTTTCGCACGGTCGCAAATTTGCCCCTGAAATGAAAAGATAACAATTAACAATTAATAATTATATCAAGGTTAAATAAAGTATTATATTATACAATTCCATAATACCTATACATAACATTCTCTTTGCATTATTCATGAACAAAAAAGAATAGTCCTAATTAGTTCCAATCTATTGACCTCAGCTTTACACAACCAGGAAATAATCGCAATACAAAACAATAACAAGGATTTAGCGTAAATATGTGAAAATGAACACCGTTACGTGCGGAGACATGCAATCGCGTTATATAATTCCTTTATAGATGATCTGTGAAGAAACAGATCATATGTCAATTAATATAATGCAAAATTTCACACGTGCTTTCAAAGAGGCATCTAAAAAGTGCAACATATCCTTTCACAAATGTTTACAGACAAAAGTATATTAACTTAGTCCCCCCCCCCCCCCCCCCCCCGTCCATTTTTATTGCAATCAATAAACTGTTCCCTAAAATTTTAACTTAAACATCAACTAGGACTTTGTTTCCAATAACATTTTCCCCAAGATGAAACGCTTGGTTTCCAAAAAAAAGGTAATATCTGCTATTCGAAAAAGGAACGAACGTTCAACCTCCTAAAAATTACAAATTTTATTAAAATGAAATAAGCCAAATGGTTGTATTTTAATTGACCCAAATAGTGCCCTTCTTTACAATATCATAGATTTATTAGTTCCATTCCAGTATTTCGGAAAATGTTGGGAAGCTAATAGAACGCTCCCCCTCCAATGTCTTATTTGTTGCATAAAAAGGAATACTTTGTAGCTGCTCAATTGCTTTAACTATGTTTTTATGCATATTACTTATACTTTCTTTCGCAGGCGTTTTGAGTAGGTAATCCTTTGGTGAAAACAGGGTGTCCCAACGATCGGGGGGTGCAAGATTACGCCTCTATACTGTTTATGTACAAAATTCTAATAACAAATTATTGTACCAAACTTGTATTTTTTTTAATAGAACATCCTTTTATATTATTAATTATAACTACTACTACTATAACTAAATACTAGCACTGAGTTATTGACATTTTCATGTAAAAAAATTAGTTGAAAGATAGCGGAGTGAAATTTTGAAATTAGTTTTTCGCCAATGAGTCTAGTTTTAACTTTTACATTCCAATTGGGCTCTTTTCTCGACATATACAGCGTCGTTCATTTTTTGCCTAATGTCATTTTTGTTAAATGGCACACCCTGTATTTTAAAAAAGGTTTAAATAGCATTTCTACGAGCTTCCATATCCTGATCGTTGGGACACCCTGTATGTGCATATTTAGCAGTGTTTCCATTGTTTTGAGCATGATCGATATAAGATGTGTAGCCTTCAGAGACATCATCAGTCCAACTGGATTACCTGGTTTAAGTATGAATATCAACCTGCCTCCACATTATCGGAATGTGATCCTTGCTACACTTCTTCTGAAAATTCTTACTAATCTTTCTGATACAATATAAACCCCCGTCCCCCTGCTATTATTATACAGGGTTTTTCAACGAAAAGGAGCCACCCTTTATAACTTCTAACAGAATCAAAATTTGAAAAATCGGCGATACCCGTCTATAATAATATCGAGGGGGACACTTTTTGACATAAGTTTGAGATTTCATACCTTAACCCCCTGGGTCCCACAAACATACCCTTAATTTTTTTAAATAGCAACATGGGTCATGTGATACGTCATTTGAAAGGTCTTTTGATATCTTGCATTACTGCGTTTAAAATTTTAAAATCGTTCAATTCGTTTGTGAGATATTTTAATTTAAAGTTTTAGAGAACTGATATAATTTTCTTCAAAATGGTTGTTTTTTATTTTTTTTTTGCTTTTATAGTCAAGATAAATTGATACGAAATTCATTGTATTAAACTTTTTTTTAATTACATGGAAATAAAACTTAAAATAAATTAAAAAGTCAGTAATATTTTTATATTGCATTATTATAACGACAAATTATATCAGTTCTCTAAAACTTTAAATTAAAATATCTCACAAACGAATTGAACGATTTTAAAATTTTAAACGCAGTAATGCAAGATATCAAAAGACCTTTCAAATGACGTATCACATGACCCATGTTGCTATTTAAAAAAATTAAGGGTATGTTTGTGGGACCCAGGGGGTTAAGGTATGAAATCTCAAACTTATGTCAAAAAGTGTCCCCCTCGATATTATTATAGACGGGTATCGCCGATTTTTCAAATTTTGATTCTGTTAGAAGTTATAAAGGGTGGCTCCTTTTCGTTGAAAAACCCTGTATGTACTTCGATTGTTATCGATACTCAGGCCAAGCCTGGTTAACTAATCGCACGGATCGAAATCAAGTTACGATTAGTCCTACTAATACATATATCTATACAATATAAATTTGAAGTTGCTGTTAAAAAGTGAACATACTAAATACTATACACATATTATGTTCATTAAATTAAATGACGTTGATAAAACCAACGCTGATCACATTTTAGATAATGTATTTGTTTGAGAAGCCTCGGTGTATTTGATCCCAATTTGTAAAAGCCACGTCCCGTCGACCCTCTTTCCGCGAAGGCATTAACATGAACGCAGCGTCGCGCATCAATAACAAAAAGAGACCCTATATTCCTAGGCTTCTCCGTTGGCGTCACTTATTCGTGACTTAGTGACTTTTTATAGAAAAGAAAAAAATGAACATAATATGTATGTTTTGAAAAAGTGTTATGATTATTGTGTAAGCGTTTTTTGTTGTTTAGCTCGACGCATAGGTTGCACTCGAGTGGGTAATGTGTTGTTTGTGTTTTGTGTTAATTGCGAATTCTGATACTGTGAGTATATTATGTGTTTACGTTTGAGTGCATGAGAACGAGTCAGAGGTGTTACATGAGTGATTGTTGAAGTGTTGTGTGTTGGTAATGGACTTTCTATAATGTTATGTTGTGTATGCAACAGAGTTTCAATTTGTGAAGGGAGGATTGAGTGTTGTGTTTCATTTTGTGTTTGAATGGTATTAGTTGAAAGTGTGTGATGTGGTTCTGAGTGATGTGCGGTATCTTCCGTTATGTTTAGAAATTTTCTAACTATGTGACAAGTGTTGATAATGACTGCCTTTTGTAATTGTATGTATATGTTCTTATCTAACCCTAAAATGTGCAAACTGTGATGTATTGTTTTTGGTATAACTCCGGTTGCACTAAGAACAATGGGTACTGTAAGAGCAGTTCCCATTCTCCATTGCGCTTTAAGTTCCTGAGCTATATCAGTGTATTTCCGATGTTTCTCTGCGTGTGTATTGGCTAAATTGTTTGTGTTGGGAACTGCAATATCTATTATGTATATGATTTTTTGTGTTTTATCTATAAGTGTTATATCTGGCCTATTGTTATATACAGTTTTATCTGTGAGTAGTGTCCTATCCCAATATAGTTTGTGTGTGGTGTTTTCAAGTACAATTTGCGGTGTATATTTGTAATAGGGTGTGTTATCAGTAGAAAGGTTATGTTTTGTGGCGAGTTTTTGGTGTATTATCTTAGCTACCTGATCGTGTCTGTGTTTGTATTCCGTTTGTGCTAGACGTGTACATGCTGATATAATGTGTTGTATTGTTTCTGGTCTTTGCGAACATTGTCTACAAAGATCATGTGTAATTGTCCTATCTTTAATTATGTGTTTTCTGTAATTTCGTGTGTAAATGACCTGATCTTGTATGGCAAACATGAAACCCTCTGACTCTGGGAAAATATCACATTTGGTTAACCAAGCATGCGTTGCTATAATATCAACACAGTCTT
The DNA here is from genome assembly GCA_036250285.1 of Pyrocoelia pectoralis. Lineage (NCBI taxonomy): Eukaryota > Metazoa > Arthropoda > Insecta > Coleoptera > Lampyridae > Pyrocoelia > Pyrocoelia pectoralis. The sequence goes on along the minus strand of CM070077.1, from coordinate 1,481,540 downwards.
CGTTAATCTCCTGTGGATATCGTCCATGTAAAGTCTTTTGTGTCCAAGTTTGTATGTTATGTGTGATGTACGTATCTCTACTCATTGGTGGTGTGATGTTTCTATTACTCATATTTAAGGGTGTGTAAGATTTGTCTGCAAGTGTGACTGTTTTGTGTAGCGCTGAAATGTGTGATTTGTTATAAAAGTATTCTCGTAGTTTGTGTATTTGTGTTTGGTGTAACAGGGCTATGTCTGTTAAGCCTCTACCTCCTCGTGAACGAGGAAGGTATAGTCTTACTGTTGAGGCGTGTGGATGATGTATTCGGTATTTAGTGAGTAATGTACGTGTGTTTCGCTGTACCTGTTCTAAATCTGTATTGGTCCACTTTATTATTCCAAAGGAATAAGTAAGGGCCGGTGTAACGTATGTGTTAATAGCTTTGACAGTGTTTCTACCGTGTAGTTGTGTTTTAAGTATACTACGTAATCTGTGTAAATATTGTGTGATTAGATTTCGTTTTATTTGTGTATGTTTTATGTGTGTGTTTTGCTGAAAACCAAGATACTTGTAAGTTTCATTCTCGTCCATGGATCTTATATGGTCACCATGTTCGAGCTCAAAATCCACAAATTCTCTCTTACCAGCAGTGATGTGTTGTGTTTTGCATTTGTCAATACCAAACTCCATGTGTATATCATGTGAAAATGTTTCAGTGATATGTAATAAATGGTTGAGTTTTGTGCTTGTAGAGGCGTATAATTTAAGATCATCCATGTAAAATAGATGTGTAACGTTGTGATGTATTTCGTGATTGTGTTTTAAGTTATAACCAAAATTTGTGTTATTCAGCATGTGTGAAAGGGGATTAAGAGAAAGACAAAACCAAAGTGGGCTCAAGGAGTCACCCTGAAAGATGCCCCTCTTAATTTGTATTGTGTTTGTGATGAGTTGGGTATCATTTAGTGTAAGTGTTAGGGTGGTGTTCCAACATGACATTATGTGAGTGAGAAATTGTGTGATGTTGTTGCTAATTTTGTACAGCGATAGTATTTTTTGTAACCAAGAGTGAGGTACTGAATCAAATGCTTTTTTGTAGTCAATGTAAGCTGTGTGTATGTTTCTTTTATTGAGTCTAGATTGTTCAAGTATTACAGAGTCTATAATGAGCTGTTCTTTACAGCCTCTGGAATACTTGGTACAACCCTTTTGTTCCTCAAATAAAATGTTGTTGTTAGTGCAGTGTGTGTATATTTTATGTGTAATGCATGATGTTAGAATTTTATATATAGTGGGAAGGCATGTAATGGGTCTATATTTAGAGGCATCGTGTGTATTGTTATCTTTTGGAAGCATATAAGTGATTCCCTGTGTGAAGAATGGTGGTGTAGTGTGTGGTGCATCTAATATTGTTGTGAAGTGTTGTGCGAGGTGTATATGTGTACAGGTGAAATATTTCCACCAAAAATTATGAATGTTATCTATGCCTGGACTTTTCCAGTTGTGTAGGTGTTTGATGGAGTTGGTGATATCTTCTAAAGTGATTTGTGTATCATGCATTGGTATTATGTGCTGTGTACGTGTACTTTCCGAAATGATCCAGGGTGCATGTATATTATGTTCAATGTTTTTGGACCACAAATCGGACCAGTAGTGCTCTAGAGATTCTAATGTGGGTAATGAGTATTTTTGTTGAGTGTTTTGTTGTGTTAGTGATCTATAAAATAGTTTTTCGTTGTATTTAAATTGTGTGTTATGACGTTTTCTATTTGCCGCTTCCCTATACCGTCTCAATCTGTTTGTGTATACTGAAAGTTTTTGTGTGAGTGTATCTTTGTGTTCATTGTAATTCGTGTTTGGTTCTCGTGAACTGTGTGTGTTTAGTTTTCTAATGATGTTGTGTACCTGGCGTGTTAGTTTGGAAGAGGTTGTGCCTTGTATGTATTGTGTAATTCGACCTAATAGTCTAAGAGCTGGCATGCAAATTCGGCCATGATCTAATATAGTCAGGATTTATCAGGGGAATGGATGACCCGGTGGTGTGTATAGTAAATTTCGTGGAGCCAGAACTCTGGGGTGACAAGGGGAGGGTGGGTGGACGGCCAAAATTGCAAAGTTTTTTTTTAAAATAAATGATCGAATATAGTTCTGGGTATTGGCACAGCTATAGCCTTTACCTATATAAACATTATTTAAAAACTCCCAGAACAATAGGGAAACATGAAACACCGTCACAAGCAAGCATACATGTCATTTTTTGAAAATTTTTTTTATGATAACATATAGTGCTGGCAATTTTTTTACATATTTTGCGTGATCCCAATGACACATAAGCAAACTTACAGAACTCAAGTCCTACAAAAAATAACGAAAAAAAATATAATTATGTGCACATCATACAAAGTGGTATCTGCGGTTGTCACAACATTATTATAAAATGATCAAATATAATTGTAGGAAGTAGCATATTCTATATTCACACATGTAATAACAGAATCAAAGAACTTGGAATATTAATATATTAAATATTTCGATGTTGTACAGGGTGTACAACTAAGAAACGAGGCCGGCCATAACTCGGAAACTATTTGAGATAGAACAGTGGAATAAAAAATGTTATAATAAATGTGACCAAGAGAAAATGCTGGAAATTATTTTCAATTTGCTACCATTGCCACCAGATGGCGTTTCACTGATTTAAATTTGAAATTCCCATTTTTTTGACAATTTTCCTCAGTAATGTATTTAAAAATATATATTCATTGTAAACTAGCGATCAATATGTAAAACTTTGTATAAGAAATTTTTACGATTGCTGTAACAATAAAGGGAGGGAGAACTAAATTACGGGTTACTGGAAAAAATCGTGTAACTTCGAAACTAGTTGGTTGAATGACAATACTTGACATTACCAAAAAATCCAAAACCACAACAATTTCTTATCTCCGTTTACCAATCGAGGGCGCAACTTGTTGAAGAAACAAAATGGTCGACTTTTCTAAAAAAATTCAAATGGTACCAAATATTTTGTTCCCGCTATTTGAAGGAAAATTAACAAGAGTAATTTAAAAAAAAATTTGTCAATAGCTCTTATAGTACCGAAGATATAGTCAAAAATTTGGTAGTATATGAGGCAATTTGAAGTATAAACCACAATCTTCGGTTCTATAAGAGCTATTGACGTAATTTTTTTTTAATTACTCCTTTATTAATTTTCCTTCAAATAGCGGTGAACAAAATATTTGATACCATTTGAATTTTTTTAGAAAAGTCGACCGTTTTGTTCCTTCAACAAGTTGCGCCCTCTATTGGTAGACGGAGATAAGAAATTGTTGTGGTTTTGAATTTTTTTGGTAATATCAAGTACAAGTAGTGTCTTTACATCGAGACCAATCTTGACAATTTCAAGCATCCCGTTTCGAAGTTACACGATTTTTTCCAGTAACCTGTAATTTAGTTCCCCTCCCTCTATTTTGACAGCAATCGTAAAAATTCATTAAACAAAGTTTTACATATTGATCACTAGTTTACAATGAATATATTTTTTTAAATACCTTACTGAGGAAAATTGCCCAAAAAATGGGAATTTCAAATTGAAATCAGTGAAACGCCATCTGGCGGCAATGATTGTAAATTGAAAATAATTTCCAGCATTTTCTCTTGGTCACATTTAGTACCTATAAGATTTTTAATTTCACTGTTCTATCTCAAATGTTTTCCGAGTTATGGCCGGCCTCGTTTCTTAATTGTACACCCTGTACAACATCGAAATATTTAATATATTAATATTCCAAGTTCTTTGATTCTGTTATTACATGCGTGAATATAGAATATGCTACTTCCTACAATATTATATTTGATCATTTTATAATAATGTTGTGACAACCGCAGATATCTATAAATTCCACTTTGTATGATGTGCACATAATTATATTTTTTTTCGTTATTTTTTGTAGGATTTGAGTTCTGTAAGTTTGCTTATGTGTCATTGGAATCATGCAAAATATGTAAAAAAATTGCCAGCACTATATGTTATCATAAAAAATTTTTTCGAAAAATGACATGTATGCTTGCTTGTGACGGTGTTAGATGTTTCCCTATTGTTCTGGGAGTTTTTAAGTAATGTTTATATAGGTAAAGGCTATAGCTGTGCCAATACCCAGAACTATATTCGATCATTTATTTAAAAAAAAAAACTTTGCAATTTTGGCCGTCCACCCACCCTCCCCTTGTCACCCCAGAGTTCTGGCTCCACGAAATTTACCATACACACCACCGGGTCATCCATTCCCCTGATAAATCCTGACTATATTAGATCATGGCCGAATTTGCATGCCAGCTCTCCGTCTATAAGTCACGTCTAATTTCATCTACACGATTCATTAGACGCTTCTCCCAGGCCGGAAGTGTTGTTTTCTTTGTGATGTGGTGTTGTGTTGATATTATGACCTAATATTATTATATTAATATAATTATTATATTATATTATGATATTATTATTATTATTATTATTATTATTATGTACTTCGATTGTTATCGATACTCAGGCCATGCCTGGTTAACTAATCGCACGGATCGAAATCAAGTAACGATTAGTCCTACTAATACATATATCTATACAATATAAATTTGAAGTTGCTGTTAAAAAGTGAACATACTAAATACTATACACATATTATGTTCATTAAATTAAATGACGTTGATAAAACCAACGCTGATCACATTTTAGATAATGTATTTGTTTGAGAAGCCTCGGTGTATTTGATCCCAATTTGTAAAAGCCACGTCCCGTCGACCCTCTTTCCGCGAAGGCATTAACATGAACGCAGCGTCGCGCATCAATAACAAAAAGAGACCCTATATTCCTAGGCTTCTCCGTTGGCGTCACTTATTCGTGACTTAGTTATTATTATTAATTATTATTATTATTATTTCTGGGGGTGGTCGCAATAGGTTCCCGCACTGCGACCTTTTGGTCTATTGTGCTCCCCAGTGTTGTCTACCCTTCAAGAATACCTGTATCTTTCACAACGTCCAGGATTTTAGTAGGGCGAATCTTCGTTACTTCCTCTTGTGTAACCTTTTCATTTCCAAGTAGGTGTTCCCTTGCCTTTATGAATGCCTCACATTGGCAAATGACGTGATAGGGCGTTTCATCTGCCTCACCACAACCCCTGCATGTTGGACTTTCAGTCAGTCCCATGTTGTGCAGGTGTTTGTTCATGTGACAGTGGCCCGTGACCATTTCTGTTGCAAGTTTTATCTTCGTCCTGCTTAGCTTTAAGATGGACGTAGCTAGGTCCCCGTTTGGGGTTTCCAGGAAGATATTGGAATGAGTCTGTCCTGGAATTTTCAACCAATGTCTGCAATTCTCTTTCGTGAGTATTGCTTGAATTTCCTTTTTGGCTGTGTTATAAGTAATCCCACAAGCCGGTTCGGGTCCTATGAATGGTTTTGCGCTTGCCATTCTCGCAAGCTCGTCAGCAGCCTGGTTGCCTGCGATTCCCGCATGCCCAGGTGCCCACACTAGTGTGACTGAGTTGCATTTACCTAGTGCGTTTAGCATTTGTGTGCATTCAAGGACTAGCCCTGAATTTACCACAGATGAATCCCCTGCTATAGCATCGCTGGAAAAATTCAATCAAGTCTTAATGATTTATAAGAAGAATCCTTAGCAGAAGATATTTTCCCTTATATCTATCACTTCAAACACTTTATTAAAAACCATGTACTTAAAGTTTTTGTATTTGGTGGCTAAGAATCCATAGGTGTCCACCACACACTAAAATATTCATAATAATTCTAATTTTAAGGACTGTTGATTCTCTCCCAATCCAATTTTTGAATATTACACAAACCAATTCACCAATGCCAAGGGAGCAACAGAAATGTTGAACTTTGTTGTTCATATAGGCACATTTTTTCAGAGGACGAACGTTCTCTTAGCCCGAGAACGATTACTAAAAATATATTTGAAACCAAAAGGCGCGGGAGGGGGAAGCACGATTACATAGCCTATAAACTATGGCCATTTGAGCAACTGACTATTACATTTTTAGGGAGCTAAGCGTTCGTTTCGACATTTTTCCGAAATACCTGAAAAACTAATTGACGTTCTAAACAAAGACCACCATTAAAATAAAATAGTATTTAATGCTAAGTACCTACTTGATGTTAAAAAAGTTAAATTGTAACCGAAGTATTTCCGAAAATCAAAAAGGCACAAATTGTGTGCATCGAAGCACGATTACAATAAAAATTTGTTTCTCAGACACCCAACCGGGTCGATGAGAAATGGTTACAATCGCTAATGTTCCGTAAGGAGAAAAAATATATAAGATAAATCGTTTTTCGGGATTTTCAGGATGCCGAATTAATTGTTTTTAATTTTAAACGTAATTTATACTATCATTACGCACACATGGCTTACTTTTAATGTCGTACACGAGCTATAAAATATTACTCTCTCACCCTAATGTCTTTAACAAGAAATTTAAAGGTATTTTGGCTATGAATCAGGTATGTCGAGTGTTCTTAAAATACCAAGCCTATAAAACCACCGCATACCACACTCTACATACGATTGAGAAAGGTAATGAGCTTTGACAAAATATTATTTATTATTTGGGGTCAAATTTTGACGCCCGCTCTTTTACGCAAGCCGTTTTAATTGTCACTTTGGTTACCGTTGACATTAATTATCTAAACGTTCACGTTAATAGAATCGAAATGAGGTTATAGGTTACATTTTTAAGAAATCTCGCAATGAAGTTACGATAATAAATGACCGCAATAGCTGAGTGTCACAAATGTTAGAACTTGCACTGACAAAGTACATAATTAAGTCGGTAAACTGCAAGGATAATGAGGACCAATTAGAATGGATGCCAACCATTTCGTCGTTATCCACTTGACGCTCTTTTTTCTATCCTTTGGAATGTATTACGTTAGATAACTAGTAATTTGGCGTGTTTACTTTCCCAACAATAAAAGGTCCCTGCCGATTGCAAAATGTTGATCACAATTACACTCACCGCCAATATGTCACCGCCACCTACAAGGTGACAAAATAGTATTTTGGAAAGCTGATGATGTTACTTTATTAGGTGCCAGGTGCGTTATATAACTTCTGAATCGGTAAGACTTCAGAAATTTGTATTATCCATTATTAAAATACGTGAGCAAAATGATTTGGTATTATGGCGTCGGCGTCGTACGCTTCGGTGCCAGTCTGTTCCAATGAACAAAGGAAGGAAATAAAGACAACTGAAGCGGTTTAGATACCTAATCGAAATATCTCTAATAAGCATTGAGAAAAGTGGACAAAAGTCCTCGCGCGTTTAGACCTCATATCCATAAGCGTTTGTGTTACCTCTTTGATTAGAGCCGTCTCATGGCACAACTTCACTCAAGCCAGAAACCTCTACAAGATGGTAATTCGACCAAGCCTACAGATGCATAATGATTGTTTAGTTAACACTCCGCAGTTGCTGTATATAATAGGGCTCTGTAAAAAATTTCACAGTGTGTTGACAGACAGACAGACAGACAGACAGACAGACAGACAGCCAGTAAGTGCGTTCTATCGTTCAAATGTCGAAAAATAAAACCACAGACTTTGCAAATTGCAAAGTCTGTGGTTTTATTTTTCGACCGTCCCTGACTATAGAGTTGACGGAGGGGAGCTTTGGCTTTCTAGAGCTTGTTCGGAAGGTGTAACAGACGGCGCGGCGTACTGGTCCAGCATTCGCCTTGTCGATTTCCCATGATAAAAATATTTGAAGCTATTTACGTAAGAGGGAAACCCCCTTGAAAAACCTCATACAAAACAGTCGGCCATTGTGGGAATCGAACTTACGACCTCCCAAATTAGAGCTAATGACTCGTTACCTACATATTGAAAAAAAACTGAAAACTGGGCTAATAGTCCAAGAGCTGTCTGCAAAAAAGCTGGCCTATAGAGTAACAGCATGAAATGATTTTTAAAAGCTAGTACTTATACAGACCATCCATAAAATCCTTCGCTGCCTGGGCGGAACTTGTGCAGAAATTCGCCATGTCCTCTCTCCTGAATTTTTTTGACACGTAACTGTACCTATCGAGTAACAGCTTCAAACTATAACCAAATTATAGTTTGAACATAACTCGTTTGTGCTAATGCCTTGGCAGAAAACATTCTCTTTCTCAAAGTGTTATGATACCACTAATACAACTATCATAGAAGTACTTAGGGATAAACAAAGAATCGTCCAATGAACAATTATAATGATTTCGACAAAATAATTTTATAATATAAAATATTTAGTAATGGTATATAGGGTGTTTTTTTAGGAGCTTTAGTTAGACATTTCTGGGAAATTAATTTAAATAATTCACCAAACCTTCCCCATGATTAATTTATTGTAAAATTGGATAACAATGGAGTGATGACTAATAGATAAGCGACATGTTTCGATATACTAAGATATCATCTTCAGGCTTAAGTCTAAAATTAGATTAATCTAAGATAATTAAGTGTTACAGAGTAAAACATCAAGAATACTTACATAAAAAGTGAAATTGAAATTAAAAAATTAAAAAATGGAGTGAGACGTCTCGGTGAACAAATGAACGAACTCACATTAAAGTGAAATTTAAAGCTGTATTACTATCATTTAAATCATCATGCTAAAAGGAAGGTTAAATTAACACGTGTTGAAAAGAATTGGATACTTACAGGAAAATTGTTTTAAGGTTGAACTAAATATCAAGGAAGTACGACATAAGTTGCAGATATAAATAAAGCAACACAAAGTAATCAACGAATAAGAGATTTAAAACTCTAAAACTTTATAAAACGAGGCAAAAAGGCCGCCATTGCATCCATCAAGGACCAACATGGAATGAATAGAAGAATTGAAAAATGACAACAAGAACTGCGCGAAGGCAAAGGGAGGGAGTAAGCGGGAAATTCAAATTAGAAAGGATTGAGAAGAGTGTTGTGATCTATATTTAACAATTCGTTAAGGGAAGAAGCAGGGTTCTTGGTATGATGGGAAATGATCTCGTAATTCTCTAAAAGGTTGAGGCGGATACCCTTATCGCAAAAATGCAAGAGCTTATAATTGGTTTTTGGATCGAAAGAATGACCAGAGTTTAGAATGTGGGTAGCGAAGGAGGATTTTGAAAAAAGGTTGTTATTTTTGATAGATGAGTAATGTTCGGCAAACCGTTTTCTAAATTTGCGGCCTGTTTGGCCTATGTAGTGGGCATCACACGTGCCACAAGAAAGCCTATAAACCCCAGATCTGTCAAGGGGATCGATTTTATCTTTAGTATGTACTAGGAGACTCTTAAGGTTGAATTTAGAGTTGAAAGAAATGTTGATATCAAGTTTTCTAAACAAATTAACAAAGAAAAAGGAGGCCGGGCCGATGTAAGGGAGGGAAAAATACTTAAGCGATGGGGGATCCATCGGTAAGAGAGTGGAGAGGTCTTTTTGGAGCTGAGATTGGATAATGTGGTGGTGAAGCTTTTGTATAATATTGACAGGGTAACCATTCTGAGAAGCGATATAATAAATAGTGTCTAATTCCTTAGAGTAATTCTGAGGGCTAAGGGGTAGATGGTGAAGCCTGTGAAAATAATACCTGAACGCAGCTAATTTATGGGACATAGAGTGAAAAGAATTATAAGGTATGACATGGTCGGTAGTGGTGGGCTTCCGGTAAACTGAAATCTCCAGAGAATGAGGGAGCCTAGTAATAGTTAAGTCTAAAAAATTTAAGGAATTGTTAACTTCTCTCTCCAAAGTGAAGGAGATGTTGGGATGAATACTATTGAGAAACTGAAAACATTGATCGACCTCCTGGTCGGTGCCACTGAAAACCACAAAGATATCGTCAACATACCTTTTATAGCTTGTATAACTGTATAACTTGTAGATGTGGGTATTAAAAGACGTAAATTTCACGTAGAATCCAAAAATGCAATAGTTCCCATTTAAAAAAACGAAGTTTCCAGCTACTTCCGGCATTTCCGGAAGCGCTACCATTTTGAAATTATTTTACATCGATTCGGTTTTCAGAGTAACCCCTAAGTTCAAATTTTCAAAAACCTATCTATAAAACTTTCCCAGAAATGTCTAACTAAAGCTCCTAAAAAAACACCCTATATACCATTACTAAATATTTTATATTATAAAATTATTTTGTCGAAATCATTATAATTGTTCATTGGACGATTCTTTGTTTATCCTTAAGTACTTCTATGATAGTTGTATTAGTAACGTGCCAAAAAATATTCAGGAGAGAGGACATGGCGAATTTCTGCACAAGTTCCGCCCAGGCAGCCAAAGATTTTATGGATGGTCTGTATAAGTACTAGCTTTTAAAAATCATTTCATGCTGTTACTCGATAGGCCAGCTTTTTTGCTCTCGCTCTATAACCAGCCTCGATCTCATTTACATCTTATGGCGGGGTTGGGGGTATCTTGAATAAAGTTACATACGCTTAGTAGTGTTAAGTGTGGGTTTTCTTTTTGGTTCCTGATCTCGCATATATTAAACGCATTTTAAGAGACAAAAAGGTGGCGTGGGTTATCATTTATCAAAAAGATTCCCAACGATGCAAAATCGTCTTTATTTATTTTGAATTGGATGGCGTTCCCATAGAAATTGGTAAATAAATATTTTGGACTGAACATCAAGCCAATACGTGACACCTTTTCCAATATTGCAGGAAAATTTCTATGATCAGGAAACATTTTGAGATGGAAGACCGAGTCTATTGTAGTGACCATCCTAAGTTTTTACTTTACTGAGCAAGTTGACGAATAAATAGTTTCAATTGTAGAGTGGAGAAAAAAGAATTTTGAAAGCGGTGATTCGTGATAGAAATCGATGACATCTAAGTAGTAAGGATGTCGGTGCTTCTCCTGTTTCACCCTTCACTCATTAATTAAACAGAAAGAAACACAATCTCATCAATAATCGAAATTGCACACATTTATGTAATTATTGTCCCCGATTGCGAATTCGGAAATTACGTTTACCGATTAATTATTGGCATTCCTCAAATTTTTTGCAATAAATCACTGCGGCGGAGGCGATAAAAAAGTGTCACAATATATATACATATATTGTCATTTTATTTAATGACGGTTACATAACTGTAATAATTTATTTAAATTTTTATCAGTGGAATCTTGAAAAGGTTAACTTATGTAAATTGTTTGTTGTTATTATTATTATTATTATTATTATTAAATTGAGTGAAAGTGTCTTTTTCATCTCGGTGCACGAAAAGTTGATAACGGTACGACGCGTCGTAATGAAGCGTATAATAATGATAATGATACGAAACGATGCGGTGACGTTCATGTCATTAATCGTTACCATTATTATGTGCAAGAGCAATTTCTTAAGTTTCCGGGGTTAAGAGACTCGACAAAAACGTTGTTGACTGCCGGATAGCGTTACCGATTACAAAAAGGACATTTATGCAGTCAAGGTCAACGACGACCATAAGTGATCTGCAACCGTTCATCTGCTGGAAGAAGAAAAAAAAGGAAGAAACCGTCTTCGACTGTCCTTTACAAATTCCATTTTCTCGTTCGTTACTGGTTGCCACACAAAGACAGCTGCATGCTGCAGTATGACGTCTATAATTTAAGGATAGCTGATGACAGGACGAGTTCCAACTTTTTCATGTTCATGTTGGATTGAGCACGCTTCTTGCATTTCTGGATTTAATACCGGTGGGTGTTGTTAATCGAGAAATATTCCGCTAATTACATGAGATGTTACGTGCAGCATCGTCCATTACGAATCGTCAGTTCTATTATGCTTTCCGTGGGTTCTTTTCAAAAAAATCTCGATAAAAGTTACGCCCTATTAAGGACGCATTGGAATTTCGGATACGGCTTTAATGCAAATTATGTACGATCGTAATCGCGATTGTGCCTTTCTTGTAGTCATTTTAGATCCCAGATAGCTTAATATCTTGCAGGTTTTTGACCTAATCTCAAAATCGAAATTAAATATGGTTTTTTTAATACATTCGGAATAACGGGTGAAGTTAAGAGACTTTAAAAATGATATTAATATATCTACTAATATACGATGAAAATGATTTGCATTATCAAATAATCTCTTGTGAAATTAAAACAAAATAACGAAGACGTACCTAATAGTACTTTCAAACCTATCAATACGTAAAGGGGTACCGTACCATGACCATATAAAGGAGGTACTCTAGCTTCGTATTACCTAAAATAAGCATGTATATGTGAACCACTTTCATTGTCCTATCAAGGAACAATTATGGAATAATAAGGCACTATTTAAATAAAAATGTCCCCGATCACTGAACCTAACATTTGGGGACAAACGAAAATGTATGAGTGGTACATGGTCAATGGAAAAATGAAACACGTCATTGAGTAAATGGAGGCTGAGAAATTACAGGGTGTTAAAGTTACAAAATAAAACCGATTTTTTTAATTTTTTCTCAATGGGTTTGGATCATCAGTAATAGGTACTTATTGTTGTAATTGTTTTCAGACCTTATAACCATTATTACCTTGAAAATGTTGAATCATCATAGTCCCCCGGGAAAAATGATAGGGTCTCTTTATATTTTTAGTAATTGTTCTTCTTAGAAATCCTCTGTATTATCCCAAAAAATTGTCGCTATTAGCTTGCCTGCATATATCGAGAAATCACTTGTGCGTCCATTGCGTTGAATATTGTGTTGTAGACGATTTCTTGAAGTGCCCACTATAATCGCTCATTACAATTTTGGTCTCGAGCTAAAGCCGGTAAGCGTTCTCTTCTGCCCAAATTTAAATCAAAACTTTCCCAATCATTGTGTAGGGACCAATGGATCAGAAAGGTGACCACAATTCTCCTAATCTTTGCAGTTTAGAAAAAATATCGAATGCCTACTTAATTTCAAAAATAAGACTCCATCGTCTAAGGAGGAGAAACAAATTTACACCAATTTGTTTTATAAACGACATTATAAATACTGTAATAATTTCAGTTTGATAAAGAGATATATACAGGGTGTCCTGACACATTTTGAACGTGATTATTGACTAAACAAAATAAGGTAGAAATGTGCGGTTTTCACTAATGAGTTTCAAATTTCGAAGTTTTTTCCCAATCATATTAAAAAAATTAGCGTATCTTCTTTATTTGTAAAAATTAATTATACATGTTCACATTTTTAAAAAGCTAAAGAACTCAGCTTTCGAATAGTGTAAAAATATACAGGGGGATTCTACAGTGTGACTCATTTATTTAGTTATTTACTGATTTTTTATTTAGTTATTTACCGATTTTAACCAATTTTTTTTTTAAATGTCAAATAATCAAAAATCTACTTTGGGACAAAATTTTAAATGTTTATTCCAATTTTCAGGGCATACTACGATAACTTTTTCGTACTCGGAATGGAGAATTATTATTAGCGATTTGTTTATAAAAAAAATATCTACGCCACTGGATTCAGAATGCTTCCAAATAGCTATCACCAAAATTTTACAAAAATATATTTATTAATAACAAAGTTATAACAACTTAAAGTTCGAAAAGTTTCAAAGCTAACAGTTACAAAACAACACCCTGTATCAATAGATTGCCATGGAAAATATGTTAATAAGTCTTAAATTAAACTATCAGTGGAGAAAAAAATATTTAAAGTAACGTAATATTTAATAAAAGTGACGGAATCGCACAATTGAGTAAATACATAATAAGACCTAACATTTCCATTTAAATCTTAGTTACCATGGAAATTGTTACTGTTTAACAGTTATAATAGATTTTTATTAAATATTACGTTACTTTAAATATTTTTTTCTCCAATGATGGTTTAAATAGTTTAATTTAAGAATTATTAACATAATTTCCATGGCCATCTATTGATACAGGGTGTTGTTTTGTAACTGTTAGCTTTGAAACTTTTCGAACTTTAAGTTGTTATAACTTTGTTATTAATAAATATATTTTTGTAAAATTTTGGTGATAGCTATTTGGAAGCATTCTGAATCCAGTGGCGTAGATATTTTTTTATAAACAAATCGCTAATAATAATTCTCCATTCCGAGTACGAAAAAGTTATCGTAGTATGCCCTGAAAATTGGAATAAACATTTAAAATTTTGTCCCAAAGTAGATTTTTGATTATTTGACATTTTAAAAAAAATTGGTTAAAATCGGTAAATAACTTCAGATTTTACATGTGTGTTTCCATTCTAAATGAGTCACACTGTATTTAAACAAGTCAAGCAATTTTTCTGTTGAAGATGGATGATGAGATATTTCTAATAAATCGACATTGATAATATCTTGACACGAATTACGTACGAACACCCCCAGTTTTCCAAAATTCTAATAATGCAGTCTAGTAATTGAATTCATACATAAAGAAGCAAATTATAAGATAAAAAACCAAAAGGTGACACAACTTTCTTTTGCTCATATTGTGACTCAAGATCTCTGAGCGCATCAATTACTTGAATTATCATTATCATTAGTATCTAACTACCCTACCCTTACTAGAATTTACAAGACACGAAGACCTGCCGAACATTGCTTCGAAGGAAGGCGCTTTTCCAATTTTTCTCCGTTTTAGAAAAACAGATAGGTACTCTGACAGATACACAACCTAAGTAGGTTTAAAAAAGTCAATGGTTTAAATGAGAATATGTAATTATCGAACAACTTACTTGAATTATTGGAAAACTATGTATTACTTTGACTAGTTTGCAAATATGCTCGAAAAACGTCGTTCACGATACGAATACCAGAAGAAGCGAAGGACTTTTGCAGAGTATGAGCGTGCAAATTGTCTCCTAAGAAATCAAGAAAAATAGACAACTTATGTAAGAAATATGTAATTACTATTTTGGTGACTCGATGCCTGAAAAAAGGTGCAATGATTTACTGTTTGAACATTGACCATCCCTTGAAAACAATTATAGTCACAATTGTTTCTTTCACTATTCACAACATTCCTTTACGTTTTAAAATAAATAATCAAAGGCTCGATTGTGAGATTTAATAATTATAGCATTCCGCCAAAACAGATTTGACTCCTACTGTTCGCCTTAAATTAGTACTTTCGAATTCCAAGCACTGCCCGTAACCGACATTTTCATCTGAATTTACGGAGGTGCAGTTTCACAATTGTAAAAACTCGGACTTTATTTCTTGTCGTCTCTAGAAAGGATCTATGACATAGCCACTTCGCTAAATGATTCCTAGATGGCGTACTTCTTTGTTGAGAGGCTATCGGTTCAATTTAATCTATCCAAGCAATTTTTTAGCCACAAAAGAAAATTTGATCATTTTAAAAAATTGCCAAATTTTTAAGTGTGAGTGGTGATCAAATATTTACTGAAAATTAGTTAGAATGAAGCATAATTAGGCTACTGTGCCAAAAATTTAAAGTTTCGGAATTAGCCAACAGAATGGGAATCACTACTAACCGAATTTTAGGTGTCAAAAAATATCTACAAGATATGCTGTGTTTGTTAATCCTTGAACAAAAACGAGCAAACATGAACGTTTCTCAGGAGGAAACATGTGCGAAGATTTGTTATTAAAGATGACACATGAGGCAAGTCCGGTAAAGTTATGGCATCAATTTTTCGGAATGCATTTTCCCAAAGTTGATATAGTTAACACAGGATAATTAGTTAAGAAAATCAGTTAACTGAAGTATGTCCTATAAAATTTGGAAACACTCCTAAAGTTCAACTGCTATTTACTTAAATTAGTAAACAGGTGTGGGTAACCATGGAAATGATACCGATATCGATTCGATACCGTTGCGTATCTCACTTTCGGAGTGTCGCGTCGGTTAGCAATCTCTGTGTATGGTTATGGTTAGTACACGGCCAAATCTCGTTTGGATGGTAATGAAAGTGATGTGTCGAAAGCAACGAAAGAGTCTGTTCCGTTACTTCAGAATTTTTAGTTTGTTACCGCCATCGCCAGAGAGAAGGCTCCAGTCCTTGGTGTTGAAGGTGGTCCTCATCCACGCTGGTGTACCATACGCCCGCATAGACTCGATACCCAAATAACACAAACTTATAGACGACCTCAGTGCTTCTAGTGCGTTCATAGTTCATAGAATCAAAATAAAATTTGCTAAACGAACCAACAAGGAATTTCGTCCATTCCTTCCATGGAAATGTTGTGGAGCTTTGATTATAATTATAAATTGTAACATTTATTATGATTTATGAGCGATAACCTAAAATTTAATTATACAATCATTTGTAAATAAGTAAGGCGCACTATATTACCGAGGAAATTACATATTAGTTTGGTAAGGGTTCAACGAGGGCGCGCCAACTATGGTGTGGATACAGTGACTTTATTTTAGAACAGTGACGACAATAGAGCGTAAGTCCCGCCTCCGCGCCATGTTGCGACTAAATTCAAACAGTTTT
Source organism: Pyrocoelia pectoralis (assembly GCA_036250285.1). NCBI lineage: Eukaryota > Metazoa > Arthropoda > Insecta > Coleoptera > Lampyridae > Pyrocoelia > Pyrocoelia pectoralis. The sequence continues at coordinate 1,465,117 of CM070077.1, read as the reverse complement.
AGTAAATAGTCCAGTAAAATAAGACCAAATTTAACGATTTGGATGAAATAATGGTTACAGCTTTGCAAATTTGGGAACAGGCTTGATTTGTGCTCCCTTTGAAGTATTCAAAAGTCCCCACCCGTACCCCCTCTCCGAGATAAATGGAGGGGGCGAAAAAGTGTCAAAAACAGATTTCCGTAAATAACTGAAAAAGTATCAATTTTATCAAAAACAAAAACGTTAAGAAAATTGTAGCTGACAAAATTCCGCACATTTTCGTGTTTTATTTTTGTCTCTACGACCAATAGGAGCCGAGATAGATTTGTTTTAAAATGTCGACTGTTTTGCGGCGAAACAGTAACACGTGCGCGCATCGCGCGTATTTCGCTTATATCTCGAGAATAATTCGTAACGCAAAATGCTTCAAATAAAAGTTGTAGAGAATTTAATTACGAATAATTTTCTTTTTTAAACATTTCCATACGATTAATATTCACAGAGATATAATCATTTAAACCTTTTTCTAAGACACAATCGCTGCTCGTTTTGCATAATAAAATCAATAATAAGTCGAAAACTATTGATTCTATGTACTTAGTGCATATAATAAAAGTTGTAGAGAATTAAATTTTGAATCTATATGAATACACGAAATATCATTGTGGTAATTTATATAAGGCGATAGAGGAAGAAATAATGAAAAATTCTCCTCATTTTCCAGCGTTTCTTTGCAAATAGTTATGTTTTGACTACTTGTAGACAGTAAAGTGCCTTATTAGTTTTTTAAAGATATAATGGACCTGTAAAATAAGCGCAGGCAGAAGTTCGTACGACAAACAGTTCGCTAGTTACAGCTCTTTAAAGGTATACCTACTCAAAAATTGACATTTTATTAAGAATCCCGATTTTCGCTAAAAAATGGCCGTTAAATTTTTGTTAAAAATTGGTTTTATCCTATTTTCAGTACTTTATATATATATATATATACAAAGGTAATACAATACAATAAATCGTTCGCAAGTTGCACTTTATTGTAAAAATACATCTTTGAAAACTATATATTTTCACAGAATTTAACTATAATGTATGTTTGTATTCAGTTTTTCTTAAATATCTTCGTTTCCATTTATTTTACGACATACTTTATATAAACTAATTGAAAGCTTACAAAATTTGCTATAAAAAACACTGGCGCGTGTGTTTTTCTATAAACAGCGGCGAGAAACTGACGATTGAAGATGCAGGTAATGTTTAATTTTTACAGAAATTGTATCTTTAAGCATTGTTTGTATTTTCTTCTGGAGTTTCTCCGTGTTGGTTTTTATGTAGAAAATGCCTACGTTTCGATTCCATCTATGGAATCTTTATCAAGACTTTTTTATCAATTCTGAAGTTTTCAAATTTAATTTAAGGTCTGTGGAATCGAAACGTACGCATTTTCTACATAAAAACCAACACGGAGAAACTCCAGAAGAAAATACAAACAATATATACATCCGTGGAAACCTTAACGAAAATATTTAAGCATTGTGTATATACATACAGTTCCTAATTTTAAGTTAAATAAATAAAATGGAGTAGGTAGGTGGGAAATAAAAAAACAGCAGATACTTAATTTTTCTTATAAAATCTAAGTTAAACTTAAAAACGTCCAAACAGGTGATAAAACATAAACACCGTTCAATATCCTAGCACTTAAAACCACATTATATTGTCTAGATTTTAACAATTTACACAAAAACTAAACCGACACTATAAGAATGTAATGCAAACTATTCAAATTTTAGTCGCAACATGGCTGCCAGGATCACAACCAATAAAAAATGAGACACCCATTGTCATCACTGTCCTGTATAAAGTCACTGTAGGTGTGGACAGAGTCAGTAGATTAACAGAGTACCGCAAGCCTTTGACGCGACAAATGCCGCCCTGGCGGCCATTTTTAGTCCATATACATAAAATATACTTACGAAGTGCGTAATTTTTAATGAAATGCCGTGTTATTGTGCCGTTAAGTGTATTTGTTTTATTATATTCCGAAAAATTTAGTCAAAAACATCATCTACTTTACTGAGCGTGTAGTGAGTGAAGCACGGAAAGGACTAAAAATGGCGGAGGTTGCGGTACTCTGTTAATCTACTGACTCTGGGTGTGGATAAAGTCACTAAATATTCTAAAGTACCGCAACCTTATGTTCCAATGAGTTAGAGAGAGAAAGCTAATTTTAACCCCAAAATGGCGGAAAAATGACATCTGTGTTTGACATACGATGAAAATTAGTATTTTACTCTTAGACCATTGGTCTAAAATTTTACTATTACTAAGTTTGACGTTTGACACTTGGTTTGAAACGCGGCAATTTGAAAAACATCATAAACTTGTAGTTTTCCCATAGACAGGCTCGTCTTCTTATTCTTACACACTACTTGCTGTATTTTTTAGTTATCCTTTTCTGTGATTTAAATAACGATTCTAAATGAAGTATTAACACGACAAAATAAACTGTCAATTTTAAAAACGTGTTTAGGTTCGTTTGGCAAAGTTCCAAATTTTTTATCTTTCAATTAAACTGTACCTTTTAATAACAATGGCAAATAATTTTTAAGAAATATATTGATAAGTATCTAATGTTAGTTTAGTTTTTATCAAACACTTCATAGTCATTAAATTTTCTAGTGACTAGGTCTTCAATATTTGAAATTGCCGCCAAAATTTTAACCCCAAAATGGCGAACGTTGCGGTACTTTAGATATCTAGTGACTTTAGGTGTGGATACAGTGACTGTATTACAAACAGTGACGACAAGCGGCGATTATCCGCCATTAAGAGGCAAAATTGTGGGAGGGTTTATATGAACTCAACGGTGGTATCCTAGCAACCACACGCTGATCAAAGGTAAACACAGTCAGGCCGCCATTAAGATGCAAAATATACCACGGCCAATCAAAATCGATAACACGCTTGTCGTCACTGTTTGTAAATACAGTCACTGTAGGTGTGGACAGAGTCAGTAGATTAATAGAGTACCGCAACCTCCGCGATTTTTAGTCCTTTCCGCGCTTCACTCACTACACGCTCAGTAAAGTATAGATGATGTTTTGACTAAATTTTTCGGAATATAATAAAAAAAAATACACTTAACGGCACAACAACACGGCATTTTATTAAAAATTACGCACTTCGTAAGTATATTTTATGTATATGGACTAAAAATGGCCGCCAGGGCGGCATTTGTCGCGTCAAAGGCTTGCGGTACTCTATTAATCTACTGACTCTGGGTGTGGAATAATTGTATGGTATTGCCACCTCTCTTTTATCTTTTTTTCTCTATGGTACTTTACCGAACTATCTTCTTTTTTCTTCCCAAGCCAAATTCTATTTGAATAATTACAATTTAATTATACAGTTTTCATTCCTTCTTGCATTTTCTTTACTTTCCTTTTCATGTAGCACAATCATTACAAGTTTTCCTTGGTAGGTACCTTTAACCATTAAACGCGAGAAGCTTTTTTTAAACTTAGCGGTGCCCATTTGACCGATCTTACTGCGCCCACCTTAATTATTTCTTGTTCGTTCTGCAGTTGAGAACGTAATTGGTGAAATCCATACTGGTTCGACTACTTCCGAAAACCTGCATACCTAAACTGTGATGCGTGGTGTTTATTCAGATACGTCTTAAATGCGTTGTAATCCGGTTCTGATATTTCACGTTTGAGACATCCAAAGCCACAAAATCTTTTAAACCATGACCCCATAGAATTCAAGGTTCCTTCAAGACCAAATTTTATATATCGCCTGTTTCATTGTCAAATTTGGTTACGAAAGATTGGCCATGTTTTGGTCCTATTTTCAGTACCTCTGGTTTCGATTAGCTATTTTCGCATAAATTTCTATTTTAGATTCAACGTAATGTGTGACACTTTCAGTGTATGTATTTGTATTTGTTGATAGTACGTTGGAATGTCGATGGCAATAGCAAGAGTTACCTGAAAATGAATCCCTTGTTGAAAACAGACACAAAGGAGCATTGTTTATTCGAAATTAACCTTAACTAAAAATTTGTATAATTAAAAAAGAAACATCGGAATGACAGTTGAATCGACTGCGGCGCCACGCGAAGATAATTTTAAACGGTAGATCAATTAGGTCCATAATGTGTCTTCTTTACATTGTAACAAATGTGATATAATCGGAATTCTTTACTTCGAAAAAGATTTTATACGGTCAAATAAATGTGTTAATGAATCTAAAGTGCTTTGCGACTTGCAAAAATATTGGTCCTTCGAAACGGATATTGTCGATCACCAATTGCAGTCAAAGAGAATTTGTTGCTGCTCGTGGGTTGTTAACCTAGTAAACGTAAATTGTCAATACGCCTCGTTTTTATTACAGTCTAAATTTAGTTTTTAGCCGTTATATTTATTTACCCTAATCAGTAAGTTTGACACTCACGCTTGTCTTTATAAATACACGTAGGCAAAAACGTCGTACGTAACGGGAAGTTGTAAAAGCTCTATCCGTTTTGGAAAAGCGTGGACAATTTGATTAAGACGACAACGTCTCGCTTTACATAACCTCAATAAATTACGAAATTAAAAACGTCGTGTTTAACACAAATTACTCTCAGACAAGCGACCAGTCAAAAGTAGGCTCGAAATTGATTTAGCTATTTCAAAGTATATGGAATAGGTCGCGTAGGCGGACGGCGCCGACAGGCGAGTGAATGGGCGCATCTGCGTCTAGACGGAGACGCCCGTCGTCGTTAGTACGAGTAGTTGCATTCACGAGATCCACGCATTCTTGGCAAACGTCCCCGCGTCGGAATGCGCCAGCTGAGCAGAGGAGACACGAAATATTTCAACTGGTATAAAAAAGACCATTTCCATATTTGGTGGAATTTCGCATTTAACGAGTCAATGCGAAGGTTATAAAGTCATTGCCACCATAATTATTTCTAAACAAAGCCAATGCTAACACGATCGTACAATTCTAACGCCCGTTATTAAAGCATTAAAACAAAGAGTCTAACACCATAAAACAATAAATTATGTCATGTACGCGTTTTGTCGTTTTATTCCTAACAATAACGTTTATGGAAACGGTTTTACGTGAGATGGTACTTAATAAATAAAATAACGAGAAAAAAGTTCTTTTTCTCCATCGCAAGAAACGGGAAATGATTAATATAGAAATTTATCGTTCCAGTTTCCATAATATCGCAATAACGGTTACAAGACCAGAAGAAATGCATACACGGAAGCTGTTGACATATCTAATTGTTCCGACTAAGAAAAAAATAAAATCAGGGCGGCGGCGAAGAAGGGTCATCGAGGTTGAGAACGTGACTCACGATAACATCGGTCCACCCTGTTTTAGACAATACTATTTAAAGCGGATTAATTGGCGATGAAATGGGGAAAAGAGAAAGTGTCTTGTCCAAATGAGCGTGGGTTCAAAATTCATGCAAAAAAAACCATTTAGGTTAAGTTTGTTGGTGTGAAATTCATAGATATGGAATAATTAATGAAGCCCAACCCATTACTACTGCTGTCGTCAATGTAAGAGTAAATAACAGTGGTGAGAGTTGGACTTACATAATTACCTAAACTAAATAGAATTAACCACAACTTGTATGCTATTGTGGGCACCATCTATTTCGTAAATTATAATATGGCAGTCAAATTTACTAAAATGATTATGTGACACTCAGTAAACAACAAAGATTCTTTTATTTATTATTATTATGGCAAATATGAATAGCAGAAACTCAGATATAATTTCTATTTATGAAAGAATTCCGAAGAGAAATATAATCCACATTTTTAATGAGACGCCCAAGATGAAGTCTATTCTATTCAGAGATTCTCTGATTCACTTCATGCATGTATCCGTTTTCATTGGAACTCATTTGTTACATGACTTACATGTAAGCAAAAAAGCGGAAAGAGGAATAGAATAGGTATACAAAATGATATTTCAGTTCATTCAAAATGACTCCCAAGACAGTTATCGTGTTGCAGCATATAATTCTTCAAGCCGCCACTGAGTTTTTTTATTGGGTTAAGATAGTAATAATTTTTCGGAATGAAAAAATACTGAAAATAAAAGCCACCGTTGGCTTAAAATATCATAATTATGAGAGATTTTTTTCTTGATTATATTCTATTCTCTCTTTGGACTTACTCACCCCTTCTATCTGAGATGTAAAAGTGATAGTCTTTCGATACTGTTCCATCTTGTTCTTTGTTTGCCATCCAAGTGTTTCCTGCGGTCTTTTTTCCTTTCCAATTTTGCCTTCCAGATCATTTTTGCTGCCGTGTTCTTTTCGATTTTCGTCACGTGTCCCAAACCATTTACCTAATTGCAACCAAAATTGGTTCTTGTTTTTTTAAAGTAATTTCTTTTTTGATGGCAGCCGCTGAATAAATCTCTACAAATTTTATTTGTGTTGCTGGTTGCATAGTTTATTTGCGATTAGTTTACTTTAATTTCCTATTCTGCATTCTTACACCATCTGTAGTCGTTATTTTATACTACTTACACTTCCGGTAGGTCATTCATTGCCCTTGCCCTTGCACAAATCTTACATCATTCCACACTTTATATTTTTGGGCAATTGCCGGCTTTTAATCACATCGATTCGCACCATTAATTGGCTACTTTTTAGTCACTTCCTCACAAATTTTGGGAGTGACCGAATTACGCATTAACGGATGTTTTTCAACAAACTATACATTCTTTTGGTGGGGCTCACAGTCACAGACCGGATTAATAGGCAATTTGAAAATTACTGCTTCATAATAGATTACTGTCGTGCACTGAGCAAGAATAAATCTGCAGAAGAATTTCTAGCAACTTCAAATAACGTTTGCACACATTCAAAGAAGAATATTTAAATTCATCACGTCTTCAGTTTTGTCTTTAGCATTGAAGGATATTTGAAAATACACTATATTTAAGTCTCTGTAGTGTTGTATGTGTACGTTTTAACCGTATTTGTCCTAGAACTGAAGTAAACACTACCACGTCTAATATCACTCACATAACTCAGCTAATATTTGCACAAATACATCACGTCGACGCTATTTTCAGCTATCAATAGAAAATAAATCTAAATTTACAAGATCTACTAACTATATTAACAAAAAAATGTGGTATTATTGTAACCTCTTATATATCGTACAGGCAAGAATTTTGTACTGATTAATACCAATTTCTCAATTACTTCGTAGACTTTAAGTTAAATTCTGATAAAAAATGCAAAAGACAACATCATCCAATTTATTCTTTTTCAACGAAGGCAATGAGGTTCAAATGATTTGTGCAAATTTCAACCTAGGTATACGTGGTAGGGTATTTACTTCAGTTTTAGGATAAATACGGAGGCTTAAAGGTGATGTATTTTCAAATATCCTTCAATGCTAAAGATAAAACTCAATACATCGTGAAATCTGGTATATTTATAAGTAAAAATTAAAATGTCCATTTTGTAATTCGATATACTTTGGTTAAACCATTCGAAATTTCGATATTTCACACGAAAAATGTATTTATTCGAACGTAACATCCCGTGAATGTTTGTAATATAAAATCAAAAATAGACGTGTTAGAAAGCTTTTAATCTATAAAACAACCCATGTGAACGAAAATATCTGCAATGAATGGAACAACAAAGGACCCTTTGGCGTGGTACGCCTAGGTTTTCAGCTATGTTTTGCCTAGACCATGAAGTAAATATTTTGCCACGTGCAATAGCGTGGAAACGCCTTGGGATACTTTGAAATAAAGAATTAAGCAAAATTACTTGTTATTATTACAATGTGCTAAAGCTGTTCCCAAGAGAAGTGTTCATAGCTAAACTAATATCAATGAAAACACATTATTCAAACAATTTTATACACTATCTTTCAAATTAATAAGAAATTCTTACCTAATGCCCTGTATATCACTTTACGATTAAACCAGAGTGTCACTATAATTTTAATAAATCGATAATTAAGCGGTTAATACACCAAAAATTTAGACTTCGAGAATTTCACAGTTAACCTTTCTTATTAACCCGTAGGAACAAAACGTTAATTTCACGGTCGAAGACTATAGTGTATTAGCACAAATCTAACTGTAATTGGTTACTAACGATGTAAGACTACGCGCGACCATTACCGTTCAAAGTTTTAACTCGAACTGTCGGAACTAAAAGAATCTTCTTCCTATTTCGCTTATCTACAAACAAGTCAACCTTGTGATCGGTAATGTTCCCCCCGCATGTAAAATACGATAATAATAATCAGATACCTATCTTATCTACTTGTAGCTCTTGGCGTTTTAAATTTGCATATACGAGGGAACAAAACTTACGGGGTGTTTTCACTAAAATGAAATTTTTATATTACAAGATATGTGTATGTATAGGTCGTCTACTAGCGGTTGGCGAGACTACCTGGCTGTTGGGACCCCAAATACTCATTCTTAAGCTTCTTAGGATAATTTATTGACATTAACGTAAAAGTGCGAATGGGCTATTGTTCCCCTTCTCTCTCCTCCCGTCGAAAGAACGTAGGAGCGATAGTGTTTTCAGGGCCATAGACTGTGTGTTCTTGTAGAAAATATCTCATCGGTCCCCCATGTCTCCTTTGCTCCTCCCATCCTAACGGTTGTGATTACTACAATGTTTGAAAAGGCTGAAATTCTCCAAGCAACGCTTTCTCCAAGTTTGAGCAGGCATTTTTGGGCCCATCAATCATCGACAGTTATTTGTGCTTCGTTACATTGTAGTAAAGATGGTTTTGTGCAAAAAATTACGAGCATACTTTCGGAACGTCCCTCGCACATTATTACCAATTTTATCAGAGATGGGTCCATTGTAGATCTCTATACCGAGACCATGCAGGCTTTATTGTACCCTCCACTTTGAAATTGACACTCCCAAAATATATATCTCCTTAGAAAAAGTTTAGAAGAATCTCCTTGACGCAAGCTACAGTCATACTACAGTATAAGGAGCTGGGTATGGTTTTGCGTGGACTCCAGCATTACAGCAGAGCTTACGCCTTGTGCCCCCCCCCCCCCCCCATTAAGCAACAAAATGAAAGAACTTAAGCTGACGAGAGTAAATTCACTTTTTTCCCATGTATTCTTGTGCACATAAAACAAAAGTTGGTATTTTTCCAAACTAGCCTCCGTTTGGACATATTTGGTTTTGAATGAACCTTCTTCATTTCATTTTAACTTTAGGTACATCGCAGGTGTTACATAATTAATAAGAAGGAAAGACACACACGGCATGAACTATCTCGAAAAGAGTACACCACGAACATATAAGGACTTAATTGGGATTCTTGTACATTTTAGAGATATAAGGCAAGATGTCAACGTAACTGTAAATAGGTACTTGATTGGTCTGAGATTTTTTCTCGTATCTACAATTGTTAGCTAACGTCATGTTTAACAATGGACAAATACATCCCATACATTACTTACAAACAAATACCGGCATAAATTTCCACAATAAAATGATCAAAGAAAAAACTGACGAGCGTGTATAACTTATATAAATGACTCTTAACGAATCGTTGTATTAAAAGCTTTTTAATTGACTATAAAGAAAACAATTGTACTTTATCGCGGTTAAAGTGTTTAACGCTCGTTGTTGATGTACGAGGGATTCAAAAAATGAAGTTTTCGTCAGGTGCCATGGTGAAAAGTGAATTTGAATGATTTGAAAAATTACATAATAGTATTCCGTTGCCATAAATTACAAAGCATTCGTATGGACAAGAAGACTAGTGTGAATAGAGCAATTAGTGGTCTTCGATTAAAAATAGATTACATTGTCTTTCCATCTTCGGACATGCCTGTAATGATCAAGATGTCCTTCGGAAATGTGACGGTGTTGCAAAACAGCGACTTTTTTCTTTTATATAAGAAACGAATCGGATATCCCTCGATAAAACAACGGTGAGGCGTCATTAAATAAACGCGAATGACCCTAAAGTGACCTACCGCTGCGCCCGTGAGAAGATCTTCAGCTTCAAGTATGCGCTCATATTTTTCTAATATGCTCTCTCTGACGCCCGAGTAGAATTAAATACATTTCGACCATATGGCGGAGATCGAGCAAAATTCCATCCGCTTGTTACGAATGAATTATTTTTATCCCAATGTACTTTGACGGTTTTATCAGAGGATGATCGCAATATGTCTTTGTCAACACTTCTCACAAACAATTAGTGCGTATCTGTTACTTCTGAATGCCTCTGCCATGTTTAACTTACTCATCCGTTCAACGTCAAACGTGATAATGTAACACACCGTCGATCTTTCCCGCTCCCCTTTCCGGTACGATGGAATACCAAAGGTATGATGCGAAAAATTACAAATTCAAATTTTGGTCGAAAGAAAAACGTGAATCATCACGACTCATACATAGTTCAGTTCGTTCTATCCTTATCATCTCACCTATTTCGGTTGAATATCACATTATAGGAAAACCACTTTCTCGCCGATTACATCGCAGAAAAATATCAAGCTACGATAAGAAAATAGAACACTTTGACTAATTTTAAAAAATATTACACCTTTCATTACCTACGTCTCTCTTTCAATTCAATATAGGCTATGCTGTAAGTATCGGTTGGCACAACAATTCGAACACCCACTATTTGTGATCGAAATTAGGTCGTAAAACCGTTCTGGTAATGCGTGAAACGATATTTGCGCAAGATAACAACTGCAAATAGAGAGAATATTGACTTTATATTAAAGTCTTCTAATCAGCTTCAAGGAACCGAAATGAGACCTCTAGATACATAGTGGATAAGACACTAACAGACACACCCACCAAATAAGAATGGAGTGTCAATATAATGATTTTCGGGATTGTCGAAGATGGACTCTAGAGCACTCCCCCCCCTAACCCAAAACGATGGATAGAAAATCGGATATCATCATCCACTGAATTAGTACGAAGACAATGAAACAAACAGGCCAATTGACCTTTAAAACGAAAAAGAAGAGAAGATTAAATTTAAGAAGAGTATTTTTAATTGCTTTCATTGATTAATAATACAATTACAAAACCACTACCTCCCCTTAAATTATTTATTGTTGAACTTGAATGACTTAGAACGTTTGGAACGTCTTGTTGCGTAAACAATCTATCACACATCACTCCATTTTCTCACTTGCTTTTCTCATGTCATCTCGTTCGTCAGGCCAATTTTGGGGTTGCCATTGCGGGGCCCCTTTAAGTGTTTATGTATTTTTAAAATAATTTAAAGTTTATTGTGATTTCTAATTTAACTCAACTTTTACACAATGTTCCCCTTAAGTTGTCATAACTGTAATGAAATAACTCAACGATAGAAGCTTAATAATGGGTTTAGTCTAAAGCCGAAACAATTTCATTTCAACGTATCTACCCTCACTAGTCATTCAAGTTCAACAATAAATAATTTAAGGGGAGGTAGTGGATTTGTAATTGTATTATTAAACATCCCCCTTTGTGTGATCGAACCTTTCCACAATGGTTCATTGAACAATGGTAACACGCACAAACTCAAAAGCATCGTTAATTTCAGTTATGAATAGCCATCGGCGTTGAACCTTTCATGAATTGCCACCAAAGGTGACTTACTCGCTCTATGTATGAGATTGGCACTCATTAGAATATTTGAAACTGCAGCGTTCATTTTGCTACAACCGCTGTGCCGCAAACAATCGTATTCTACTTTACCGTCTAAGAATATTGCACGTAGAGAAGAACGCAAGATATGATCTAAGGCCAAGATAACGCATTCTTCCATTAATGAAAGCTATAGCATAATATGTTTCGTAGAGCTGCAATACGAAGAACCTGATTACGGTTTAGGGCGTATACAAGTAAGATGACTTAACACTAGATAGGTATAAACTGTCAGTAGTGTCATCAAAAGCCGAAGAGTATCTGATGAGAAAAGTTGCTTAGACCGCAGATAGCGCATCTAAATCCTAGAAGAACTCACTGTCGGTCTTTCACGCCAGGCCTAACGCAAAACCTTCAATTGGAGGAGCCCATTGTAAATCGTAAAATGACAACTGTCGGTAAATAGTGAAGAGCCCTACCAGAACATTCTGGTGAACCCAGGATCTTTTTAGAAAGGGAAGAACAGTATGAACACAGTAAAGTGAAAAATACAGTTCCATGGAATGACTACAGAATGGTTCTGATTGTATACAATAAGGGTATTATACCTACAACAGAATTACTTCTGGATCACTCTCATGTATCAAGCACAATTCAAAATACGAAATCTTACTCGGGTAGCTCAATAATGACAGAACTGTCTAAGAGTACAGTCATAATTCAATGGACGCTTGCAAAAAGTATAATCTCCTTGGAATTTTAACAAAAAAGACTGCCTGGTCTAGAAAAAACAGAAACCATAAGAACGACAGCGGTAATTGAACTTGGTTCAGCACAAAAATTATTCACACAATCATTTTGAGAGGAAATAAACTTTAAAAAACCCATATAAATTCTGTGGTACGCACCAGTAGTCGATAGAATCGCCGAGCAGAGCATTGTTCGATGATAGCTCTTCTCTTACAAAATAGTATGCAGGGCACTCGTAACGTTTACCTCACTTGAACATGTTGTCTAGAAATCTCATTGAACTGCTCTTTGGCGGTAATTTCGGCCCGTAAGCACATCACCTTAATGGCTAGATTTAAAGCTGCTAGTAGCTATTCTCGTCTTCATAAAAGTAGTTATCCTTCTCTAGTCTTCGATGATTCTCTCAGTTCTGCTTCGGAAACCTCTCTTGAAGTTCTGAAATTTTTTGTCCTCCAAAAGTCTTTTTGCCTACATGCCTTATTGTATTCGATGTTATTCAACTTTTCTTATATTTCACGATAGTTTACCAAAAAAAGACGATCTGCTGAAGAATTCTTCTGTAACCTGTAATTCTGCTCCGTGTCTTTGGATTTGGCCGGATTGCTGAAAAAGATCCCGGTTCGAATATGGAAGTGTATAGTGGGTTTGATTGACAGAGCAGCTTTGGCTGAAACTTTCATTTTTCCATCATACCAAATACACCTGTGGTGGGAAAATCAACGAGCCTTTCGATATAATACCTCCACACACTGCGCTCCTAGCAGTTACAATTTTAAGTATGTTAATCATCTCCCGCTAGTAGCAACAAAGTTCCATGATGGAATTACTTTAACTCCCTTTCTGATAAACCCAGACCTATGTGTCCTATACAGGATGTCCCAGGATGAATGATCAGGGCTTTGACATTTTGTAGAAAAACACATTTCAAGATGTTGCTCCTATAAACATAGGTCCTAAAACTCTGTTCTTCTGAGATACAGGGTGTTAAAATAGTTTGCGGCCGGATGGTAACAGAACCGAAAAAAAGTCAAGAGACATTTTTTGTTCAGAATTGAATGCTCTATCGAAAAAGATATTGAGAATATTTAATTCAGAGCCGTACTCTTTTTATTTATCAAATTAGTAGAACGGATTACCCATACCTGGTTAACTTAAAAAATTCATATTATTCAATCTTATGACCCTCTGTCCATGTATCTTGTCTGCCAATTTTCCACAGTTCGAAAATAAATAAATAAAAACTTTATTTTTTAGAAAATTTTAACGTCCTGTATCTCAGAAACAAAGAATTTTAGGACCTGTGTTTACAGGAGCGACCCACCTTAAAATGTGTTTTTCTACAAAATGTCAAAGTCCTAATCATTAAACGTGGGACACTCTGTATACACACTGTGTTCATTTGAAAAGGACCCACCCTTAATATTTCAGAAATGCGCCGTGACTTTTGACGCTAATGTCATAAACGTCAGATTCACCCCCTCCATTTTTTCAAATGGCTTTAGGTATCAAGTCATACCTCATTTAAAAGGTCTGGTAAATATCTACTCAATAATATATTTTTGCGTTTGAGCTTCCTTCCATTGTTATTTAATCGTTGTTTAAAATGGAATCTGTTAAACCTTTGAGATGCCTCCGTATTATGTTATGACATAAAGAATCTTTAAAGGACATGATAATATATTAAAAAGATAATTGTTATTTAATCATGTGTTCAAAGTGACCACTCTGCAAACTTGAATAATGTGCTGTCTTAAGGGGTATCTCCAGTAGGAAGGGGGTGAGGTGAATCTCACGATGACATTAGCGCCATCTAAGTCCATCAAGTTTTCGGGATCTCTTACGTTCTATTTTGGTCCTCACTACAGTCCATAGCGTGTTTGGGCGTTTCTTTGACAATATTCTTTGCCTTCATCGAAAAACGCCAATGTTCGAAGTTCAATGATATAGTATCCTGTATCAACTTCCATATAATCGGGTCGATAGCATTTTTGTATGCAAGTTTCTGAGACAACTTTGGACGTTGGAGGGTTTGTTGCTCGAGGCTTCTAGAACATTCTGGCTATTTCTTCTTATACTATTATGACGCCTATACTCCCAGAATGAAACCAACTACATATTGGCTTAGTGAACCAGTCTTTCCTTTGCTATCTGTATGCTATCACTTACGAATCTACGAAAGACACGTTCAACGATTTCTGGTTCACCTGCTAGATCATGTTTAAATCACCACCGATACCATTTGTCTGTTAAAGACAGACACATACCATATTGTGGGCTTCTTAACGGTAAGAATAGCGATAACTTTAAATTTTCAAACATGATATACCAAGGCTACTCAAAAAATGTTGGAACTTAAAATTGTATGTATGATACTACTTCCTATACCGAAAGTTGATAGTAGTTTCAAGCACGTTTTGAAAAAAACATTATGTTCAATCAATTTCGAGTCACGCTGGTCAAAAATACAACGTAAGTAACAATGCAGGCTATTAAGTACCACGAAAACATCAAACCAGAAGTTGGTATCGTAAATAATAACATAATGTCCCATTCGATTACATTTAGATGACAATCGAACACGAAAAGTGTAGGATTGAGAATGTAAATTTCGTAATAAAGAACATAACTGTGACTTGGAAAAAAATGGACAATTTCCAATTTGTCTCGTTGTCATTTTTGATGAATTAAGTTCGAAACTGAGGAGTGTCTCGTAGGCCGGTCCAAAAGTATTAATCGATCGAATTAATACGTTTATTGGCCTTTTGTTCGCTAAATATTAAGAAATAAATACACGCGCACCTGAAGTGTCTCGATAAAACGCACAAAACGTGGGCGATCCATTAAATTCAGACATCATTTGCATACATGTTATTAAGTCTATAGACAAGTTTGTCCAACATATTATGGTGATTGTCCTTGAATAAGACGGGAACACTTTTCACGGTCCTTATCGGGAGAAATCAGAAAATGTTAAGTTTCTCACAATAGATGCACGTCGTAGTTGAGAATTTTTTCCAACGCTGATATACGGGGTGCGAACATTTTAATGGTGTTACATACAACATCCGCCAAGACGTCAAGATTCTTTCATTAGATAAGTTTAATCATTAAATCTAACCTTTACGTATGTACGTTCATTAAACAGAATTTATAATTTCATTAGAAAGTCAACCTTCGATATTAGCCTTAAGTAGATTCAGATCGGCGTTATACAAAAATCATTTAAAATAATCGCGTTTTCGTTTATGTTCAATACGCTCCCCTGTCTCGCATGACCCTGTATAATATAAATCGATTACACCTTCTCGGCGTAATTAATTGAACGTTACGACACGTAACCAAATATAAAGATATTGTAACCTTATAGTTGACACTTATTGTCATATCGTTTTATGTCAATGGCGCCACCCACCAACCAACAACTTCACAATGCATTTTTTTCTTTTTCGCACTATTACATAAAAAGTCACCTTTTCTCCCGTCCTTCGGTCTGTGGCAAAAAAACATCATTTACATTTTAAGATGGTGTACACCTATCGTAATTAATCTGATTATACTTTTGAGAGGTTATAGACACTTGCGTGAACTGATTTTGATCATATCAAAAATTTATGGTCACCAAATTTGTACCTGCCACACCTTCCCCAATCGATTCTTCTTTGGTGTCCAACTCTCATCGTAAGCGATGGCGTTCAAAAATGTTTGAAGATTAACCTCGATTTGAACCCACGAATATTGGCAAAATGTGTCAATGACTTGTAACAATTTTTGAGATTTTTGCCATTTATTTACCTGTGCGTCACCGCATTTTTTTAATAAGAGTGACTCAGGTGCGAATGTGTTGGCTACTTCAAATTTGAAGATTTTGACAATAGCGAGATTTGCATATTTTCAATTCAGTTCAAATCGTATTATTCTTAAACTTCCCAGTTCGTAATTTATAGGATACGCATATAGATGGTTTTTGTTTAAAATCTGAAACAAAAAACCTTATACAAAATGTATAGGCGCCACAATAAAACGTATGCATTAGTTAAAGGCACATTTAAAAATTATCATCGGAATTTCGACGATTGACAAAGATTAACATTTTTTTGGAAATAGAACTCCATATTGTTTTATATTGCTATCGAATGGGGAGGGGGGGGGTCATGGAAAACCATCTTGAGATATTTTCTTTCGAACAGATTCTCTTGCAAGTTGATGGAAAAATAATACTCCACCAATATGATACGGTAATCCTAATCCAAAGGTCTAAAGCGGTAGTCGTCATTAGTACCGACGCAGATGTGGTGGCGGTAGCGGTATCATCTGATCGTCTACTTCAGAAAAAAGGGCTCCATAAGCTGTGGGTAGCATAGCCAGCACCCGACAGTACTCCTCAACAGTACTTTAGTGACCACGAATTCGCCACTCAACTGGCAGAGGAAATGTTGTAAGCGTTAAGAGATTTCACACGGTCATCGGGTGCGGTACCGTCTTGTCCTTGTTAGGTTTGATGTGGAATAATGAGGAGAAGAGATAATTATTAAATAAAAATATAAAAATACAACAACTTCTGTCTATTCTATGTATGTTACTGTCAGTACTTCCACTAAAGTAATGCCAACACTAACCAAAATGCGCGCACTACTGTGCTAGTGTGCTTACCATATCAATAGCTTCGTTGTCAGACGACATGGTTGTAAGGGCCATAAGAAACTTCCAGGATTCAAGAAGGACGTCATTTGTGTGACATAATTTTTAATAATGAAACTGTCGTGTTTTGTGCAAATAAATCTCTTCCTTGCGAAACTAATTACACCATTTTTCCAAAAAAAATATGCGCTACCTTGTATAAAGAAAATGCCACAAGAATTCAGATCAATACTGTTGTTAACGTCATCTAACTACATAATGGAACTTCCCGTTTCTATTATTATTCAGCAAAGTTCCCAATGTGAACGTTTGACGGTTTATTGATTTTGTTTTGAAAGAACAAATTACAAGATCAAAGAAAAGGATTTAGTTTGAAACGATTCCTTTTCTCCCGAGGGCGCACGTTTAATGTCAAAGGATGCATATTTCTTGCTCTTCACTGAAAAGGGAATACAAAAATAAATATACGAGTGAGTATAGAAATGCAATGTAAGAGCAAAAAAATTTAAAATCAAAGACGGTTTTTCCATAAGTAAATTCCTAGTTTTGTCGAGAGTTGTTTTCCGTGCAAGACCACACTCAAACTTTTTAAAAGATTAGTAAAAGTACTAGTACTTTACATTGCCCCTTGGCGAAATCCTTACAACCATTTTTAAATTAAAGTATCAATCCGGCCGGTGGTTTTGAAATTAAATATAACCGTTGGAAATAGACCCATACAATTATTTATACACTTGCTGTGGGTAATTCAAAAATGCAGAAATATACTGGGGGTTTCCTTAAAAAACGTGGTAGGTATACACAATAGACACACTCTGTATAAGATGAAAAATTTTTTATTATATGCACAAAAACGCTGTCATCGAAACACTATCGTCAGAGTGGGAGTATCCTTCGATCACACCATACAAACAAAATAATTTTCTTATAGAAATAGCCAAAAAATCACACAACATTTCCATACTAATATGCGCAAAACATTATTATTAGACCTTAGATAAATAACGTGTTAATGACACTGAATTTTTCCCAAGATTAAAATAATATATAAAAATTCTGACTTGTTTATCTTAGATGTAATTAATGAGATCGTGCTGATCGTTATTATGATTTTGGTTTCCTTCCAAACCGCGTTAACGCCACTTAATTCGCACTTTACGATAGTGGACCTTCCATAACGTACACATCTTTTTTACTTAATCCCCATTATTTTCTTTAGTATTTTTGGAAATATTTCACTGTCATTGGCAGTTGGCGATGTGACATTCGCAAATTTTTCTTCGCCCGAAAGAAAAATACGGCGCTTCTTTGCGGACGATGTTTATTTAAGCTAAGCTAAAAAAGAATCTCCCTCATCTACTTTACGAAATTTATTTCGTCAACAAAACGAATATCCGGTTGCAAGTGGCGCGTGCACGAAATTCCTTTGAAAGAGATTTTCTATGTTTAAACCAGGCAATTATAGGATTAGCTCACTTGAAAACGACGTCGGATCTAAATTACACCCGGTATATTTAAATGTAAATAGTGATAAGCGTTTTCCTCTTTGGTAAAGCCATTAATAAACCCTCCTCTTATAACATTTTTTTCGTCATAAATCCTACACCACTACCACGTTCTATCTTAATTTCTTAATGACTCAAACTGTGTAAGGACGCGTAGTAGGTCGTGCTTTTGTAGAATTTACGAGGGAGTCGTAAAGTGGCAACAACCCTTTTTGTTTCCTTTCCCACGCGTAAAGTAATCAACCAGACTATTGGGGATAATAATTGAAGCGGCGACCACTATTCGTTTATATTTTAATGGTATTGTGGCTACCGACTATAAAATGTGTGCATATATACAGGGTGTATGCTTGTAGGTTCATGTATTTCACACACGCAATTTGGTATATGTATGGAATATTGCTCTATGCTCATTAATGAAAGTACTTGCATTAACCTAATCTCGTTCGTAATTGAGATAATATGGTGGAATATACACCCTGGTTTGTATCTCCATTTTTCAAAAAATTTGTGAAATATTCACAAAGGCAGCGGCTTCTTGTACGATGCATTGCACAAATTAAGTTCAGCCCTCATCGTTCTATTCATGTTTCATCTGAAAAAATGGTAAAAAAGTAATTCGGAAAAAGGGTAAATTTGCAACAATTTTGACCGAATCCCATAACTTCACCGAAAAGCTAATACACCAAGAGGTAAACAGCCCTATAATCTGAGTCCAAAAAACGTATGTATTCCAATTTTTAATATTGAATTGACCAACCATAAGTACATATAAAAAAGGGTAACAAGGGCAAAAAGTACCACATTTGTAAATTTAACAGTGCTTCGGTACGTTATTTTAGTGCTTTTTTTCTAATTTTTTAGTTTTATCTTGTTTCTCTGCAGAATGCTACGATCCTTAAAAGGATACTTGCCTCGAAAGCTACATCCCACTGAAATTTATTTTGGAAACTAAAATCTTAGCGAATACTCTATTCCGCCTCCCTAACAAGGAATCCATTTTACTAAACTATTCCATCAGGGAAAATACGATTACACAACTTCATTTAATATTTCAACACACATACACTTTCTGATTTAAAATTGAGCAATAAAAAGATGAATACGAATACTGTGCATAGAGAACATTTTTGTCTGTGACCGAGATTCGAACCCAGGAGCCCTACCTTCTTAGGGCAGCGCGATACGAATTGAACCAGCATTGACTTCCAATTCCGGTAGTAATTCAAACTCTGCGTATGCATTTATTTTTTTATGTCTGTCAACAACTGCAGGAATGGAATATGAAAACCGTCTTGCAAGTAATATTTCTCAATGTCTATTGTACCATTTATAAAACAAATTTACTTATAGCTCAGTTGACACATTTGTATACCGAACAAATACCGAGCGTTCTGCTGCATATGGAGTACACAGTACATATGAAATCAAGTTCAAACTACAAAATTTAGCGCGAATTAGAAGATGCGGAATATGGACGATGCAGTAAAACGAAACACACTGCAAGAATAAGAATAGTTTTCGGTGACAATTCGAAATAATTAAAATTAGGTATGCGACGCTTCTCAAAAGGTACCCGATAAAATTAGTCACATTTTCAACATTAAGCTTAAAAAATAGAAATGACAGCATCAAAAATAGTTTGTCAAAAATAATCAGGTAGAGATATGCATCCAACTGACAATTAAGGTATGGCATGCGGCCTCTTCTTCATTTTAGAAAAATTTCAAAATTCGTACGTAACAATGTTATGCTTGGACAGAAAAACCGACAAACACACTATTATCAGTTTGATCAGTATTTTTTTTACTTTCAGTTGGCGCAGCCTTGCCTTTTATTTTCAACAAAGTGAAGTTCATTGCTCAACAACTGATTTGCCGCAAATGCCAACATCTCCTCGTAATACAATCACACTCAACAAACACCATTAACTATAATTATCATAGTAAAGCTGGCATCGAATCGTCATTCCCGCTCTAAAATTAACCGTATAATTGTGATTTACATAACCTAAACCTGAATATGCATATGTGTGTACATAACCCCCTTCACGATTTTTTCAAAATGTCCCGCATAACTTCGCGTTTGCATACCAGAGATACGCGAACGTTAAATTAGTTTTTAGAAGCCAAGACGGAGAGGTGAGAGACTGCCAGACTAATTGCAGAGGAATTCGCCGCAAATAACCGCAAAAAAATACCTATACTTTGTTTATTTATAGACTGGGGATGTTTTAAAAAGACACCGATGGCACGCATTACTCACTAAAGTGTTTTCTTACGACACAAACGCGAGTAGATAATGAACTCTTATGGTTCGAGCGACGTAATGCTCCGTTTACCTTTTTTTTTCACGCGTGTCTTCGTAATCTATCAATGATCCTTTACATCTGCTTTCTGATTGACAGGCATTTTACGTTAAGCCTAGCGCACACCGCGCGATTTTCACGAATGGCAATGTGCATCAACCTTAATTTGTAAAAGTACAACCATTAATAGACATGTACATTTTACCGGAGCCAAGAAATCAAGGGAGATGATAAATGTGCTCGTGTCTACAAGCACATTAGCCTCTTATGATTTACATTTATTGCAAGCGTGTTGATTAACGCGAATCATCTCATAATTCAAGTAAATGCGGAATTGAATTTCGGATTTATTATACTGTTAAAATATCGCTCGAGCGAAACTTTTCCTTTTTAAGAGAATTTAATTAACCTTTTCTTTCTAAATCTTCACTCCACCGAAAAGAAGCGTCTCAAAACTGTCACCGTAATTTCGAATGATTGCCTTTATAAGGATTCCACAACTCGTGATCTTAAATGTAATAATAGAAGCAGCGAGAATCATTTTGTATAAAGTTTCGATCCAATTAAGTGCAATAATCTCGAAAATATTTCACGGCATTTATATGATTGATTTACGTTTTTTATCATTTCCATTTATGGCAGTCGAAATATCACTTTCGACATAAGCCGCTTAACGCTTTTGTTTAAGCGTCCTAGTAAGGATCTAGTCGACTGTCAGTTTCATTATTACTCCACTATCATCTTCATTTCACCAATTGTTACGATGTTATTCGAGAATTTTTTTGTACTAGCTTAAGTTATTTAATTTTGCCTTTTAAAAAAAAGCCGGGGTTCGAGGCAATGAGCCCTTTAGCCCGTAGGTTAATTCGCCACTGGATACAAAGATATAACAAAATGTAAATTATATAACGCGAATTATTAATAGCAAATGGTTCCCAACGCAATCGAAGCGGTTCTCTATATATCACTAAACGGTCTATCATTTTAGAAAATAATAGCACTATTATTTCAAATTCAATAGGTAGGTACTAGTTTCCATTAATTTGACATATATTACATATACTATACAGGATGGAATTATTTCATTTGAAAACCATGTTCATTACGAGAGTAACCTATTGATTTTATTTTATTATATTTTAAACACCCCAAAGTCAATTTAATTTCTTAAATATTTGAATTATTCATCTTTTATGTTTTGTATTCCCTATACCTAAAATTGATAGTATCGAAAATATTTTAGAATAAATGTCATTTTCAATCAGTTTTGTGTCATTTTAGATCATATTTTGTTTTAATTTCATTATGTAGTTGACGGAATATTTACTATTCTTAAAGAATTAGCAACAAATACCATAACTAAGTATAACTGTTAGTGTGTTAGTTCAACCCCGTCCAATTGTGAAAGTCAACAATGATATTTTTGTAAATATCTTCGAAACTATCAACTTTAGATATAGGGAACACTATACATGAAATTCAAAAATCTAAAAGATAAAATTGAAATTAGCATGCGGCGCTATTAAAAAAATTCAATTTTTAAAATATTTCATACAATTGGCTCAATTTAACGCAAAGAGAGGTTATTTTTTCTTACCGGTACATTTTTCTACAGCACGAATGCGGAAGCGCTTACCTAAAACAAAGAAAAAATAAATTAGCGTCTTGAGTTTATACAAGGTTGGGTACTTTTATTGTGCTCAATTAACTGTGATAATTAAGCCGTAGTTGCTACTAGATTTTTGTCGCTGATGGAATTTTCTAATGTTTTATGGCCCCTATTATCACTGTGGGCCGCTAGCAACTAAGCAATGTGTAATATGCATATGAATTCTGTTATGCAATGAAATTTCGAAATTTGTATACCTAACACGAAAAACAACCAATTTTGGAATTTCTAGGTTAACACAAACAAAATAGACAAAAGATTAAAAAACCTTGGGAATTCTTCTGGTCAAGATTTTCAAAAAGTTCAAAGTTTTATCCCGAGGGCAGTTAACCGATATAATTTCTAAATAATTACGTCATTTTTTTAATTAGAATATATAACCTTTGCATAAACACAAGCAATAAATAGTTGAAGTAATTCATGCTGCGATTAAGAAATCACAATTAATCCTTAGAAACTAATTAACGCGTAAACCTTTTACGCATGTAGATACAAATTAAATGTCTAGCTTTATCGTTTATCTTAAAAATTATTACACAATATGTGAAAATTAATTAGACGTAATTAATTAAGGAGATATGATCTCAGTGTTTTGCCAAAAATGAATTCCTTTGATCTTATGGAAAGACAACGGTGATTTGTGAATAGGTAAAAGATATGTAAATCAACTTTTTAAAGTGTACAAAGGCGTACTCCGAAGATAAATAACAAATTGCGGTATTAATTAACATTTTATGACATGTCGTGACATTTGGAAAATTCTTTAAATTTTGGTACAAATTTTTTATGCTTTGATTGTACGGTTCAGGACTGTATTTAAATTATTGCATAATTTTTGTTCTCATTCCATGGTAAATTCGTAAAATTGAAGCGGAGAATTCCCGAACTGACCACAATTCGTTCCTTTAAATTTCTGACCTACCTAACCAATCAAGATTAAACCATTTGGTAACTAACTATCTACGGATACGACGACGTAGAAATATTGGTTTAAAAAACAGGATGTTGATGAGATTGCGGCCGAAATTAATTACGATTAGCATTCATTTGCATTGGAAAACGTTTTCAACACAATGGTCGCACTCGATTATTTGTAATTCCTAAAAAACATACACAATTGCTATTTCTGTTAGGGGCCTTGAAGTTAATTCTTCCACTTTTCAATCTTACAAAGCGAACGACCCCTACACGAGCGGACGATTTAGAAATCTTTAATTGCGTAACACCATAAGTGATTTGTAAAATGAGAAAAAGTCCTAGCCAAATCGATAAGATTATTGCCAGGGCATTGTCTCTTGAGGAATCATCATTTATAAATAACGACACAAATAACTGATCATGAAGCCAAAATTACTTAAGCCAGGCACTTACGCATGGACAGCGAGAATACGAAAAAATGTTAGGAATTGGTGGAAGGTCAATGTTTTTAGAACAACCTTTGTCCGTGACAAATTCTACAGTTATAAGTATTTCTTAATGAAGAGGTTACTAATGGCTGTGTTTATGCTGGCTCTTTACACAGTTGTTCACATAGGACACGCCTTCTAAAACTCTCAGAGTCCGTTGCACAAAAGTCATTCAGTGTTATAAGGTGGTGTTACATTCGATGAAGAATAACATCGATTAATTAGTTTTATGAGAGCGATCATTAGTTTGTTATAGACGTTAAAGATGAACGTTACGTATAATGTACTGAAAGAATTCGTCGAACACATAGCATGGTAGATCTCATAACTTTCAAAATTCTTCAAATTGTTTAGAGGGCTTTTCGTAACGTTGATACCCCTCCACCAAGATGCTGAAGAGAAAAGAAGGAATTGATTATTAAGACGATATTCAGACTGGAAATGAAAAGACCACCAAGAGCACCAATTACAAGTTGAAATAAATACTTACCTTCAAATTTTTCCAAAAAAAGGCCGACAATTGAAATAGGGAAGTCTAAGCCACCTTGAATACAAAAAACATACAGGGTATTATACAATACCAAAAAAAGCTTAACTCCTGAAATTAACATCATGCGTACATATAACTAAATATAAAAGGTCGTAGTAAAAAAATCCATTATTTTTGCATGAAATTGAAGACTTTCATTACCATGCTATAATGATCCGATTTAGATCAATTATGCGCCGTTTTGTTCGATAATTTGTTGCCATTTTGAAGGGCTCTCTCATGGAAGCCTTCGTCCCTATTGGCAAAAAATGGAGACAGTCTATTTTCATAAGTTTCTTGAGGCGAATTTTTCATCAGTAAAATCGTTCGCCATGGATAGAAGAAACAGGTGGTAGTCACTTGGTGCCAGGTTCGGACTATAAGGTGAATGCATAAGAACCTCCTAACCAAGCTCCCTGAGCTTCTGCCGCGATTCGCTTGACGTTGTCGTAAGTTCACTTTGCATCACCAGTCACCATCCACTTCAGAAATGGGTCGATTTTGGTGCGATTCACAAGCGATTCGCAGATGGAAATTCGGCCTATGAGGTTTTTTTGCGATAGCTCGTGTGGCATCGAGCTTCCTTTTGTATCCAGCCTTATTCAAATGGTTCCAAACGGTTTTTGTGCAATCTTTAGCTCTTGGGCAATCGAAACAGTGCTTACATGACTGACGGTCTCGACAATTGCCATCATTTTAGCGACATTTTCGGCATCTTTGACATCGAAATTACAGGAACGGAATCGACGAAACCAAAATTGGTACGGTCCACCTTGGACGCGCAATCAAACAAACTTCAATCAAACAACCACAAAACTTTCGGAAAAGATTTTTTAGTACGAAATATCATCTTTCTAACACCATCTAGTGTAACCCGATCGGATTTATACAACGCGAGATAGAAATTACTAAAGCCATCTATTGGAAAAATAATGAATTTATTTTCACTATGTACCTGTCATTTTCAAAATACCTTCTAGCCCTTGCAAAGAAGGCAGGATCCTGTATAATACTTATTAAATTATTTATTTTTGAAGTGGAATTTTAGTTGGAATTGTTCGCGATTGAATAACCAAAGAATAATTTTTTTATAGCAATATCTATTTTGAACGTTTAATAAAATGTGTTTCTGAAATTGAAGAAATGTCATCACCTTTAACCCAAACTAATCAAAAATTGCCGAAATTATCTTTTGGAATCACTTACGTACGTCATCGACAATAAATATTCGAACATCTGAATAGCATCTGCCGGAAGAAGAACTTCTTGAAATATGCAACTTGGTAACAAAATTAATTTTTTTTTCCAGTTAGTCACAATCCAATTTTGTTAATTCTAAGACACGTGGTTCGTTTTATAATTATATTCCTGGAGAGTTCGAGAAAGACAACTACCTGTCCTATGTGTCATTTAACTTTAAACTGATTATAAATTGAAATGCAGTTGCATATTTTACTATTATTATAGAATAACGTGTGAGTACATAATTTATTATAACACTTGGCTCGCTTACATTCCCTTTTTTGCGCGAATATATCAGAATTTATAATCGTGACGACGACGTAATTACTAATTTTCCACGTTGGAAATTATTAAGTGTATCATTTTATGAAATGGGAATTTGTACGCTTTTAGAAATATGCTAAATTTATGCTTCTTTATGAATTATTGAAATGTGTACGTTTGAATAAATCACTAGTGTGAACATTGCATCGCTCTTGTAAGGCTGCATTTTATTTCTAGTTTTTTTAAGAGACGCACAGTCGTGGAAAATAAATTAATATCTTAATAGAAAGTAAGGTCTCTCCCAAATTAGAGTCTAAAGTACCACTTGCTCGCCACAAAGAAAAAAGTACTTTTCCTCCCTAGGGAAGATACAGTTAATCTGCGCTTTATTAATACATCCATGCACCACCCCCCTACTATCATATTCTCATAAAAAACCGGAAACAAAAGCTAATATGTAGCTAACTGGGTGGTCTACTAAGGGTAAGAGAGTTTACATTTCAATCGGGTGGCACTGGTTCAAACTCGGATTTTCTAAAGCCGAAACGCGCCTTGTTCTCAGAAAGGAAGAGAATCGTGTCGATACGATGTTCCACAAGTGAAAAGATCCTTTGCTCTGGGTGTAACTCCCTAACCAAAGTTGTTGATATGCATAGGTAGATATGGTTGGAAAAATCGCAGTCCCGAGATTTCGATAATACAAAATACACAATACAAATGGTACAAGCTGCAAATATGAACAAAAAAGAGATTCGTGCAGTTATGAAATATCTCTCCACACGAAGAACATGAATTTCAAAAGAAAGCTTTGGGCTCCATCGCCTGCAACGGTAAAAAACTGATCATAAGAATTCAAACGTAGGAAATCTTGCACAAAAAATTAAAGGGTCGCCCAAAAACCTCTCGCAAAATGTGAAATTGTGACAGACTAAAAATACTTTAATTAGTAACCCAAAAGACAGTTACATGAAGATGAAGATGGGAACGAAACTTCGGAAGAAATTGAATAACTTTTCATAGTAGATTACCAAATTTAACGAGCAGTCATTTCAGCAAAGAAGAGTTAAAAGTTTTAAACCAAGATCTCACTTACACTTTTATAAAATAAACTCAGGTTCATTTACTTAATAGTCTGAATATGACTCTATACGTCAAAATGTCGCTATATCAAAATCAATGCAATTGAATCTGACTCACCACCACTACACACTTCGAAAGTCATTGTTAAACAATGAATAGTGAACAAGTCAATTTGAAGATTTTGTCCCTCAAGGTATACTGATTTCACATTAGGAATTCAACCATTTCACATTATTAGTTCTTATTTCCATTTTAATACCAGATTTCAAAGTGAACCAATAAAAAAAATAGCGTAAAGTATTCGTGGATAAGCAGGTCTTTAAAACACTAGCTCTATTTCAAGCACTCCGCTACGCCGTCGTGCTTGAAAACTCGCGCGTGTTTTAAAGACCTGTTTATCCACGAATACTTTAATATACTATTTTAATAAGGTTATGAATTTCAATAAACAAACACCCTCGTGATAAGTACAAGTACAAGAGTTTCAATAAATGTTTTTGGTGTTAAAATTAACTGAAATTTCACAACTTTTGACTTTCTTATTCTGGGTCATTAAATTAACAAATTACATATAAAAAAAATCCTAATCAAAACCGATTCATTCCACATATAAATTCTAATTGCTCAATTTGATAGCGCAATTCGTTACGTACTTTGACATCGATGTGTGAAAAGTCAAATACATACACAATTTATGGCAATTAAAAATCAAGGCAAGAACGCTTTTATTTATTACTAAATATTTAATGTAATGCACGAAATTCACAAAGTGTGAGGCAAGCTGGATTATAAAATTTAATTAATTCCGTTGAGGAAGAAGAAAATGCATCTGAATAATGTAAAAAATGGCGACAGGAGCGCGGTGGCGCCTGTCGTTTACTCAATCGAAGATTTGCTGTATCTGATTTAAAGCACTTTTTTATGATAATCTATAAATTAATATTTATACATTAATCTTAAATGATATTTATTCGTATTGATGAATTTACGTGGGTACAAACACGCACGATGTCGCATAAGTTAATTACTGCTAGTCGGGACTAGGGAGGCACAAATGCATTGCCCAGAAAAAATGTTGATTGTTTCAGGTGCGGATTGAGAAGAGCATAAGTAAACATCGGGAAATCGATTCGGAATAAAGGAGGCAATAATGCATCTTAGCTTAAAAAAATTATGGAATGTTGCAATCTATTTATAGTTTGCTTGCTTACATTCCGGTAAAGCTCATTCTCGTGACTCGTCCGTCCTCTACGAACATACCATCGGCCTCAAGACTAGATTTATAGGTATTTTTATTATATTTCTTACTCGATACACCTTTTGCCTTAAAGGTTATCGCATCTTCTATTCAATGTCTAGAGATCCAGCTAGTGTTCTGGCGCCACTCACTTTAATTTTTTCTTTGAATTCACCTCGTATAAACAGCATTTTTGTTTGTTACAAACAAAAACTCTAATTTTGGAATACGACCCTGTAACCGTACCCGCCATGTTTGGGGACTTTCTCGGCCTAACCGTGAAGGTAACGAATTTTTGGTATTCTTGTTTACGGATCGACACTCTGATAATTTCTCTTCGGTTCGACGAATTTTTGACCTCCGGTAATGCTGATGAAAAAGTGGTTGTTTCGTTCTGGTTTTTTTGTGGTTGATGTACGATTAATGATAATGTAGCGAGTAACTGTTTCGAATTGAAAAAGGAAAGGTAAATATGGTGTGTGCAGGTGCGAAGATGATGTGGAACGACAAGGTCTTCTGACTCACGCAAGGACGCACGTTGCTCTTTGTTCCGGTTGCATTGTTGTTTTATTTTAATAACGTGTACTATAATTTTGTTATTGATGAACTTTCTTTCGGATATTTCCGACCGACTCCATGTTTTCTTCTACATAAAAAAATTACTTTCAGACAATGAGAAATAACTGGATTCAGAACGGAGATTATTCCTTTACTGCGACTGAAAAAGAAAACGAAGTGCGCCGCCATCTTTATTAGGTACATAATTATGTACAATCTGGAAACGCGGTAAGTTCACTTTTTGGTGACAAGTGAAGACAAATTCAGGATCTATTAGCACATAAAATTGGCATTAAGTATCACCAACATAAGTTGATGAATAGAAAGTGCATAAGATACAAATTTCCACCACATTTTACGACGTTAGTGGGTATTATGTTGCCAAATTTCTGTCAAATAATAATTGCTGAATTTCAAACGTGGTCGTAAGGGCACGAAAGATGCGCCACATTCGGAAACACCAACAACCGATACTTCAACAAAAACATCCACAAAACTAGCTAGTGGGACACCCGGAGCAGTCCTGCACGTAAATGACTTCTACAGGAACATAGCTGTTTGCCGGGATTTTAACAGCGCGGGTACTGAAATCTTGGAGATGAGCAGGGGACTGTGAGTGCTCACATTGCAGTAAAAGCTCGCACGGAAAACAATTTCCCGATAGTGTTTAAATAGGCGTTTAAATGTAACAAGGAAGGTATGTGACTGCAGGACTTCAAACGATTTGACGAGGAAGGCCAAAACAGTTCTATCAAATGGAAGAAGAGTTACAGCATAGCAAAACAATAGAAAAAGAAACGATTAGGTAATACTTAAAGGACACATAAGTATAAACTAAAGTGGTGGTAATACGTACTGGTACAACTTCGGACAAAGTTAAGTATAATAATTTAAGGTACAACGTTAAGAAGGCGTTGAACAATTTCATTGCAAATTTTGAGAAAAGTTTCCAAATTGTGTAAAGATGCAGGTTCAATACAACACGATGAAGTTTGGGAAATGAACGATGAAGTAATATCTCACACACCTAAACTTAGCACAGCCAATGTAACACGATCAAATGAAATGTATATCAAAATAAATTGTTGCCCTAAATTCAAATTTGGTGCAACGCATAGATACTTAATCAACAACGTATATCTTATAATTTCGTGCTTTTTTATTATTCCAAAATCAAATTTTCCACTGTCATTCTTCCAAAGATTATTGGGTTGAAAAGGTCCATAAACCTTCTCACTGAACACGAGTCCTAGCACAGTATAAATTGGTACGAATTTGGTTCTTATTTGTTACTCTAATCAAATTTTCCGCTCTTCTTCATTCGAGATTTTTTGGGTTGTTAGCCAAAAATTCTCTCGCAAAATATTTTAATCCACCGAAGATATGTTAATAGCAACGTATTTTGTGTAGTTAGTATAAATAATGTAGGTACTAAGACATGAAAACCCCTACAAGGAGTGTATTTTATATACATTTTTTATGCTCTTTAATAATAAAATGAATGTGCAATGTAAAAGGTTTCGTTATTTCAACTGATTTAATGATCATCAGATCGGCAGAAAAGAAGACATGAAGAAAACGTTTTTGATCTTTCGTTTCGACTAGAAAGAAAAACAAATTAAGTAATGTATGTAGTAGGAAAATGGTCAACGTATTTCATTCCTTCACCACACCGTACTACAGGGCTGACGGGGACCGATTCCTTAGGGTTTTTGAGCCTCTTCTATTCAGAAAACGGGATGTGCGAAAATGGGTTTGACAGGGACGGGATCGAAAGTAATGAGGGGGAAACGGCGTTCACCGAAAATCAAAATCAACACGGGAGGAATTAATAACAAATGTCCTCGGTGATATACAGGGTGATTCATTAAGAATGTCCAATCTCTGAATTGTAGATTCCAGACCTCAAAATATGATGATTCTGCCCAACATGCCTTATACAAACATTGCTAGTTTCCGAGATACCGGGTGTTTAAAGTTTAAATATGAATTTTGATTTTCGCAATAACAATTAATTAATTAATTAATTAATTAGGTAATGTGATTAAAAATAATAGACAAGGGTTATTTTATATGAAGAGATCTTTGCGAAAACGGATCAAAAAGTGTATTGAAGTAAATGGTGGACATTTTGAACATTTACTTTGAAGTTTTTTATTTTTATTTTTTAATTAATTAATTTTAAGTAATTGGCAATCCTCATGCAAAAAAAGGTAAAACTGCCAATTTTCAAAAAGAAATTATGAAACAATAGAAAGTTATTGCGACAATCAAAATTCATATTTAAACCTTAAACACCCGGTATCTCGGAAACTAGCAATATTTGTATAAGGCATTTTGGGCAGAATCATCATATTTTGAGGTCTGGAATCTACAATTCAGAGATGGAGATGGACATTCTTAATGAATCACCCTGTATAAACTAGATATGGGACAACACAGAGAAAGACGTACTGTGAGGACGAATTATGTGCTTAACGTCTTATCCTTACTCTCAACCAATTGTCTTTTGTTTTCTACATTCGATGATTATAATATAATTATATAATATTATATAATAATTATAATATAATTATATTAGCTTCACACTCCTCAACAGTCCGCCAATTTAGATGGTGTATAAGACGAGGTCAAATTATGTAATTAGAAAATATCCATACGTGGAAAATCAGCTTCTACGAGAAACTGGTACAAAGAAGGATAAAGTAAGCAGTCAAATGTCGGAATTTTGTTTTTGGATTGCTTTTTAATTTGTGCATTAGGGGTTGGGTCCGAGGATTAACGATTTCACAGACCCCACAAATACGAAATTTTGGATCTATAAGGATAACATCAGTGCACTCTTCGTCTACGTAAATTTGGGCGTAACGGGAAGCACAATGGCTTTCTTCTGTGATATTTTGGTTTCATGGTGGGCCAAAAACCCAATATTTAACTAAGAATTTTTGCACCAAAATAAATCGAGGTGCTCGATAAGCCTCTAGGAAGTCTGGTGTTGACCTAGTGCCAGATAATTTGGCAATTTAATTACTTTTCCTTGTTTATTATCCAACTCCCGATCGCATTCATTCCATTCAAAATCACACGGAAATGTTGTTTCGCTTTTCCTTTCAGGAAGGAAATTAAATAATTAAGTACTTATATAATTGAAAATTAATCTCGAGCGTTAGTTATTTAATTATTAATTGGCAGTCAACTTGTAGTTAATGAAATTATAGTTAATTACCGAATTTAGTTTTAGCAAAATAAATAACCTGACCTAACATCTTAGTAAAGCACAACAAAATCTGGGGACAGTGCGAAATTGCCTATAAATTTGCCATTTTTATTTCGTGGGAATACTTGTTCTTGTTCGCATCGCTTCAACGGGGGAAATTCACATCTTAAATTCTTGTGGTAGGTATTACGCATGATTTCAACCCAATTACATGCGAAAACAGTTTTATTATAGAAAAAAGGCGGTCCCTTTGGAATTTTGGCTTTAATTTCCCAACTTTTGGAATTTTCACTGTAACTGTAAATGTTATGAGAGGAGGCGGGAGACAACATTGGGAAACTAAGTAGCAATATCATGAAACAAAAAATCGTAATTGAAATATAAACTAAATTTGTGGCCACCCGTTATCATCATCACTTGACGCTTACAGGGTGTCATTTTTGCAGAATGTAACCTGCACCCATTTATACGATGAAAATGTAATTTGCGTATACGTCCCACATGAACTAATCAGACGGATTTGAGTAGAACCGATAAAACAGGGGAATCGAATTGGCGCCCCTCGTCTGATTAACGAAGTGTCCCTCAAGCCGTCAATGCTCAAGCTGAGCAACATGCGTACGAAATCATTAAATAATTACGGAGGGTTGGAATTTGTGGTTTGTACAATATGATCGTTTAATAGAATAGAACTTTGGACCGTATTTAAAGTTATTTATAAGTAGAAGAAAAAGGGGGATCCGCCCCTATTCCTTCACCTACGAAGACTATTAAAATACCGATCAAAGTAAATATTTTCGTCTCGTCAAGAAAAGTAGCTCGTAAATATGTATTAAATAAAACCTTATCGTATGTAAATAATGATTTTGTTGATATATTGTTAGTAACATTTATCACTCGCCAAGTTTATGTAGGCATTTAGTGTTTTGGTTACGATTTTATGGCAAGTTAAGTGTGAAAGTTGTACTTGTTATTTTTACGTAATTTTTGATATTTATAATTTTCTCTAATCTAAAGTTGATTTGTGTGTCGTGTTTTATGTACAATATTATTATTATTAC
Organism: Pyrocoelia pectoralis; assembly: GCA_036250285.1. NCBI lineage: Eukaryota > Metazoa > Arthropoda > Insecta > Coleoptera > Lampyridae > Pyrocoelia > Pyrocoelia pectoralis. The sequence goes on along the minus strand of CM070077.1, from coordinate 1,432,048 downwards.
AAACTATCACAACTTATAGAAAGTTATGCTCTATTAAATAAAATTTATATAAATATTTAAACGAGGTACGAGAAAAACACAATGGAAGAGAAGGTATTTCGCTTATTGTGCACATATTAAATCAGACATGGTGGAGGTGGTTCGTGGTTATTTCGTTTATAATTTATATCTTGATCCGTGTAGGTTTTAGATAATGTATATGTAAGAACCAGAAGGTATTTTGTTACGGAAATAAATTAACATAACGCAACTGACATGACCGAATAATTTTAAACCACTTGATTTAGATATAGGCATAATGGGTTACGGGGGCGATCGGAATTTAAGCATCACCTCTTCAAACGACTGCGGTAATGAAGAACAATACATATAAGTAACCGGTTTGGATTGCCAAACTTTGTTAATTATTGGAATTAAGTCTTCGAACACTCTGTATAAATTCAACAGGTATGTTCAATAATATGTGTCTGCCTTTGAATATTTAAATAAAATTTTCGCCATATCTATCGGAAATAAAAAAGGCCAAATGATATTTATCATTTTCAAACGGTGAAATGTGTAAACATCTAAAGAGGTATAGTCGTTAGGTATATGTCTCGGCAGACAATACTAATAGCATTCATTACATGCTCATTCTCATTACACACTGTTATTGTCATTAGCAACGGGAGTAATGAATATTACACAACACACTGTTATTTTATATGTTGTCATGGTAACCGTCCGATACAGTCAATCAAGAGTGTCGGTTATCATGGTATCCGTTAAATACATTCAATCAAGGGCGTCGGTTTGTAGAGGAGAATTTTGACATACTTGACAGATCAATATATCCGTGTTAATTTTAAAATAAATAAGTATTTGAATGAAATTTCAAATATTATTGTACGTAGTCGTGGACAAAGCGCAGTATAGAACTCGCATATAAGAGCTATTGCTCACTCGAACGATTTGCTTCACTCACCTACGGCTCGTTTCGCAAACACTCGTTCTCGTGATTAATAGTCTCTCGTTGTATAATAATAATATACTATTGCAAAGTGCTAACATTTTGTATTACTTGTGGCTTGTTTATATTTAACATATTTCTTATTATGTTATTGCCGGTATTACATATTGTGAAGAACTGAGCCACCTCTTCATCTGGGAGTTGAGCCCGCTAGTAAGTTGGTGAACACAGGCCCGTAATTACATCACGGATTATTAAAAAATTAAGTAGCATTTAATTGAATTATAAAAATGATGAAAAATCGAAATATGTTTGAGCATACTTGACCAAGTTTCATTGATGGAATCCAGAATATGAATCGGAGGCAACCTCTAAACCTCTCCCTTAACCCTTTAAATATTAATTAACAATTTTAAGATATTAGAGCAACTAGTTTTAACGCAGAGGTCAGGCTTCTAATGACTTGAGATGATTAACAAGTTGGGGAAACTACATGTTACAAGTTACAATTTTGCATGTTATTTAAATAATATACGTGTACTATCAGTATTAAGTGTAATTGTCTCCCTTTATGCATAATATCAACTTAAAAGCCATACTTTATACAAAGGCATTCCTTTTTAAGAGCAAGATAACTGACTTCGCACTTAAGCAAATAACTTATGGCCTCCACCCTTCTCATCTTTCTTCTATTTCTGTTTCTTGGTCACATCTCCTAACCAAACGCAATAGTGCGTGAACTCATCACTTTACATTTAAAAGCCAGTCTACACAATAAAAATAAATCTTGAACTTATGATTGGTCAACATTTCCGTGCCCCCCCACTTTTATTAATTTAATACATTTATGACAATATTTTTTTTAATTATACAGGGTGTCCCAGGCGGAGCTTACCCTAGACGTATCTTGAAAACCGAATGTCACAAAAATTTGAAATTTTGGGGCCAGAGTTACTTTTTCACTTACAATCGACTAAGAATATTTGCAAGGAAGTAGCACTTCCGGTTATACCGGAAGTAGGCCATAACTTCGTTATTTTAAATGGCAACCCCGATTTTTTTTCTCTGATTCGAATTACCTCTTTTGTTTGGTTTCTAAATCACCCTACATGTCAAATGTCTGCATGGCCACCTTGACTTTATAAGTGATTTAATGGAAATTTTATGGAATGCAGAGGTTCACGCCAATGGCTGTAACTTTTGAACACTTTAAGATAGAAATGCAAGTGATACATGGTTTTATAGAGGAAGAAGTGCTCTTTCTAGTCGTACCATAGCTTCTTCAAATGAAATGTTCCAAGGTCACGTTTTGCCTCCTTAAATATTCGACATTTCAAATGATGAAAACTCCATTTTATTAAATGGCAACCCCATGGTTTGTTTTCATCATTGAACGCAGAATTTCACTACCTTTCATTCGGTACCCATAAAGTATGGTGCGTGGAAAACATTTGTCAAAATAATGCAACTCTTTATGTTTAATGCGATAATTCGGTAAATATCAACCCAGCAATGGAAAAAAATGTTTTCCACGCACCATACTTTATGGGTACCGAATGAAAGCTAGTGAAATTCTGCGTTCAATGATGAAAACAAACCATGGGGTTGCCATTTAAAAAAATGGAGTTTTCATCATTTGAAATGTCGAATACTTAAGGAGGCAAAACGTGACCTTGGAACATTTCATTTGAAGAAGCTATGGTACGACTAGAAAGAGCACTTCTTCCTCTATAAAACCATGTATCACTTGCATTTCTATCTTAAAGTGTTCAAAAGTTACAGCCATTGGCGTGAACCTCTGCATTCCATAAAATTTCCATTAAATCACTTATAAAGTCAAGGTGGCCATGCAAACATTTGACATGTAGGGTGATTTGGAAAGCAAATAAAAGGGGTAATTCGAATCAGAGAAAAAAATCGGGGTTGCTATTTAAAATAACGAAGTTATGGTCTACTTCCGGTATAACCGGAAGTGCTACTTCCTTGCAAATATTTTTAGTCGATTGTAAGTGAAAAAGTAACTTTGGCCCTAAAATTTCAAATTTTTGTGACATTCGGTTTCCAAGATACGTCTAGCGTAAGCTCCGCCTGGGACACCCTGTATATATGACCTCTGTGTCAAAAGTAGTTGTTAATATGTAATTATAACATCGCTCAATAATAAATTATTATAAGGGAGGTTTAGAGTTTACTGTCGATTGAGCAAGTTTTAGACTGAAGAGTTTCAATTTATCCAATTAAAAATTCGTAAACGAAACCGAAGCTTCTATTTCTCAATGGCGGAAATTGTGAAACGTAATTAATCCTCAATTTAATTAATAAGTAGATGTGTAGTTATAATTCAGTTGAATAAAACAGCATAAAAGAAGCTGACAAGAATAATTCATTAAAAAAAAATACACGATTATGTAAGACAGTCGAGGTAATTAGAAACCAAGACAAGAAAGAACGTGTTTCCTAGATTGACATTATATACATAAACAAGGAATGGAATGCGTGTGTGTCTTAAACAATTTGAAATAATAAAGATAGAATTAAATAATAAAAGTTTATGTCAAGGTCCGCGATTTAATTTTGCCGTTTGATAATTAGGAAAGTCATAAAGTCGGCGCTGGAGCAATTTAATTAACAAACGTACTCTGACTCTGTAAATTTATAACTTAAGGCCATCCTTTAATTTGTTTCAATCAAGGACGTTCCTTAGTATAGGAGGGACATCGAAATACTATTAATGCACTTAGAAGATGGGCAATTTTCTTTACATTCCGACGCCGCCGCCTCAATATCCTGAAGCAATCTGGAAGTATAATTTATTATCTTCCATTTATTCGTGAGCAATTTGGTGAATTTTTGGCTTTTCGCGTACGATTGAGGTTATGTCTCGCGGTAGCTGGTTTTTTCTTGGTTTAACACGTTTTATTGTCGTAACGGTATTTAGGATGGCCATTAAGAATGAAATCTACAATCTAATAATAATTGTGTTGATGTTATTAGAATAAAACCGTTATATATGATTCGGGCACTTAACGCACCGCGGCGCATGTTTAAATTCGCATAAAAGGTCACACTCGCTAAGATTTTTCTTACTCGATGGTGTTTTGAATAAATTCTTTAGAAGGCTCTCCAGTTTTTTGCATATCTTTTAAGGCGTACAATATTTTATTTAAATTAAAACAGGATTTATTTCATGTCGATTTTATCGGACTTAATCAGTTTTCATTTGTGCATACGAATGAGCTGCAGTTGTGCAATACCTACGTTCTACGTAGCATTTTATGTGCAAATAAAGCTGTCCGCATCCTGCCTTTGCATTTAACTAAGAAAATATCATGCAAGACTAACATTAATTAGAGGAGTCATCCCAGTCATCCTCTTACACCTTTCTTTAACTTTTTAGTCACCTCAAAACACTTCAAAGAGACATAATAACACTCTTTATACTACAGCACATAAAGTCAAAATAAACTCAACTTAAGGGCAATAATAATAACAGCATTAATTGTCTAAATTGTTTTAAAACCAACACAGGACAAAAATTGTCGATGAAATGATATTTATAGGTAATCTTGTAATTGGGGAAGAGAAAACAGAAGAATTGTACAAGGACGCCTCTACCGGTGTCGATATGAAAAAAAGGAATTTTATCGAAATCATTTTTTCGATACCATATGCCCATATCAGAGGTCAATGGAACTACAATCTTTATACACAATTATTTTCGAAAAGACATTGTATCTTAAAACAGTGTTTTTTTTATAAATCTATACAGGGTATACCACGGAACCCGTTCATTAGAAGTTTCTGGGGTCCCTTATTAGTTATGAATTTGAAACTTTCAGGTTAAGGATAACCCATAGCCTTCTTTTGTTCTAAAATATTTTCGATGCTGTACAACTTCCGGAAGGACCGGAAGTCGCCATTCATCTTCTTATTTTAAATGGAACCCCCTGTATATTATTGCATTTTTGGATTATACAATCGATTCTGCGTAACATTGTATTAGATTATCCTATACCTATCTTCAACTGTTTTTGAGATATTATGATTTTTTTGAAAAATTTGCGCTTTGCGGAGGGATGTTTAATAGCCCACCTTTTGCTCTTCTTTGAACGCAAAACATTCATACTTTACAAACACGAAGTAAAACCATAAGGGTTCACAAAATGCATTTGCAAACCTATCACAGATTATACAGGGCGTTCAAAATTAGTGGCAAAGTTAAAAAACTTCAAACACCAAAAAGTCATTTTTTTCAAATGGAACACCCCGTATATTTTTACATATTTGGAAGGCTATTTAATTTACGCATCGATAAGCTATAGGTATCCCTATACCTATCTTTAGCGGTTTTGTAGTTATTAACACTTTTTATCTAAAATTGATTAAAACTGCACTCAAAACCTATGCACATTTGAAAGTAGGCTGTGAGTATGCGAAAATAAAATACGGTAATGAACGTCTAACAGGGTTGAGTGCAAGAACAGGTCTCTACTTTTTTTGTAGACACCTGAACTCCCTTCTTTTGAGAACAAGTGTGCAGTTTTAACGTATTTTGAACAATCTTATGTAATTTAATAGTTTGCTCTCAATAAAAGGTATTATTATTATTATACTTCGGTTTTTATCGATACTTAGGCCAAGCCTGGTTAACTAACCGCACGGATCGAAATCAAGTAAGTATTATTATTACATGTTATTATTATTATTATTAGTATGATTAGACAAACGAATGTTTATCTGGATATCATGCTCATTAAAGCAAACAGGTGGTAAACAGTAAACAATTTTATAAATTGGAAGCAGTTAACGCATATTCCAATACTGATATTTTGAATTTATTTTATATCCATTAAAGTCATTTTTATTTGTTTGTTGTATAAATAAGATCATTAAATTCGTTTTGTAAAAGTAATTGTTTTTCCTGTTGTCATACTCACAGCCTGCTTTCAAATGTGCATAGGTTTTGAGTGCAGTTTTAATCAATTTTAGATAAAAAGTGTTAATAACTACAAAACCGCTAAAGATAGGTATAGGGATATCTATAGCTTATCGATGCGTAAATTAAATAGCCTTCCAAATATGTAAAAATATACGGGGTGTTCCATTGGAAAAAAATGACTTTTTGGTGTTTGAAGTTTTTTAACTTTGCCACTAATTTTGAACGCCCTGTATAATCTGTGATAGGTTTGCAAATGTATTTTGTGAACCCTTATGGTTTTACTTCGTGTTTGTAAAGTATGAATGTCTTGCGTTCAAAGAAGAGCAAAATGTGGGCTATTAAACATCCCTCCGCAAAGCGCAAATTTTTCAAAAAAATCATAATATCTCAAAAACAGTTGAAGTTAGGTATAGGATAATCTAATACAATGTTACGCAGAATCGATTGTATAATCCAAAAATGCAATAATATACAGGGGGTTCCATTTAAAATAAGAAGATGAATGGCGACTTCCGGTCCTTCCGGAAGTTGTACAACATCGACAATATTTTAGAACAAAAGAAGGCTATGGGTTATCCTTAACCTGAAAGTTTCAAATTCATAACTAATAAGGGACCCCAGAAACTTCTAATGAACGGGTTCCGTGGTATACCCTGTATTATACCGTGCATGAATTCTACATTAATGAAACTTATAATAGTGAATTTTTTTTCCTTATTTCAAATACAACGCGCTGTAGTAAATGAGGGTATAAAAAAGAAAGTAAATGTTCGTTCCTAATAGTATTGTTTCCCTATACCTAAAGCTTATTTGTTTTGAATTACGATAATGCTCGAAACGTTAGTGTAGGATTATCAATCGTACTTGAGTATAAATATGATGAAGGATGAGGGTCGGTGGGGGTTTGTTGTGGGAATTTGTTTATAAGATTCTGAAAGAAAATTTGAAATTCGAATCGAGGAGGAACGCTCAAGTTTGGAATTTACAGAGCTCATTAGGGTTATGCATTGCATTCCCATATGTTTAACATTAACCTTCCTTGTTCCTTGCTCTCATCATATTTCTTCTACTACTTCCCTTCTCAAGGATTTTTTATACGTGTCTGCTGATGAATCTAAAATATTATGTGAACACTTCATCAATTCATGTGCCTAGGTTTACGTTAGAAAAAGGTGTAGATCCTTAACTTATTATGAGTGCCTAACCATGGTATGTCATTACCTACTTGCTGAAGTCTTCATCGGTATCATTTCCAGCTCTTGCGTTCATATCCCTTATGATGAGAATGATGAAATTATTTCTGCCATAGCAATCGCCTCTAATTGGTCATATAGTTGTTCACAGTAGGACATGCACGTATTCTTAAATTTTCCTGCGTCGGACGAACAGGTGGCTTGTTTTCAATCCCCAATTTTTCAAACCTTTGGTCTATGAGCATGAATTTACTGTGTGGTTACTCATTTGAAAGTTTTCGTTGTTAGTAATAATATACGTGGTACATTAATACAATAAGTAATAATAAACGTGAGAGTAAAACAGTATATTATGTGTCATTATTTATTCTTAAAATTTACGTTAATTAGTGATTAATATGATGAATTGCGTACTCAAAAATATTTTTTCTGAAATCTCATATTGGTACAGTTTGAGGATCTTATACGTTTTTAATTTATGCTTATACTCTCCCCAGTTCACATATTTGCATAAATAAATAATAATTAGAGAAGTAAATAAAATAAAAAAAAAAGAATCAGAATTATTTTCCGTAAACAAACCCCCTACATAGATCGCTTTTGTTGTAAAGTGTGAAGATTTAGGGTGTGCATGAACAATAGAAATTAATCGATTCTAGTTAGTGGACATGGATACTAGATGGCCATAACCTTTATTTAACTTATAATAATAACAATAAGCTTGTTATGATTATCATAAAACTTAGTAATGGAATTCACACTCTAATCATAACTAAAGCTCAAAACAATTTTTAGTTCGTGGAGATAAACACCTACTAATTATTCAAAATTGGATTGGTAGACTGAAGCAACAAAAATTAACAACGTTCATGTTTGATAATTTTGTTAAATTATTTGTGGCATACGAACCTACTGTATTGCTTATTCATTTACCCAAAGTAGGAGAGACAATTTACCTGAAACAAAACAATTATATAAGTGTGGCTGTAACTAAATATTAATCTTAGAGAGAATACAAGGCAAAAATGGCATTAAAAATAAATTAAACGGGTGTCTAAGTCATTTTTTAAACTACGTGCACGATAAACATAACAAACGTTTTGTAAGAGAAATTTATTTTATAATTGAATATTGATTTATCTGTTAATTACTTTTAAGTTTAGGTAATATAACAACGACAAATGATCCAAATACATCTATTAAGGATTAGTATAATAGTACGTTAGTTGGTTGTTTGTATATTATCGAATTGTTATCGTAACATTGATCTATATTACACATCTAGGGCGCCATATCCGCCAATTATATAAACACAAAACAACATTTTAATCAAATTAAATAATTGGTGGTAGAAACAAATAGCAATTATAAACAAAAATTTAATGAGTCGACCATTTCTAAACTGAAGTCATGAGCTGAACATGGTTGATGTTCTCCAAAATTATTTTTTGATTTAATTGCCTTTTTTCTTCCACGTCTGGGTTTGAACCAGGAACCTGCCAGTAGGTACATGTATGTGAAATATCCAAAAGGGACAAATAAAATAATTATAAGAATGTTGTATAACAGTTTCTTAAAAGGCGCGTAAACGTTTATGTCATTATTTAGTGAGTCGCTGATGTTCATAACGAACATAGCTAATGACGATTTAAACTTGACGCCATTCTCATAAATTCTTTCAATAAACATAGTATCCGTCACCAAAAACCTTACAATTGACCAAATCCGGTACGAGTAACAATATCGAAAATGGTAACGAAAAACAAAACAAGACGTTTAAAGGTTAGATCTGTGTGATCCATATATAGAAAGCGGTACAAGTTAAATGGGTTTAATGACTACTATCTTCTATTGTATGTGTGTGTTATTTTTTAAAGTAGGTCAACCTAATCAATATATAATTGGACGTAAATGTTTTGTCGAACAAATGGGATAGTTGAAAATAATTTAATCTTAAAAACTAACGTGCGTATATAAATTATAATGGGCGGGGTACGTGTACAAACACCGTTATGGAAAAAGGAGGAAGAAATAAATTAATCACAACGGACGCCAATCTGTATATACACCTGAGGGTTTTCGGTCTTTTTAATTGGAGGAAAGTCCTTTACACAAACTAGTTTCTATTTATTTAACTGTTCGAGCGATGACTTTTTGTTGTTATTTTAACCGTTTAAGATGAGAAAAAGGGGAACGTCAACAGAACTAAGAAGAAGGTAACGTTGATCCGTTGTCGGGAGGTTACAAGCATGAAAGTGCACGAATCCACGATTTTATCACGATGCAATTTGCATTCCTACGCCAGAAATGGAAAATGTATTTTTTTCGTTAGGTAAATTGAAACTTTCTCGAAATCGAAGAGACGCAGATGAAATCGTATGATTTCCGTAAATTGAATGGCAGAAACCAACCGTGTTGCAATATCGCCCCTAAAGGTAATTGTATCACTCTTCTAATAATAATAATATAGTTTCGATCAAAATACATAAACACGATTTTCAGAGTAAGTATGTGCTTACGATGATTAATTAACTTAGTACAATCAACGTTGTTAATTTGGCATGTACTTTCGCGAGTGTCCCATAGTACACCGGGAGTGTCCCAAGGCACCTTCACCGGTCCACTTTTATTCATATCATATCATACCATTACATACATATCAAATAATTGACCACTTGAATTTAATCGCAGAAACCTTTGTTGTAGCATTAACCAAAATGTTATTAACATAAAGACCGATAATTTGTCTCCAAAACTCCACTGTACGACTAGTATTAAATATTACTCATGTCACGAATTGGGGAGCCGATATCGATTCCAAATTAAATTTTAACACGTTATTTCAAAAGTGAACACGAATATTTTTGTGTTGGTTAGATTGGCTAAAAAATGTTGCTTTCTACCGGTAAGGCAATCAGAGAAAATGCCAAATACCTACCTAGGGGATCACGCATTTGTTGATTTAACTATATTGCCGTCACTTTGCGTCTTCATATTAGATGTGCGGTCAAGTAAAGCAGAACGTAACCCCAAGCAACAATCTACGTGTGAAACACAGTACCAGTTGTAAAAGCAATATTTCCACGATGTTATTTGGTCCTACAGGAAAAAGGTCAACATCATACCAGATTTTTAAGGACAAGTGAGTGGTTATATTAATAAGGAATATCTTAAGAGTAACTGACATCCATCAGTGCAATTAAATTTTCGAAATGTATAATTTGAGGCATGTTTGTACATAAATAAATATTTTTATTATTAATAATTATTTTAACCACGTCTTATAGGACGTAATAGCACAATTTTGCTGTGAAATTTTCAAATTGATCTGACCAGTCCACTATGGATACTGAGAAAAAGTGCTCCACTTCGAGGCAAAAAATTGTTGTTATTAATTACATTCATTCTTAAACTGTTGATCATCTTTAAAACAATGCAAAGGCATAACATAAAAAGAGGTAAATTTCACTACGTAAGTAGAATTAGTACGATATAAATTTGAGGGCGCAAAAAATGGGCATTTCGACACTATTATTCTAAAATGATAGCATGAGAGGATCTTTTAAAAAGCTAAAAAGTAACAAATATTGTGTTCAAGCTCGTTGAAGATGTTCCGCCCACTTACCTATATAGTCTTCTAAATTCAATACTTTCAATGAAGGTTTCTTCAAAAGAACAATTTTTTTCATAGATGAGTTTAAAATGGTTTGACATCGTTGAGGAAAACCTATCTATGTATATTTTTGTACCGCAAAATTTTTAAAATTATTTTCACAAAAAAATATTTGGGAGCAAAATTCGCCAATTAGAAAATGCCAAAATTACTCGTTCGCACCTACTTATAAGAGCGGGGAAATTTTGGAGTAATCAAAATGGAGATAAGTATGATCTGTGTGACCCTGTGTAAACCCGTCCCTGCTTTTTTCATTTTGAAAATGGTAACCAAAATGAAAGAGGAAAGGGAAGAAATTAATTATGAAAAAACGAAAACTGATCTCCAGCCCGTTATGCAGGGGTTGTGGTAAGGAAGGAAAAACGCCGTACCACGTCATTTGCCAATGTGAAGAATATACAAAGGCAAAGGAACGCCTACTTGGAAATGAAAAGATTACACAAAAGGAAGTAACGAAGATTCGCCCCGGCACTAAAATGCTGGACTTTGTTAAAGATCAGGTATTCTCGAAGGATAGACAATAGCGGGGATCACAATAAACCAAAAAGTCGTAGTACAGGAACCAATCGGGACCACCCCTACATAAAATAAGAATAATAGGTGCTTCTCAGGATTCGGAATCGGTTTCGAAATGAAAAATATTATTTATTGAAGCGACCTATAAAATATGCCCCCCTTTTCAATACTAGTTCCTATTAATCATCACTATCATGGATAAAATATTAGTCGATACCAAAGTCTGACCTAGAAATAATTTTTGGGTTACCAAAAGAATTTGGTTTACTGGCTTTTATTAATTAATTTTTACGTTGGTAATAATGTTGACGGAAGCAACATTTCTGTCAATCTCAAAAACCAGTTTTTAAGTCGCGAGACTAATTTCAAATTTCCTTTTTTGTATCTCGTTTAATGTGTAAAATGAGCAATTAACTCCAGTTTGTTTTTTTTTATAACGTGGTTCTGGTAAAATTCACGTTTTCCGACGCAATTTAAAGGTCACGCTTTATTATTTACATTTTTTTAAGTTAACCGAACTGCGTTGAGAAAGTAACAGAAGCGGCGCGTTTCTAATGTGCCGAGAAATTTAATAAACGAACTGTATATACAAATTAACAATTTTGTTGCGTACATTAATTATGCATGTTTTCGTATTTACCAAAGATACCTTTTATCATTATTAAATACTAAATTAATAGTTACGGTACGTCCGCCACTTTCACTAGATAGTTTTAGTAAGTTTTGTTCGCAAATGAAAGTTAAGGTTTTAATGCTTAAACCTTGACCTTACGAATTTTTATCTATAGTTTTACAAACGCGATATCCAGCAAAAAAGATTTCAAAGATCCGTGACTAAAGTAACGCAAGGGGGAGAGCCCCAGGGTTCCACGCGCGGACCTATTTTATAATTCCATTGTTCTCGGTTATATAAATGGACGTTATTTTAAATTCACAAAGCGTTCGTTATACTCGTAACTCGTTAATTAGTAACTAGAACAGGTTGTGAAGCGTTGCTGCGTGAGAAAGCAAGATCGTTACTAGTTTCCGACCATCTTATTTATATAAGCATTTCCGTTTTATGGACGGTATGTTTCAGGTTATGTTGCATTCCACTTATGCATTGTCAACAATGAGAGGAAAAATGTTAAGAATTCAAGTGCGACTCTCCCAAACTTTTTTGTTTCAAATTACTAAAAATCCTTGCAAAATTGTTTTAAAAAAACACAGTTTATGCAAATTTTTCGTGTTCATCGTAGACGGGAATGACAAGGTCATATAAATTCGCATATAATTTATATTGACCTTATTTGTACACACACATCGACATATTGAGAATTCTATGAAATGAAACAACTATCGACTGCTCGAAATGGAAAAATTGACCCTTTCCTTGATTTACATAACAAACAAAGGCGGTATGACAATTTCGACATTCACATTACAAATGAAAATAAAGGTAAGGTGGTTACGGTAATGTGACTGTTGGACGTGCGTGGACATCGTTCTGACTCATTTCAAAATTTGGATGGGTAGTCCTCAACACTTATATAACGGTTATAATGTTATTGCCCTTTTATGTTCATACGCCACGAATATTGTGATTTGAATTTGCACCATTGATAATTACAAATTTCAAAATGAAGTTATGATTTTCGACGTTGATGTTACGAGTGTCAATTTTTACATTTAGTAAGTTTCAATTTTTGCGTTCTTTGCAATTTTCTGTACAAAAAAATGAGTGGTGTCATACCGACTTAATAAACACTTATGAGTTACTTAAATTGTAAAGACTTGCAAACAAAATTTGGAAAAACTCAAACAATATTTACGCCAATCTCTATTATATTCGAATTCTGAAAACTCAAAAACGATTAGGAGACAAGGTGGAGAGTACATGGAAGAAATGACAAAATTTGGAATATTGTAAAATGAACTCTATTTCAAGAACTCAGCAGCCCTTAAAATTAACTGAGCGTACTTCACGCACCAAACGGGAATTTAAGCATGTAACGTTCACAGTTAGTAACGAGCCTTTAATCGGAGATGAACACGGCAGAAAAGTTCAGCGGTTGGGAAAACACTGAATTGAGCTAATAAAAGTGCAAAAAGAGCTTCATTTCCCGATACATTTCTTCTTAAACTTGCTGGAAAAGTTTAGTGCAACTCTCCAAACTTTTTAAATCTTGGAGTGTAATAGGATATAGCTACATAACAAATGCTCCGAGATCAACTCATACAGTTCCAACGATGGTCCTCTTCCGTTCCAGCAACATTTCTTTTTCATTTAATTCAAACATTTCGTAGCCATTCCACCAACCACTACATGTAAATCCGTGGTACTTATCCAGGGCGGGGTTCTGGAGTTTTGCATGTGGCAAAGTACATTTTGTCTGATTCCGATACATCTCATGGATTTTGGATTAGCTTTGTATTAACGCAACCCCGCTCTTTCCTATTCCCTTTCAATCCATCAAATGCGACGCTCCCACTTCAATTTAATTCAGATATTGCTCAAGCGTACGTGAAATTTAAATAAAACTAATGGTGTTATCTCCTTGGTGGTATCCGGCTTGTGGTTTTCAAATTAACCACATACAGATCGCAAATAGCGAGCTTAAATGACAGACCACGTGTATAGTGTTTAGATTACTTAATTAGCTTTCAAGTTTCAGTACTAATTAAAATCATTATAATTAATTGTGCGTAGATACTAGATAGTGAATTTTATGTAGAACATTATTGCAGCCAAATAAATGAATTGTCCGTTCTACAGGATGGGGTAATATTACGCGAGCGGAGTTGTTAACTTTCAGAGAAGATCATCTAAACGATATTATTTTCAAAAAGTAATGCCACCAACTACTAGTACATACACTATTTAATAAAAAAATGACACAATCATCCATAGGAAGTTGTTATTTTAATGTGTTGGCAATACCGGGTTATTCATATGGGTGGAATAAAATTTCCTTTTTATTTTTTTACGGTGATATTTAAAAAAATCCTTTTTATTATCAACCCCATTTTTTCAAATGGAGTATCTGTTTTTTAACTATGAGGCAATAGCACCAAATGGCTTTACAGAGAATCATATTTTATATTTATAATGTTTTGGTTCAGTAATTTAAATTTTTCGTAGTAAACATTACAGTGCATTTTTTGCGTAAAAACGTCTCATGTTAGAATTCACATTTCTTTAGGGTATTTATTTATTGTGGAAAATTATAGACCAAAAACATTAAAAATATGGTATCGTTGTACCCTTCTGTAGCTAAAACAATGTTTAACAATATGATTTAAAAAATTACTTTGAAGGGCTACGCTAGATTTACAAAGTACTTTCACCAAAATTTTTTTCACAGAAACATGAATAACCCCGTATATTTGTGGACCAGAACTGTGTTATTGAGGAAGTTTCATTGAGGCATGTAGCCATGTACGCATATCAATCAAACGAGTTCAAAAATGAATACCTATATGAAATGTTTAACTTTGTTTTCTTCAGTGAGGAAGGTTTTGTGTTCGTGGTTCTAGATAGAATCTGAGTGAGCAATGGAAGATGGTTTTCCTTCTCAAATTTTGAGAACTTGAAGATATCTCAAATTACCTTGAAAAAGAGTTCAAAAATGGTGATCTTTGAAACTAACAAATTGTCGGCAGCTTTTGTGTGGTTTCTGGTTTGAGAGAAGTTCTCTGAGTCTAAAATTCGATGCAACTTATAAGGAACCAGACGCCAAATTTGTTTGTTTTCAAAATTCGCACATTTTTATTTATTCATGGAAATAATTATTTCTATCGTTTTAGAACATACAGGGTGTATTTCGAAAACATTCGAAACTGTGGTATTACTTTTACTTGTGGTATATTGAAAATTTGCTCATCGTGCAATTCCTATTTATAACTAATTCTAGAAATAATTACAATTTAAAACCTTTTTTTCTCGTATAATTTATATTAATCAATTGCACCATATGATTTGTCATTAATGAAACTAATCAAAGCTATGCAGCCTGTGTGTAATTTAATGTGTAATAAATTGAATTTCTCAACTTGTATTACCTAATAAATCACTATTGTTTCATTTGTTAAATGGACAATTTTTCCATGGCCTCTTTGTAACAAAAAAAGAACTGAAAAGACTAGACCAGACAGATGGCCAAATACAGGGGCGCCGGAAGAAAATTTTTTCAAGTAGAAATTAGAATACTTGAAAATGTTCACCTATTTTTAATTTAGTAAATCAATAGGCTATGCAGAGTTACCGATGGAATAGAACATTTTATTCCAAAAGTGGTTTATTGTGAGCTTTTAGCAGTTTCTAAGATGGATTTACGCCCGGGCCCGGGCCCCTCCTTGCCCTTTAGTAGCGGCGTCCATGGGCCAAAAGAAGCTTGACGATTATCTCTTGCGGTAAACGAATAATTTTTGAGTTTTCTTAGGATGATTTTACGGTTTAAAGAATTGTGCAATTTTTTGTTCGCGCTGAAGGTCGTTGAAGTTTAATCGGTCGCTTGATTGGCTCGGAATTTCGCAAATTCTTTTGTTGACACATGCATAGAAAATACATAGGCGGCGGTGTACATAAAAATAACACATTCCACGAATGCGATCTTAAAAGTTAATAAACTTTTAACACACCACAAAATTCTTTTGCGTGCAAAAACAAGACGAAAATTCTAGTCTTGTACTTCAAAAGTTTAAGCAATAATTATAATTCAGAAAGAGGCTCTAAAGTTATTTTACTTTCGCTCTTCGCGCTTACAAATTCATATCAGAAATAAATGTATGTATGTTAAGTACATAAAGTATGAGTATATGAATATATAACAACAAGACGTTTATGACCTTAGAAAGTGTCTAGTAATAATTTTACTTTTGTTAACTCATCATTACTGGAGCGATTACGAAATTAGACGGTTAATGCTCTTTGTTATGTTAACGCGTCTTTGAGTATCCGCTTTTTTACATTCATCACAACTGCCAAACCTTTTCAAACTTATAAACAATCATTAGTATTGCGCTAACGGTATTTTTTGTCTCGGAAGTACATTAACCTACCAGAAAACGAAATTAAATTAAAACCGTTAAGTCAATTTTCTGCAAGACGGCCATTCTTTTTTTTTCTCATCATAATCGTAAAGGGAAATTTGGCCCCTCACAAATTAAAATTCGGTCACGCCACTGGATTACCTTTCCCTTTGTTGTTAAGAAACAGTTACAATTATTTAGTATGATTGCTATAAAGTGCAGGTCCTGTGATCAGCATACACTTGCACGTACCTACTCGGAAAAGTGATTCATTATTTATTGTTATACCGATTATTATCTAATTCGGTAAAACACCCACAATTGTGTCATTAATGAGAAAAATGCACATATATAAAATAAATAAAACTGTCTAAAATGAGGTCAACATGACTTGGAAATTTGCGCATTTCTTCAGATAACAATCAAACAGTACAAGGATGAGCACGAAATTACCAAACAAGAGAGTGGAAAAAAGTCTCGTTCAGTTTCTTCGTTTCAAAAATAAAATATTTCGTTCATTGCGCCGGTTTCTATCGTACATTTTTTGAAAAGGGCGCCGCCGTCACATGCACTACAATCTTGCAAAATTTGAATCATGGCAAGGACCCCAAAGCTTGATAAAATTTTGAAAAATTGTATTCTTGGCACTTCTGACTCCCTCGTTGAAGGTTATTAGTTGTTACCTAATATTAAGGGACGAATTTCAAGACTGTGGTGTCTTCAAGACCCATAAGAAAGAATAGGGAGAGGAAGAAAGGCAGATCCCATATAAACTCTTCAGTAAAAATGGGCTGATAATTTTACAGCAGTTGCAACGCCTGACTCGCCAGAGGGTGAGAAGGTCAATGGGGTAGTCTAAAAGTTTATAAATTTAAAATGGGCGAGGGTCCATTATAATTCAATGAAATAATACCGTAACGTGAGCCAAAACAACAGTATTTGATCATAACTTTGCACCTGGCGGCAGCACTTGGTATTTGCTAGGCTTATTTTCTTCCTTTCCCTATTATTTGTTCCATACCTTAAGGCAGTGGTTTTCAACCGGTGTGCGGCGAACGATGGTTCGGGGCGCCGCGAGTGAACGTGATTTATTATTTTTTTTTGTTCATAAGATTATAAGAAATAAATAAATAATGACAAATCTGATGTTTCAAGGTTCACTTTGCTTGTATTTTTTTCAAATTATTCTTTTATTATTTAAAATTGTTTTTATTTTATTTTTTTTTGTCAATTTACAAAAACAACATTGTACAGGGCGATGAATGAATGACTCACAATTTTTTAAAGACCTTTTAAGGTTCGACTGCTTACTTAAAAATTAAAAAGGGCGCCGCAACAAGTTTGCAGTTTGTCAAGAGGGCCGTGGATTCAAAAAGGTTGAAAACCACTGGCTTAAGGCCTTATTATTGCAGTTGCATTGTGCCAAAAAAGTCTAATAAACGCCGTTTAGCTGTTTTATTATAAACAATTAACCGGCGTAAGGTACGCGATGTACAGCCATACATCATGGTGTCATTTTTCCCCCTCATTCTTGGCTAAACTATATTGTGAAAGACTTCAACTGTCAAGCTCGGCTATTTGGGGCCGCGTTAAAAACTGTGTTTAGTCAAACCCCGTTAATACCCAAGAGAATTTCAAAAATAGGAGACAAGCTATCCCATCTTTATAAACAAAAGGTGTACTATAGAAAATACATACGTAGTTCCAAATACACATGGTGAAAAATTTGCATTTTTCCAAATATGGAGTCAGACCTTCTGTATGTATGGTTTTTAAGTGACTAAGTGACTCCTAAGAGAGAACAAATTTACATTCATCTTCTTCTTCAAAAACTGGTTTGTAGCATATATTCGCTAAATGTTAGGATCTTTTATTTAATAAATGCATGTGCTTGGAGTGCTGTAAGGATTGATGAAGTCAGTCTAGCTCGCTTGGTAAAGCGATGTCCTAGCACGAGTAATCGCGACCAAATTGTTCATCAGAGCTACAAAATCAGAACTTATTTTCTTTTAAATCTGATGGAAAACATCTCACTTTAAGCTATCTCCATCTCCCCTGTTTTGAACAAGATAAACAATATCTTCGGCAATTTAATAATTTAGGAGTAACATTTAAAATTATTGTTAAGGGGGGGTTCAAGAACTTTTTTCGATCGAATATTGACCCTGATTTCTATCGCGTTGAAGGCGTCCAAAGCTCTCTTACGTCTGCCCAGTTTGGTGTTCTTCTTAGCCACCTTTCTTTCACCTGCACGCACCGATCTTGGTTTACGTTGGCCCATTCCACTGAAGAAATCTATACGAATTTGCAGGGTATGAAAAAAATCGATGTTTTTTAAAAAAAATCAAAACACTTGATTTTTTTGATTTAAATCGATTTTTTTGATTTAAATCGATTTTTTCATGTACATTGATTTTTACAATTACAATTGGAAATAATCTATTGGTAATATCCCTTTTATTTTGAGGGTTTATTGCGTTTATTGGTTACCTGCTTAAATAACAAAGGAAAGGAAGGCTTAAAATTCCAAAGGTGAAGTAAAATTAAAAATTGCAATCTCATTAATGTGCCATTATCATTATTCATTGTACCATCAACAATAGCACTAATTATCCTGACTAATTAATAATTATATAGATCCATTCTACAGGTACCTAATACCTATGTAATTTTAGTACATAGGTATTCTTCAAGCATTTATTTAAATTTTGTAAATGTTACTAAAATAGCTTAATGTATTTGTTCTGTTTATCATTTTGATTTAAATCAGATTTTTTTTAAAATAAATCACTTGATTTTAATCGCGATTTAAATCAATGATTTAAATCAAGCGATTTAAATCAAACATACCCTGCGAATTTGTTTGATGAATTTTGAAATTTTCGAATAATGAGAGCAATTTACGAGGAAATTTAGCCTGAGGTTGAGAGTTGTGATGGAACGACCATTTTTCCTGCTAGTACGCCATTGGAAAATACTCGGACTTCATTTTTTGGACAACTCGCTGTGACCACTGTATTGGTCGGATTGTTGACTTTTAACTCTGAAAATGACCCCAATGAACCCTCACGGCAGTTATGCCTATCGATATCGCATTGGGGTATGCTATTTCTATTGTAACTTTGAAAGAATCGCAAAATATCGCAAGAAAACAGTATCTGTCTCACTTTGACACATCCTAGACAGCTTGAAACATTATACTTTTTGCTAAAACTAGGCATATGAGCTGGCGTGTTCTTAGGGTCATTTTGAGACATAAAACTCCATGATCGGAGCAAAACTATGATCAGAGCGAGTTGTCCAGAAATGCATACCAAAGTCCAATTTTAACATGGCTTTTATATGGGAGTGCGATTATGAAATTTTTATTACTTAGGACAATTGAACCCCTCCTTAACGGAACAAATTCAAAAACTATTTTGGAGGATTCAAAAAGTGTTCTGCGAAGCGTCGTACAAATTTCAATACAAAAATGCCCAATTGCATTACAATATACTTACTTCACTTTTCTTAAATAATAAATTTTGAATCTTTTTGAATTGTACCGAGTGAGCAGTTTAATTTATCATCCATATTATTATCTACTACAAATTTGGATTCCTCGTTAAATTTATTGTTAATTGTTAAACGGTGTGGCTCTGCTCTGCCCTTTAATAATAAAGGGCTCTCACGGTTCAAAATAAATATGGCCTTAAGTCATCAGGGGAGGACTTACCCCAAGAGTTTATTATTATTACAGTAAGATGCTGCAAAACTTTCTGCAACTAAATATTTAGGTAACCTATAGTAAATAAAAAATTCATTTTAGCGGGACCTTATGTTTCAACTACACTTCTTCGCCCTTGTGAGATTGGCCTCATCTCCACAATTTTGTTTGTACTGTAAGAGCGCTTAATTCTGAAATTGTCTACTTAGACAACGTGTAAATGAATGAACATCACGATTACAAGAAGATTCAAGATCGGAGTATGGTTGGAAAAACAGGCCATAGATCCAGTTTAAGAGAAAGAAAAGATGCATAAGAATGTGAAGGAACAAGTCATTTAGGTTACGTCAGCACTCATCGAGATTTTTCTTCCAAGTAAGTTTATCAAACGGACGAGAAAATATGCTTTCCATTTGGATTTGATTAATGGCAAAAAAATCATGGGAAGTTATTTTTTCTCATAATTAAGCAAACTATCATACATATAATCAAAACCCAATCATTCTTTCAATGTCTCATGTAAATTAATTATAATTTATCAAAACCAATGCAGGGTCAATTAAAATAATTTTCCACACGAACAGTTACCGCTATACGAAAACATCCAAAAAACTGTAACTAATGAATATGGAAAATTTTTTTGCCGGCCATCGAAGATGAAATCGATCGGGATGGAACTCGCCGCGTCAAAAAATGTTACCTTGAAAAGTGCGCCGTAAGATAATATATGATCTACCCATTTTTGGTTAAAATCGGCAATTAATCATTTACAACTTGGGGGATTAACACCAAAATGTCTCTGTAACTACCCGAATCGCATTTCACGGTCAGCGGATTAACACACTTTTGGAACGCCATCAGTGGAAAAATATTTCAATAACAACAACTTTGCAATTAACAAAATCGAGAATACAGATGTTTTTGGCTTTCGAACATTTTGAAACCAAGTTAAGTTGACAGACGAGACATGACACGTGCACATGTTTATGCCACCGAAATAATTACTTAACTTTTTCTCCATTAAGTAATTTTTGGATCGGCATTTGAATGTGTTTGGCGTTTCAAACTGATTTCGTCATAACGAAATCAGTATTGCGGTTCGAGTTTCCTGCTTTTAGATTTCCTTTAATGAAAAAGGTTAAGGATTAAAAGTTGTTGAAATTACGCGTATACTATGCAAATTTTCTTGTTTACTTGATTCAGTTAGGCTTTTATCTCAGGAAAAGGCGGAATTGTCACGCAAGGACGAGCTACAATTACAATTTTCAAATTTTGCACATTTCATTCCGGTTTACCCATGGTTTACCTGGATGAATCACGATGATGGGAACCCGCATAATTTAATAATCAGGTATATAAAGAGATGACTAAGACGAGGGGCATTTAGACCGTTGTAAACTTTTTTGATTAATTTTTGTTTAAATTTCTTGTCGTTAGAGGGAATCGATATCGAAGAGAAGTATTTTCGTAACAAAACGTGGGACTCCTTGCAATTTAAAATGTACATACATTTCAATTAACAGTAAAATAAATGAACCGACGTCTCCCTGTATGAGAAGAATGAACTTTAGCGCTAAATCAATTACGTTGGTTATGCAATCTGCAACTTTATCCAACTATTGCAATATTAAATAGATTGTAGGTACGACAAATGCAACAAAAATAACAAAACAATGGAGGTTGATGTTGCAACGCATGATTTACAAGCAAAGCTCGTTTTCTAAGGTCTCATTTAAAACCATTTTTTTTACTCTTTCGCGTTTAGAAAGGAAATTACGAATCGGCAACGTCGTTTTCATTCGCCATTACTTACACTAATTAACAAATAAACCTAGACACAGGATGCCTGGTAATTGAATTACAATCTTCAAATTGGCACCAAAGTTATAATTTTCTTGAATACGCCGTAATTTAATAAACATTTTTTAATTTATCCTATCGATCGACTTTCATAATATGTTTACGTATGTAAATAAACATTTGAAGGGGCCGCGGGCAGGGGACATACTCATTATAGGCTGTCTAAAAAATTTACTTTCGCTGTTATTGCATGTGATTTAAATATCGTTCATACAAAACTTGTACATATTCATACAAGTAAAGTGCCGTTATTGTCGTAAAGACTCAGGGTGTTTTTTTGGGAGCTTTAGTTAGACGTTTCTGGGAAAGTTTTATAGGTAGATTTTTGAACATTTGTACTTAGGGGTTACGCAAAAAGCCGAATCGATGTAAAATATTTTAAAAATGGCAGCACTTCCGGAAATGCCGGAAGTAGCTACCAACTTCGTTATTTTAAATAGCAACCCCTATTTTTTATTGTATTTTTGGATTCTACGTGAAATTTCATAACTTTTGATACCAACATGTCAATATCTACAAGTTATGGTTTTTAAGTTATTTTCATTTATTTAAAAAAAATGGCGGATGCAGACGGTACTTTAAGAATGCATTACTTGAAAACGGTTGTAGCTATGGCAACCGAGTTTTCACCAGCGCATAGAGGAAGAAAAGGGCTTTCTTTTGGTGTACTTAAAAAAAAGTTATGTTGCGTACGACGTCACTTATGAGGCTCCAAATTTAAGAAAATTCAAAGACTGAAAACTCCGTTTTTTTAAATGAAATGACCATTTTCTTACTATTCCGTTTGATAGAGAATCAAAATGGGCATATTTTGGTATTACATGTTCCTATCCCTATCTTTAATAGTTTCTGACTTATTCTCATTTCATTGCAATGATACCATTTTTTTCGGATTTTTTAGTAGTTGGCCATGACCTTATGGCAAACGAATTTTAAACCAATCAAGTGATATTAATCCGTCACCTGTTATAATAGGTTTCAAATCAATTTAAAACCTTATCTTCTTCAACACATGCTCAAAATGAGCGCCTTCATGTTCCAAACACAAACTCTTTTTCGTAAATGTTCTCGTGTGGAGTATTGTATGACTTGTGATTCAGTATTGAGCAAATTCTTGCAGAGGCAGCTCTTCTGTTGCAGGAACAACAATATTGCGTAAAATTTCCAAATAACGTTCTGTATCAAAATTTTTTGGATAAATGCGGAAACACAAAATATTGTTCTTTTTAAACGCACAAAGTACAATAAAACTCCAGCACTCTTGAAAGTGAGTACATCTCCATTCAAACAAGAATTTTAATGACACCAGCAATGCGAATTATGGCGTTTAAATTTTTACTAAATTTGGCCTCGTCTGACCAAGTAATGTTCCCCAAAAAATATTCCTGGTTCCTTAACATTAGCTATTCGTAAAACTCTTACTATAGGTAAGGTACGTGGTACAAAAGCTTCCAAAATTCATACAATTTCATTCCAGTGTTCAGATCGTACGTTCACTAGGACGCGGTCTTTCTGGATATCTCTCAATGAACGTATGACAGGCATGTGACGCGATTCTGTTCATTTCACCATAAATAACAATTAGATTCCAAAAATCTTGATATGTAAAACCATTGCGAGCCATTTTTTTCGATTATGTCATGGTCGACTACTACAAAAAATTCGAAAAAAAAATGGTATCATTGCAATGAAATGAGAATAAGTCAGAAACTATTAAAGACAGGGATAGGAACATGTAATACCAAAATACGCCCATTTTGATTCTCTATCAAATGCAATAGTAAGAAAATGGTCATTTCATTTAAAAAAACTGAGTTTTCAGTCTTTGAATTTTCTTAAATTTGGAGCCTCATAGGTGACGTCGTACGCAACATAACTTTGTTTTAAGTACACCAAAAGAAAGCCCTATTCTTCCTCTATGCACTGGTGAAAACTCGGTTACCATAACTACAACCGTTTTCAAGTAATGCATTCTTAAAGTACCGTCTGCATCCGCCATTTTTTTTAAATAAATGAAAATAACTTAAAAACCATAACTTGTAGATATTGACATGTTGGTATCAAAAGTTATGAAATTTCACGTAGAATCCAAAAATGCAATAAAAAATAGGGGTTGCTATTTAAAATAACGATGTTGGTAGCTACTTCCGGCATTTCCGGAAGTGCTGCCATTTTGAAAATATTTTACATCGATTCGGCTTTTTGCGTAACACCTAAGTACAAATGTTCAAAAATCTACCTATAAAACTTTCCCAGAAACGTCTAACTAAAGCTCCCAAAAAAACACCCTGCATATGACTATCGTCATGCTGAAGGATAGAGAGAAGTAGAAACATACAGGAAAAAGTATACACTGCGACCAGGACTCGAACCTGGGGCCTTCGCGAAGGCCCCAGGTTCGAGCCTGGTCGCAGTGTATACTTTTTCCTGTATGTTTCTACTTCTCTCTCATATTCATACATACAGAACGTTTGATTTATAATATGGCATTAATTCTTTTCATACTTCATACCTGATAGGCTTCTTTTAGCTATACTCTTGCGGTCCTTGCGGATAATCACTATCTTCCAAGTCTTCCCCATTTTTGTCATAAGAGGGTCTATTACTTTTAATGACGAAAAGGATTTATCCATTTATGGAAGAACTCGATGATTATAAAATTCAATTTAAGGGTTTCTTGTACCTTACGCACCGTAGTTTTTAAGAAAAATGATTTCCTTAGTGGTCCTTCACAATTAGGCATTTCATTAATAAACAACCTATTTATTGTTACACTCGATATTTTAGTGTTGAACTTGTCATATTAAGAATAAAGAGCGGCTAGAGACATTATCCCTAAGATCGTTGAGAAAAGGCACCAATCGATTTTCCTGTTGTGTTTCCCAAATAGACAACATATAAAATAGTTAAGTAAATGATTTACACTACAAAAAGGCACACATCTAGTTAAATGTAATTTGTTCAATGTTTCTCCCATGGATGAACTTTTACCTTCAGCGCCCCTCGTGTTTTATTTAACATCAACATTTTGGTTTTGTATTGGATCCGTACTGAAAGCTACATAGATGAAAACATTATTCAACGGCCTAGTTTCGTTGTTTTTTCCTTCATTGCATTAAACAACTTGAATTGAAGCACAAATTCGATTATTTAAATTTCGTCGACACACCCTGTATATCACTGTCGCCTGTCGGTTTGTACGCTATTCGAGTACTGTTTCGCTAACATGTAAAGTATAGAGGGACCTATTGTACACAATAACACGTTATTCCAGTAAACTTAATATCAAATCATAAAATGAACAACAACGTCCCTGACAAATCAAATGGCAATGACACCTTCACTAAAAAATGTCACAACAATTTGTAAAAAAATAATTTCGTTTCAATTAATTAAAACCTATGAGTAGATTTACAAATTTGTCACGGAAATGTTTATACTTTTTTTTAGAGATGATTTGTTTGTAAACGTTCAAGGAGAAACGCGAAAACCCATTTTTCATATGTACAGGGTGCGCAAATTGGGTCGAACTTATATCGTTTCGATTTTCAAAATTTCAATGGACAGCCGTACGTAACGGTAATAGAAGAATAGTTTAACCTTCACGTTTACTTTTGAATTGAGAACTATGAGGCCATTTCTCCTAATAATTTACACGAACAAGTTTCCCATACCAAGCCTATTTATATATGTATACGAAACAAGATAACGCAGTTTGTCCATTTGAATCTTACCTTAATTTGTTAGTAAAATTATTAATTAAAGAAAGACAAAAAAAAACATACATAATAAAACGATTACACGATGTTGTTAAATATTCACGTACGACCTTTCTAGTTTAGTAATATGTAAATAAAAAAACGGGTCAAGTCACACAGTTTTCATAATTAATCATAAACGGTTGTTTTGAAAAGGAAAAAAAATGCATATAGGTTTAACGTGTTACAAAATAAATGATGATATCGTGACATAATTTAGTAAAACCGAAGTTGTCACGGTAGCGACCTACATTCAATTGTCTATCTATTTCAAAACATACCGAAATACAGGGGTCAGTCGAGAAATTTTCCAATTACACAAAGTGAGGTTAGATAAATATGGTAATGAGGCTTACGCCTTTACGTGTAATTCTCACGCAATTACACTGACTAAATAATTGTTTTACTTTCAAGGGTGTAACGGTCCGCGTAAGTTTATGAGGTAATGAGTATAAATATTTCTGTATTTGACATTGTGTAATATTTGGAGGTAAGAAATTGCTTTAATCCACTTATTTATTCACTTAGAAAAATTAATGTACCGCATCGGTTCCCGCAAAAACGTCTTCAATTATTGTGCCATAATCACTTTATAAATGCTATCGTAAAGTGCATTTCTAAACTTTCTAAAGCTTTGTTTTATTGTCTCCATTAAATATTTGGTTTTGTTCCAAATTCGTAATGACCCAGAGGTGAGAAAACGGCAACAATTGAAATGAATCGAGATTATTTTTTATTGAAAATTCGATGGCAAGTTAAATGAGATTTTTTTTACTGTAACACTTTCTAATAGCGTATAAACTAATGAATGACGAAAGACCCAAAATTCTCAAAGCTGGGCACAAAAGCTTCAACATTTAAACAATAATGAAAACTTTATAGTGGTAGGAAGTGAAAAGTTTTAAAAATTGGTATAAATACCACGAAGTCAGTCGCCAGTTCAAATTATTACTTTCAATGTCAAGATTTTTAATTTTAAACACAATATAATGGCGAATCAAACACGCAGAAAAAGTTGGCACAAAGTATTCTTAGAACAACAAGAGGGAAGTGTTAATTTTTAAAAAAATTCATATAAATTACCAGTATTATCATCAGATCATGTTGAGAAAGAAAACGTTTGAAAAATGTATATACTAGTTATAAAATTTACCAAAAACTAACATTATTTCTTATTTTTGGAATATCTAATGTATCAGGTGAGAAGCGTGAAAATCTACTTTTTCCACAATTTTTAGAAATTAGGTTTTATTTTTGAATAAAAGTAACACTATCAATTTCATGTATTTTTTAAAACATTTACAATCAATTCATCGGGGTTAATGAATATAATTAAAAAATTTAGGAAAGAATTTGCTTATAAATATCTACATAAGTAATTATTTATAAAACAAAATTAATTTGGGAGATCACTTTATTTTATTAGGAGCAGGATTATTCAGGCGCGCGTGTTTTTTAAATACAACCAGAACCAGGTTAATTTTAAAAAAATTGAAGTTACGATTGAAACTGTTTTAAAAGCAATACTCCATTTTTTGTATGTACATACTGCTTTATTTTGGGAAGCAGTAAAAATTTATAATGTTGTACATGAATACCTTCAAACGTATTTAAAAATAAAGCGAGAAGTGGCCAATTTAGAAATAATCTTCATCCACGAAGTTTGGACACATAATGTACACATTTCATCATAATTCCTAGGAAAAAATTCTTGGAAAAATTGTAGAAGAAAAAAGAAATTTATCTGAAAAGTAAAAAAATTTGTAAGTCAAATTTCCCGAAAATGAATTAATTTAAAAAAACCCAAACCAGAATTTCAAGATTCATTTCTACATATTAATAAGCCATATTTACAGGGATATTAATTGCCCATTGTTAAGCGCAAAAATTTGATAAATGCATCATTATTATAACAACTTTATTTTATTTTTGGAAAATTGTATTGTTCGAAAATATGGGAAAACGGGATTCTTCAATAACATTGACAGAGTTCGTAAAGAATATGTTAAATAATAAAGTTCATGCCATTATTATTATAGCATTATCAAGTACAACCAATTAATTTATCAAGTATTTCACAAATTTATGGAAGTAGCTTAAAAAACTCGACAATTTCTGACATCTACATGGGTAGAAAGGCCAGTCAAATTAGACAAAAAAGGGGTTTTTTGAAAAAGTGATGCTAACTTTACGGGACTTTTTCAGGGTTGTTTGGGAAGTTAAGGAGAGCTTAAATCCAAGTTTGCGTATACCCAGAGTCAGAGGAATTTGGGGGGGGGGGGGGAAGGTAAAAATTTTGTTTTCGCTATAACTCGGCATCAATTGATCGTACAGAAAAAATAAAAAAAAGGGTTTTGTAGGTTTTTTAAAGCTCTATATGTTTCTTTTGGACGACTTTTCCGGAAAATTAATATTTAACGATTTATCGTAAAAAAACGTGTTTACTTTCATCTCTAGAGAGACTAATTTTATTAAACAAAATACTATTGTCCAAGGAGTTGTAGAAAAAGAAGTTTTGCGTCAAATAAATAAAGAATAAATAAAATGGTTTTGATTTTTTAACGATTTCACATCGATAGCTGAACTACAAAAACTATTCTTACTTTCACGAACAATTTATTCTTTTTTTTTTTAGAAATTTTTGAATTCTCGCTTTTGTGCATACGATTCCCTTATACCTAAAATATGGCATCAAAAATATTTTTAAAAAAAAATGCAACTTATTACAATCTTAACTTGTTTTTTAACAACCGTTTTCGAATAAATTTGCCTCACAATTTCCTTCATTTCGAAATGCAATTTTTCCCATTTAGATGTAATTAATTTTGTTCCTATTTTCAGAAAAATTCATAACAAGACCGATCGATGATACTCAGAAAAAATTGCAATTTCTCCAGAATTTTTGTTAGCTAAAATTTAAATTAAAGTGCTTAAAATTGCGAAATATAACGAAAACCAGTCAAAAAAGATATCGAATACTAGTGTTGTTGCAAGGTTTTTAGTCTTAAAACATCCAATTTTGAGAGGCACATTTCCTTCACATGAAAACCGGAAGGATTCCAACCAAACAGGATTGTTAAAAAATTTAGAGCACCTTGAAGCAATCGTATCTCAGACTGGGAAGGATAAAAATTACGTTCTGCATTGATGAGGGTCTCGGCGCCGTTAAAATACTAATTAAAACAGACATTTCGGTGATAATTATTTTTGGATAATCATGAACTTAGCAAATAACATTTGAAAAAAGTCAAGGTACTCTAGACACAAATATAACAACATCCGTGAAATGGGTGTCTCTTTTATTTAAAATTTTAACGCTCGTAGCCATTTTAATTTACCCTTAATTAAAGCATCGTAAAATCATTCATCACTAATAACATAAAAATCGTATCTATTTATAGAAATTATTAACAACTTTACTTAACCACGAAAAATTATTAAAGCTAAAAGAAAAGTATATTACGTCAATGTGAGTACCTATGTACTCATCTTAATCGGTAAAGGGGCACCACCGTCGTCGCCATAGAGGCGTCATTACCTCATTCGGAATTTCAAGAATAGAAAGTGCAACGCTCAAAATCTCAAATAAAATAAACCAGGTCATATTCAAAAAATCTTGACACATTCTCTGGCGCTTCCGGCGATGAACGGAAGCTTCCATTTCCCATGTCTGGATTTCTTGAACCTTAACGTACGTAATCCGTTAATTATCATTATTTTTTCATATTTAAATTGTAAACGAACTTTTCAAATGGATGCACGATACGTAATCTTTTTTAATTACCGTTTTCACTTGCATTAAGTAATAACTTCCGAAAATATTTCACTCTTTGTCCTTATAATTCTATTTTGAATTGAGATAATGCAATTTTACTGTTTCTTATGATTTATATGTTATTCGCGCGCGTCCTACAACGTTTGGGAGAAATGCCATAGATTTTGCCAAAATATGTTTTAATGTCATCATCCCGAGCCTGTCAACAACGGATGAAAATTCCGACAGGGAACATCGTAAACATTTAGAATTTTTATCATTAATCACCTACAATTTTTTTTAACTTTGTCACATTAATTGGGTATAATAAAATACGCAAATATTTTTAGGACCGGGATCTCATTTTATTATACAATTCAAACACTAATAGCCGTCGCTTTCAATTTATTATCTTATTGTTTTTCGAATTTTTGTTGGGTAATTGCCACATTTTTTTCTTTGTGAATCACGTTCGGTACAGATATTTTTTTAACTAAAAATAAGTTGAGTAGAAAATATTATTTAATAGCTAATTATGTTCTGGTTTAAAAAAAGGAACGGGAAAATATTTTCGCGGTCAAATGCAGCAGTAATGGATCATTTAAGCTAACATTGGCAAACAATCGCGTTAACCTCGAAAAGACAAAGGAAGTTTCCGCATTGCGCTATTTTCACTTCTAGTGGCAAATTACTGACTCATTTTTCAATAAAAATTAAGAGGGCTCTTTCAACAGTTCTGTACCCCTGATGAAATAGTTTCAGGGGATAAAATGTAGTAGAAACATAAAATAATTCCAACTACACCCTAAAAAATTTGAGGTTCCCAACGAATTATTTTTAAGTTCTTTTATTATTTGAATAAAATCGCGCTTAGTCAGACGAATATTTCTAGAAAAATTTGCGAAATTCGAAAAATACCAATTTTTCGCGACAAGAAATAACGATGTGAGTTTAAGGGTCCAACTAGGAAATTAATGGGATGCGCGTGTTTTGAATAAGGATAATTTTTTGGCATTCGAAAAGGGGATTATTACTCAAATGGCGAATTTTAATAACTCAGTAACAAGAAAAAACTTAATATTCCAAGAGGCGCGTGCCTCTTACACAATTTTGAACTACGTTTATCAGAGAACAAAAAAAGAAGAAAGGTGGCAGTTTTTTAAGTAAAAAATGCCCTTTCTTAAAAAAAAGGGTAACTATAAAATGGATAATACGTTAGGAGAAAAACACATATGTTGAATAATTTTGTGGTTCCTCCGACACCCAAGGGGTAGAAGGATATAGAAGAAGAAGAATGCTGACCATAAATAATTTTGTAACCTCAATAGGAATTCAATAGATTTTATTTGAAACATTTAAAATTAATTATTAACAAAGTCCTTGGAATATTGGAAAACACTGTTTTAGCAACATACATTCACAGAAGTGCATGCGTTTTTTTCGAAATGGTTGCATTGAAGAGTAGGTACCCGAACTTATGTAACGCGAGGCATTACTGAAATGAAGTTTGTCGGGTAATCTTGCTACTATAATTTTTTGAATAATTTATGTACATAACTGCAAAAAAACCTTACTATATCATTCCAAAAACTTGCAAACTTTGCTGGTACACACAGACAACATATAAATATTAAAAAAACCGAAGTAGTCGCACCTGTTCACGTATTCAAGGTTTTTTCTTCGTTCATCTCATGTTCAAAATCATAAATGACATCATTTTGCCTTTGTTTTTGGGATCATTGTTTTAACACAAAGTGTCCTTCCTATTGTCTACCAGTTTTTTTCAGTCTTCTCTTTTCCAGTCTCGTCA
Source organism: Pyrocoelia pectoralis (assembly GCA_036250285.1). Classification (NCBI taxonomy): domain Eukaryota; kingdom Metazoa; phylum Arthropoda; class Insecta; order Coleoptera; family Lampyridae; genus Pyrocoelia; species Pyrocoelia pectoralis. The sequence goes on along the minus strand of CM070077.1, from coordinate 1,400,880 downwards.
TTTACTTTGTCAAAATGTTTCCCATTGCAAATTTAACGGGAAAAATACCACGACAAGGGGCATATCCATTAACAAAAACAAGGAATCTGGTTAAAAACATTAACTAAATAAAATTGTTATTTGGTTCATCATCCGGTCTGAATCTCGTATTGGCACCATCTACTTTTTGGATATTGTTTATGATTATGGACCAGAAATTAAACATTAGGGCATAAACAATGTCGTTTCTTTCATTCGATCTCGATATTTCATTTTCCCAGAAGGTTTTTCCTTGGAATCATTGATTCATGCCTCATTTACAAATTTCGTTTGCTTTATTGCGCATTTCGGTTAGATTAGAGCATTATTGATAGGGTAAGCTTAGTGTGTCTGGAGGTCGCGTTCAACAAGATGACAAACGGAAGTAAGAAAATCGACTGTTTCCGGACAGCCACTTTTGAAGCCGTGGTTTAATAATTAATTCTTATTTATCGAATGACTTGGCAGATGTGGTCATGATACCATTGTGAGCTAATAGTTAATATAATATTGGATAACAAACCTCATAGCAACAAATTTGCATGCCATTTGAAAATCAATGAATGCACTAACTTGTATTGCTAATTTAATTATTATTATATTTATACCGATCAATAGCATCTACCTATACAGAAATGCAAAAATTATAAAGTAAAATAATCTCGACAGGAATACATTATGCAAGGGCGATGGTCGCCTTGTAAATGTTAGATTAACAATAGATTAGAAATTAGCGTGACCTTGAATATTTTTTGCAATTATTATTATTAATATTACATAATTATCTTATCGCCGTTATTCAAATAATTTATCTATCATCACATCCTATGGAAACAAAGTGTGGGTGCCGATAAACACACTTTTACTCTCCACGGAAAGGTCGGTCTGATTTAGTTTCGTTTGAAGTTGTTAATATGCAAAAATGCTACCAAAAAAACAGTTCCTGGAAATATGTAATAACTGTTATCTTTTTTCAATTTTAATTTTCCATCTTATTAATTATAAGATATTATGCAAGAGGAAACTATAACGGTGTATAATTAATATCACATTTGTCTAACGAGATTGAACGAGAGCTTTGAATTTATTAATAGGCAAATTCTTAACATCGGAGATCAATCACTGTAAAATTGAGGGGGTTGGTTCGTTATCCTTTTCTTGCCACTACATATTTTTAATATGCCGAAAGAAACGATTCCAGTACACGGTTCCAAAATGCCAAATGATTTTGGGAACGGAGTAAACATTTAGTGTCTAAGGATTTCCGACAAAATTTTAAAAACATGACTAACATATAGGTATCGCGTCTAAACAATCGAACACTTCGCCGGTAATAATTACAAAATTCCATTCAAATCCACTAGAGATAAAAGAAAAATTATGGAAAGGCATAAAATGCAACGTGAATGTTTTGAAACAACAAGCCGTGGTTGTGCAAGTCGTTATTATTATTACTGTGGTTCTTCCGTGTTTTGGTGATGGCGAATCGATACAATGGGAGTAGTGATTTTGTCTAGAATTGGAGTTTTTAAAATGGGCTATCATGTTTTCTAGGTCTCCCACGTGAACTTTTCCAGTATTGCTGACGAGTCGAGTTGACAGATCTATCGAAATGGTGCGGATAAGACCTTTCTTTTGGTTCTTCAGTGCAGACAGTGAAAATAGCTGGCCTCGAAATTTGGATAGAGCCCATATGATTGCGAAGCTTTCTCGACGGGAATTACGTCGTTCTTTTTCTCCTTAAACGAGGGCTACTTGACTGGTTTCCGTTCTCATGATGAAGGGTAGGGTTTGATCGGACTCGTGTAATGTCACCGTTCCCAGGTCCAGACCGTGTTTGTCTTTGGGAGTAAAAAGAGAGGTTTCGAAGTACAAACTGCGGTACGAATTAATCAGTCGATACTATGAGCACGCATTTAATACACAATGTTTCCACATTTGTACCCAAAAAGTATCGCTCATAAATTATTTGTATCATTGATGTTGCATAATTTATACACCAATAATAATAATCCTTATTAATTGTTTTATGGCAGCAGATAAAATAGTTTATTTTGTATCAAATTATTTAAGTAAATACATAATAATAAATAATGTAATGAAATTAATTTTAACGTATCATCTACAAATTAAATAATATCTTGTTGAATTATAAAATGACAGTTGGATTATTTGCAATACTAATAATATTTTTTAATAAATTTCTTTGCATGTCAGCAGTGAAAATCGTTGATTTTACGCTTTACTCGTTTGGATCAAATTGAGGATCAAAAATAATCCATAACACGATGCCAATCAATTTTATGGTGCAAATTTTGAACACTCTACTATTTAACAACGATATTTGTTAAGATTGTTAAGATGGATTATTTTATTTTGGATGCAAATTTTGACATCCTCGTTACCAAATATTTCTTTAAAAAAACCTTAAAATTGAAGACTTTTGTGCTGTGAAATAAAAATGTATTTGTTTTATCAGAAGGTAGTGCAAAATGTTTAAGGGTGTAATAACATCAACTAATGACTTTTACAGTGCAAATAGATGCACATTGGGCGGGAAGATAAATTTCACAACTTTCACTCACGGTTTATGTACCAACTTCACGCACCTGCAGGAAATCTTTAGTGTACTTATTTTATCATCAAAAATGAAAAGAGAGCAACATCTAGTATACCCTCTTTCCATTAATATGGAAGTGATTAATAAGAATAAATTGTGCAAATATCGGTGCAGTGCTGTGAATGATATTGCACGCGGTAAAAAAAGGGGTATGGCTATATATTTAAAGATTTCGAAGCATTATAAGACATCTAATTACCATTGCAAAAATTTGAATTCATGGGATGGTTATGTTATCATTCATTATAAGATACGCTAATTTTTGTATGCAAGACAAAGCTAACATTTTGCAAAAACAAAGATCATTTTGAGATTACTTATCCTGGCAAAATTCCGTTTACCCTTATGATTATGAATGACGGACGGTGTCTTGTTTGCCTGTCCGTAATAAAACGCCACACAGCGTAGCCTTTACGCTTACGGATTACGGCCCACCTAATAGATTCTTACCAAATAAAAAAAATTACCGAGATAAAATGCCTCATTTTACACAAGCGGTAATTAGCGCATTGCAGACTTTTTAAATATTCAACGAGATGTGGCCATTTTATCCGATTCGCCAACATTCGCAATAATTACACAAGTAATTAATATAAAAGAAAATGCGCCGCTAAATCCAGTTAAGATTGCAATCGGAGACTTTAACAACCGTCCTATCCGGTATTAATTAAACTGAAGTGTACAAGAAATGATCAATGTTTTAATTACCTGTTACGATATCAGAAAAAAGTCTTCTTAACGAGAGACGTAATGGACACTTACCTGGAACAAAAAAAAAAGAAAATTCAATGCCAGAGATTAGTTCTTTTTAACCGTAGATAGTTTAATTGTTGCGGTACAATCGACAACGTAACAAGGATATATCGTGACCACTTACACTTTCTAAAAAAAATACACAGTACGTAAGAGATTAATTTTTTTAATACAGAACTAACTAATGTTACAGATATTTCTAAATCTATCGTGACCGATTCTTCAAGTTTTGACCTATTTTCGTGCCTTAAGGCCTTGTAAATTCAATGCACGTTGCACAAATTCGACAGCGATAATTATAATGTGATCGGTTATTGTAGCATTTAATCAAAGGTTTCGAAAGAGTACCGTAGCAACTCAATATTTGCGCGCGTAAAATAATAACTTTCTTATTAGTTAGTAAGCCATTTTTTTATGCAACTACATTCACTGAACGCGTCATTAAAACGATCGGTTGCCTAATAAGACATTTATGCAACAAGTACTTCTCCTACATCCTGTTGCTCATCTCAAGATGTTTTGTAAGAGATTAATTGCGACCTCCGTGTACATCTAAATTAGTTCTAATATCAAAAAACGAAAGTTCAATACAATCAGATGACGTTAACGCGGTCGGTGTAGGAATGCACTGCAATAAAGATGATAAATTGAATTCTCGAATAAGATAATACTGATAGAGTAGATAACGATGGAATAATTATGAAAAAATTCAGGTTTGTCAAGTACTACATACATACAAAATATGAACTGGATTGTTCCTAACCAAAGGATGTTACCAAACCAACTAAGGCGAAATGCGGTTGACGGACAAAAGGTTTATAATGTAAAGGAAAAATGTAATTTGATAAAGTATAACAATTATTATTTGTTTAATTCAATAATTATACCGTGCGATAATAAAAGTCACCGAAGTACGTTCATATAAAGATTATCTTGCAAAGTATTACTGCCCCTGTCAATAAATTGAATCGTAGGTTCCGTTAAAATGTCTATTACTATCGCGTATTTGTAAAAATGTTTGTACACCGCGTTATTGTAGCTTTGGGAACCTAATTAACTTCTAACTTTAGTTGCGATGTTTCGCGGATGTAGGGTAGTCTTGTCTCTAGTGATTATACAGCGTTAAAACTGCAACTCCGATGGCTCAGGTTCGATTCCCAGTTCTGCCAGAATAATCTTCCTCGCGTGGCTCCTCCAAGGGACAAAATTTAGAGACGCTGATACTGTTATGGGGACTGTCACGAATTTCTTTAAAGACGGATTTTTTAAAAAAAGATGCTGTAGACTTAGAACATAGGTGGGTGAACTACGTTTCAATTAATGATGATTACGTTGAAAAATAATGTTCTACCGTATGTTAGGGTCAATAAATACTGTTCATCCCTTGTATGTCCACCAAAAAATTCATGGTTACAACTACTCGAATATTTTTTCTTTTGTATCGAATCCATCAGGCATATAAAAGGTTTAATTTACTATCCTGCTGCTGAACCCATTTTAATTAATTCGCAAAAAAATCTGGTAGCATTTGCTTTTTTAGGGTTCGCCCACATTGTCCGATTATCGGTGCGGTTTCAGTTCGCTCATTTATAGCGATTTGGTCCATTTTTTTTATATTTAACAAAAGTGACCTCGATACGTAAATCGTCTGCCTTTGTTGTATAAGGACAATTGCATTGTTTAGACGTTTGACATTTTTAAAAGAGAAGGTGTGTGCACGCCGTCATAGAGAAGTAGCAAACAACACGCAGACATTTCGATAGTAGAAATAGTTGCAATAAATGACCTTACAATAAAATGTTCGGAGCAAGGCCAAACGTTTTAATATGCAATAATAATAATAATAATCATAATAAAAGCAATTCGAAACTTTATAGAAGTAGAAATACAGGATGCGAAGCGGAGAATTACTTTTCTAAAAACAAGTTCTAAGGAATTTTGTATTATATTACCAGTACATATCTAGACGATTACGTAGATTGTGTCAATTATTGTTTTTAAAACAGTTATTAGGGCGTGTTATAATCAAATAAATGACATTCGTATTTGGTGTCTCTCTTAACAATCGTTTCTATTAGAATGTTATCCGTTGAAGGTTCAAAGGGGACCGGAAGACGCATATTAAAACTTGTAAAGCTAATAAACTTTTCTGTATTGCAATAACCTTTTTCATCTTATTTTTGTGTCACTTTGTAAAGTGTTAGCGCCGTACGGCATCAACAGAAACGTTTGTTCCATTCAAGTTTTACGTTTATGGTGTTCCAAGAATAGCGAGATTCTACACCATACGCGTAAGGCGGCGTGTGCTCCTTTTGCCACTCATTCACATCGCCTATAATTGTCGAGACGTTTGTAGGTCATAAACAGTCAACGCCATAAAAACAGAACTAAAAATACAATTACGATTTTACTATAGTGCACTTTGAGGTTATGATTGACGGCGGAAGGACGGGGAAGGAGGCTGTTAAAAAAATTCTCATCGACCGGTATTGCCGCGGGGTTTGACCGTCTGACCGAGCTCTCGTCACCACAGGTTGTGGTTCGATTCATTCTGTCTGGGGCAGTTTAGATTGGACAAAATTTGCTTTAGAAACACCGATAAGTGAACAGCGACGACAATGCACATTTTGATTCTAACTTAAAACACCTGGTTTTCAAGCAGCTGCATCCGCCTATGGCCCACTTCACAAAAAAGTCGTACAATTTCCATGGATACGGAATTGAAAACGAAGAATGGAAAAAGGAGCCCATTCATTCCTCTCGGGTCGGCCGCACTATTACATACCGTTACTATCTTAAAACATAAAAATCATTAACTTTCCATATTAGCACTATATGAAACGGTTTTTTATGCAAAAAAAAAAACTACGACGGAGTTCATTCAGTAATATTTATGCCATCTTCAACATTTACATCCTTCCGAGAAAGATTCATTTGCTATAATAAATACAATATTTCTCGGAAGACATCTTGAAACAAAGTGTCTACAATTACCGATTACTAGAACGTATATTTTTAGAATAATTGAATTCATTTTACACTTGTACTTCTTTTGTGCTAACTTTGATCACCGCAGAAGCGGCCCGACGTACCCATTCAATTACATAATCTGCAAACAACGGTAAATAATGGGTCCCCTTTTTTTAAAATTACGTATTATCTCGAGGCGCCGACTCGTTTGACATAGACAGACATGATAGCACGCGCTACGAATCGGTGACATCGAAAGGGTTCCAACACATAAATAAAAGCATCAAGACAGGATTAAATGAATCTGAAAAAAGCGTATTCAGGAAGGAAAATAAGCAGATAAATGTCCAAAAGGTGGTAAAAATATTGTTCTTAAGAGGAGTGTGACGATTAATGGAAGCGATAAAAGTAATAAATTGGATCTTTCAGATCGAATAATTACTACAGAAAGAATTATTATTAATAATCTTATAGGTTCGTATCTGCTGTGATCCGCGTTCTTTCTTGATGGTTCGACGGCAATGGTAACTAGGACGAAGCACAAATGAAGGATGACCACAAGGAATAAAGGAAGCGTCTAAAATGGAGGAAAAATCAAAGGGGAAAGGATTAAACAAATAGTAGGTACATTTACAAGGTGATGGTATTGGAATTGAATTGGAGAGTAAAAAATAGACAGAAAAATTATCACCCTTAAACTCGACATCATAAGCATTACAAACAGAAGTGAAAAAACAGAAAGAGAGTGAGTTGCAAAATGGATCAGATATGCGGACGAAAAACGAAGTAAATGAAGATCAACCTTTAATGAAATTATACAATAATGGGATGCACGAGGAGTTTTGCATAGGCCAATGCATAACGTAAATACTAAATGAAATTAATTAACCTTAACCTACAAAATATATTTTAACATAATCTTAAAAAATTAATTCTCTAAATAAAAGAATAACATTTAACGTAATTTTTAATAATTACCTATAGAAATTTTAAAAGAAAAAGGGCACAACAGAGTTAAGGACAAATAAAATGAACGCATGGAAGAGGAGTACAAGAAAAACAAGCTACTAAGAAGTAGGTAAGGCAGAGCGCCGCCAGAAAATTTCCCGGGGGGGGGGGGGGGGGGGGGGTAGTAGTATTGGGGGTTCGTGTATCTGGCGTTTCTTCAAAATTGCGTAAAAAATTATTTTTATTTTCAATAAGTTTTACTTTTTTCTTTTTCCCAGGCATGGCGCAATATTTAGAACTGAATAAAGACATTTCAGGATGTTTTAGAATGAAACGCGCACAATGAGCGAAAGATGTAATACATATAAGATTTAACAACCTATCTGGTTTATTATATATATGTATTTCCAAAAATTTGGGAAATTTTAAATTAAAAGCGAAAGAATAGCACCAAATTAGCACATTATTTTGTGCTATGGGAAATGTAAAATTTTAATAGTGGAAATTGGTGCCTTTTTTCGGTATCATTAATCCATAGTTATAATAACTAAGAGAACTATAATTTAGACGTTTATTTGCGGTGCATTTTCTAACCTTTTACAAATGGTTTCGATTTGGCACGTTGTGAACCATTTACACGAAAGTAGAACTACTTATAATAAACGTTGTAGATAAGAAAAGTATTATGTCGAAGGTTTTAAGGAAGTGGTCTCTATCTACAAACGTTATATAGGAAAAACAAGCGATTAGTAAAAATGGTTATCGTATATTTTAATTGCTAACCCCACTTTGACACACATTTCTTTAATTACCTTCACACATTTAACGACATCGACACGTACTTAATAAATATAGGAATTTTTTAAACAATCTTAATTCGTCGAATTGAATTCTTTTGTTTCCTTATATGCATGAGATATGCATAAATGTGACGTTGGTATCCACCACAGTGATAAACCTTATCAAATTCCAAAGTAATCGTATTTTTTTAAGCGAAAAGAAATTCTACGATCGAGCAGAGGTCGCGTACGCATTTCTATTTAACGCGTATTCATGTTATATGTTATTTCAATTGAACTTAATTGCGATTGACCCAAAATAACAACATCTAATCTTTTTTGATTTGGTAAGTTCTCGGTGAGATCATACTATTAACAGCTTTTAATAATTATTAAATCAAACTCTTTGGTCGTTAACTCTATGACGTTGTGTTGATTGTTTTGATCTAAATAACATTATCGATTACGCTATAAAAAGGATTCGAGCAGCAAAATGAGAAACGGGATGGAACGATTTGCGTAAGTGTGATTCACAATCTTTTGTTTAATTTTTTGTTATTCGGGAAGTACGTTGCGAAATCTCGCGATAGCCTCCTACACTATCAAGGTCGAAGAGATAAGTAATGACTAGTCACTCAGTACGCTCACAGATTAGTACATATACTGTTTACTGTCGACAATCACCTGCGAAAAATGAGGTAAACAACACTGAGCCGAGAACAAACAAGTGCAAATTGTGCTTAAAACAAAGCCCATTTTTTTCAAACACATACTTAGAATCGTATAAAATTAAAAGTTTTGGCCCTGAAGATTGGTTCAAAACCACAAAAATGGTTAACCAGATGGATGGCCCGAAAACGGCGCTGGCGCCGGCGTCACATTCTCTTAAACATTTCGCTAAAAGTATTATTTTATTAAATCTACAAAATCTTAAATTTATTTACTTATTTCTCATCTGTACAAGTACATACAACGCGTTGTTTCCTCAAAATTTTGAACATCTGTATCGGCTGAATACGTTTCCCAATTCTTCCAAAGAAATTCAAGTCAGAAAGTATAAGGTAATACATGACAGCCCTTCAGGAAATAAGTTGTGAGAAAGAACCCTCCTTAGACACAAACATTGGAAGGGCACAGTATAGTATTTTATCTTACTACAAAAGGCTTCAACTCTCTAAGTTACTAAGACAATTCCCTACATAGAAGTTGAAAACCTCAGATATGGGCCCAGATGGACACTAGCAATTTTTTTAATTTTCAAGGCGTCATAACACCACGCTAATTAGCTTAAATCACGAATACATATTCAGACCTGCAACGTTAACTATCGAATTGAATGAATGAAAAATTGAATTTTCAGTCTACTTGAGAAACATTCTGGTGATTATGCTAAAATTACAATTAAGACCAGTCAAAATTTAAATTTTACAAAAATTCTATTGATCATTTGGTGCCGAGGTTTAATGAAAACAAATTTGTAATATTTAATTACTATTTTTTGTGTTTCATTATGCGGAAAATCGTTTAAGCATAAAAATAAAGGTCGTATTTCTATTGAGTTATCAATCAAAAGTGTGAACGTCTTGATTCCATTTTCCAAAAATGAGAAATTTTTGAAAAAATAAATCAAAATGAAAACGTTCAAGTACGAAATTTTGAATTGAAAACATTTACTTACTTCACTAGTGCTGCTCACTTCAAATTCAATTTTATGATATTTTTGGAATTTTGAGCTTTGAAATTTCTGCATTTACGCACTTCAAATTAAAATTGGTTGCTCACTTACATTCATCTCATGCACTATTAGACGTTTACGTAAAAAAAATAGCCCATTTTTGAAAATTGTTAGACCGGATTTAGGTTTTCGCTTAAAGTAAGGATTGTTCGAGAGGTCTAAGAGCCAACCGACATGAACTCTTTGAACTATTAAAGAAATTCTACATAATAACTCAACGCGGAGCGCTATTTGTCTAATTGTATATATCTGAAGAATGTGGACACGAACTACAATAAGAAGGTTCATCTGCACGGTGGAATTAGAGAAGAACAACCTTGATTGAAATCGAAGAGACAACATTGTTGAAATACATCAAGCATTTTATGATAAAGATTATTAAAGAAGAGTAATATTTTCTAAATGTGAATTACGATTTTTTGGAAAACATTTTATTCGGTGATGGGAGTGTAATGGTCCCACGAACCGACACACACTGGACAAAGATCATCAAAATACGTGGATACTTAATGTACAAGGTGGAATATTGGTACTTTTTTCTAAAACAAACTGGTCATCAATATTTGGTTCAGAATAAAAGTTTTACTGTCTACAGTTACCTAATCTTATCTTGTATACAAATTCGATACTTATTGGTCCTTCGAGCTGGACCATATCAATTGGATTTGGATGTTCCAACTGTTCAATCATTTTGCTACAGACATTGACTGCTTTGACGTTACAATCGCCCGAAGAAATGGGTGTGGAACCGTATGCCTTTCTATAGTCCATCCAGGTTTTTCTTTCGTCTTTTGTAAGTGTTTTGATAGGATTTTTTGCATCTTCTTCATCCCTTAAATTAAAGCATTTCTTTGGTGCTATTACACATTTGTACATACTATGAGCGTGTAGTTCTTAGGCATAAGTGCGTTTAACTATCGCTCAAGTTGTAGGGAACATTCATATATCCGAAGCTAATATGAAGTGGTAGAGAACTGTCCTTTGAAAAAACTCTGGCCCAAAGTCTCACCTTCAATATTTAGGTCCACTATAAAATTTTGTAAATTTTTAAGTGGCAAACAACTTTATTGGCAACTTCAAATCGATCGTTCCAGTCTGCTTCTTGGTCGATTCCACCTTCCACAATACTCCCCTTGTTCACATATGATACTTTGGGCAGCCTTTCACAGTATTTAACTTTCCCCTTAGAGATGGTCAAAACTTCTTGTTTGAACAATCTCATTTTGATTATTCATTTGCAACTTACTAAAACGAAAGCGTTTAGGAAATGCCAAAATTAATTTTAAGTAGATGCAAAAGAGGTTGGGTTTCCAAATTTGAATTCTGCCAATTAGGTACACTAATCGACGTAACAAGGTACAAATTGACATGAAGGAATTTCTCAAATAACTTACAAAAACACTAGTGCAGAACAAATACACATTAATTTTGCCACGAAAAACTGAGGGCGAATAGAAATCTGAAATTTTGATTGCGATACCGGTTGGAACAACGACAAAAAAATTTAAGTGTTTTGGGTGCGGCAAAAATTTGTAGTGAATGCTAATAGTTTTATTCCATCTTCTTTGAAATGCTTTCAAATATCAAATGTTCTAGCTGTGAACTCTTAAAATACGTCCTACACGCCATCGAAATCCAATATATGAATAAAAATTTGAAAGCCGCAAGGCGTTTGACCTCACCTTGCACGTCTTCCGAATCAATACAACGTAAAGAAAAAATTCATCAACAATCTGACCTTGATTATGAGAAGAAAAAATTTCTCAAGGTAAAATACTTCCTTATTTGTTACCGAAAAAAAAATCTATACAATTAACTTCATTGTGCAGGATTCGTGTTTGATTACATACGTGTGTATCGTGCATCTGAAACGATTCTAACCTACTTTCTCTTCTAGTATTTCGCGACCTTTCAAGAGTACAACGAGATCAAACTTTTTCCGTTTTGGTAATAATTTATGAAAGGTACTTAAACGGGAGGATAGTGAAGGAAATGCATTAATCTCAATTTGTTAGGATAAAAACAAGCCTAAACGACGATGGTAATTATGACCAATTCGGACAATAAACGTTGTTACCAAACAAAACATTTCAAAGTGAATTGTTTGCTCTCCTCCTAATCGCTTACAACTTTCTACATTACGTCTGAACAAAAATTGATCACCTCGGTTAATCTTTATCATATTTCGGTAATTCGTCTCCGAGTTGACAAGTTGGTTTCACAATTTGGTGAAAGTAATTGGTGAAAGAGATTTATATGCGACATTGTAAGTCTTTTTTTCTATTTATGCGAGATGAGGCTCCTGCCCATTTCTGACAGTATGTAATCAACAAAGGTATATTATAAAATTGATATGTAGGTCAGAGTTACAGTTCGCAAGTTGCTTGGATATTGTCCTTCAATATGCAAGAGTACACGTCGAAATTAGACTTCATCGTGAAAACTCAAAACCCTAAATTTCATTAACTTTGTAAATTCTTACTTTATGAAGCTTATAATCAACCGAATGACGCAAGTAATAATTAATAATTTAGCGTGAAGGATTAAACACCGGGCCATATAATCTTTGGCATTGATACATTGAATTGAACATTTTGCTTCTGTATTCTATGTATTATCTTGCACCAATTTAAGTTCTACAGGGTGGCCCAATTTCACTAAAATTTTAAGCTAAGATCTTTTTTGGTATGTATTTATCTGTAATTTTTGCTTCAAATTATAATGTTGAAAGTTATAGACGGAGAGCTGGCATGCAAATTCGGCCATGATCTAATATAGTCAGGATTTATAAGGGGAATGGATGACCCGGTGGTGTGTATGGTAAATTTCGTGGAGCCAGAACTCTGGGGTGACAAGGGGAGGGTGGGTGGACGGCCAAAATTGCAAAGTTTAAAAAAAAAAAAAAATGATCGAATATAGTTCTGGGTATTGGCACAGCTATAGCCTTTACCTATACAAACATTATTTAAAAACTCCCAGAACAATAGGGAAACATGAAACACCGTCACAAGCAAGCATACATGTCATTTAAAAAAAAAAAATTTTATGACAACATATAGTGCTGGCAATTTTTTCACATATTTTGCATGATCCCAATGACACATAAGCAAACTTACAGAACTCAAATCCTACAAAAAATAACGAAAAAAAAATATAATTATGTGCACATCATACAAAGTGGTATCTGCGGTTGTCACAACATTATTATAAAATGCTCAAATATAATTGTAGGAAGTAGCATATTGTATATTCACACATGTAATAACAGAATCAAAAAACCTGGAATATTAATATATTAAATATTTTGATGTTGTACAGGGTGTACAACTAAGAAACGAGGCCGCCCATAACTCGGAAACTATTTGAGATAAAACAGTGAAATAAAAAATCTTATAATAAATGTGCCCAAGAGAAAATGCTGGAAATTATTTTCAATTTCCTACCATGGCCGCCAGAGGGCGTTTCACTGATTTCAATTTGAAATTCCCATTTTTTGGGCAATTTTCCTCAGTAAAGCATTTAAAAAATATATTCGTTATAAACTAGTGATCAATATGTAAAACTTTGTTTAATAAATTTTTACGATTGCTGTCAAAATAAAGGGAGGGGGAACTAAATTACGTGTTACTAGAACAAATCGTGTAACTTCGAAACGGGTTGCTTCAATTTGTCAAGATTGGTCTCGACGAAAAGACAATACTTGATATTACCAAAAAAATTCAAAACCACAAAAATTTCTCATCTCCGTCTGCCAATAGAGGGGGCAAATTGTTGAAGGAACAAAACGGTAGACTTTTCTAAAAAAATTCAAATGGTACCAAATATTTTGTTCACCGCTATTTGAAGGAAAATTAATAAGGGAGTAATTAAAAAAAAATTACGTCAATAGCTCTTATAGAACCGAAGATGTGGTTTATACCTCAAATTGCCTCATATATTACCACATTTTTCGGTACTATAAGAGCTATTGACAATTTTTTTTTAAATTATTCTTATTAATTTTCCTTCAAATAGCGGGAATAAAATATTTGGTACCATTTGAATTTTTTTAGAAAAGTCGACCGTTTTGTTCCTTCAAGAAGTTGCTCCCTCTATTGGTAGACGGAGATAAGAAATTGTTGTGGTTTTGGATTTTTTTGGTAATGTCAAGTATTGTATTTACATCGAGACCAATCTTGGCCAATTCAACCAACTCGTTTCGAAGTTACACGATTTTTTCCAGTAACCTGTAATTTAGTTCCCCCTCCCTTTATTGTGACAGCAATCGTAAAAATTCCTTATACAAAGTTTTACATATTGATCGCTAGTTTACAATCAATATATTTTTTTAAATACATTACTGAGGAAAATTGTCAAAAAAATGGGAATTTCAAATTTAAATTAGTGAAACGCCATCTGGCGGCAATGGTAGGAAATTTAAAATAATTTCCAGCATTTTCTCTTGGTCACATTTATTATAAAAATTTTTATTTCACTGTTCTATCTCAAACAGTTTCCGAGTAATGGGCGGCCTCGTTTCTTAGTTGTACACCCTGTACAACATCGAAATATTTAATATATTAATATTCCAGGTTTTTTGATTCTGTTATTACATGTGTGAATATAGAATATGCTACTTCCTGCAATTATATTTGAGCATTTTATAATAATGTTGTGACATGATGTGCACATAATTATATTTTTTTTCGTTATTTTTTGTAGGATTTGAGTTCTGTAAGTTTGCTTATGTGTCATTGGGATCATGCAAAATATGTAAAAAAATTGCCAGCACTATATGTTATCATAAAAAATTTTTTTTAAAAATGACATGTAGGCTTGCTTGTGACGGTGTTTCATGTTTCCCTATTGTTCTGGGAGTTTTTAAATAATGTTTGTATAGGTAAAGGCTATAGCTGTGCCAATACCCAGAACTATATTCGATCATTTATTTTTAAAAAAAACTTTGCAATTTTGGCCGTCCGCCCACCCTCCCCTTGTCACCCCAGAGTTCTGGCTCCACGAAATTTACCATACACACCACCGAGTCATCCATTCCCCCTATAAATCCTGACTATATTAGATCATGGCCGAATTTGCATGCCAGCTCTTAGACTATTACAATCAAAATGAAGTTTGAGCTGTAATTAAGACTCAAGCATATCTAAGAAAATAGTGTGTTTAGGTATAGGAATAAATTAATTGAACGGGAACGACGATCAATATGTAGATATCGGAAACCTAAAAACAACCACAACGTTAACTATTTGGGCAATTAGTTTCAGTTACTTTGACAATATTTAATGTTCGCGCCTGACCTACTGATTGTGACAAATTCCATATTTAAGAGCGGCCCAGATACTCATTAAAGATATCCCTGTATAGAGACATTACTGAACATGTTCCTGAAGTAGGAACCATAGAGTTTCATTCATAGTGATTTCCTGTTATTTATTATTTTGTCACATAAACACGACTGTCGACAGTCGGGGTTCAATTAGTCAAAAAGAAAAAAAGTATTGAGTTTAATTTAATATGATGGGTCCAAGCAGCACATAGTTACAGGAGAAGCAAATCCTTTGTTCGTATTGTCTTTTTCCTTCTTCACGTGCATCTTTGTTACGGTTGTGATGCAAACGGTAGTGAGTATTCTTCAATTAATGCTGAACAGTTTCGGTGGCCAATGTATCAAATTTCCTTGTAACTTCAATAAATCTTATCTCGATGAACCGATGTGGCAACACAACATTGAAAACAGCAAAAATCACAATAAAAATTTATCAAATCGAACGCGTTTCGACAGCGAAGCTGTCATCATCAGCGATATCCCTAGTACCAAACAGTTCTGATCTTACTTTCTCCACTTCCACCCAATTGATTGAGTTGGCGTCTTGTTTTTGAATAACAATTGTCTACACTTACTCTCGCGTTTAGTCTCGCCTTCTACTTGACATGCTTGTGAAAATGCGCTCTAGTATGCCATCATCAAGTTCCTTTGTATACAGTGTGTCCAATTTAAAATGGCCGACATGGTTTATTGAAAACAATGAGGTATAAGGTTGAATAAATATAGAAAAATATACCCTTTTCATGCCTATTCATGTCCCCGCTTTGCATTTTCACAAATTTTCTAAATTTGAAATGTGCACGATGAAACTTGAAAACATCGCAACATTTAAAAACTTTAATTACCTATTTATTTATTATTAAAAATAAATGGATAATAAAACAATGGTTGAACAATCATTAAAAAATTGTAGATGTTTTAGGCATTAAAAATGCATTTTCTTGACGTCTCAAAGGAGAGGAAGAACAAAAAAAATTAAAATTTAGTCATAGTAGACCTTAACAAAATTTGTGTATCAAAAAAATAAATAAAAAATGATGCTGAGCCAGTTTGAATTTACTTTTAATTTACTTATTTTACTCATTAGTTTCATACGTTCTTTAATTTTTTTTGTCATATTTTTGTACACAAATTTTGTTACTTGTCAATGCCTTTCTTATTTAATTTTTGTAGTATGTACTTTCCTTTCTTTGAGCAGCCACATGATTCAAAGATCTAATATGGCGCCCATAAGAAAAATAAAAGTTGAGTATGAGCACACGAAATCTAGAAAAACTAGCATTATTTGAGTTCATTGGTCGTCCTTTTTATACCACTATACATGATGATATTGTTCATTTATTTAACCGAAAATGAATAATTTTAGTTTGCACCCTGTGCCCTTCAGACAGGGTTGGGTTTAGATTTAAATCAGATGATTTTTTGGATTTAAATCAAACTAACTTTTTATTCTTTAATACAAAACAATAGATATTAAAAATATTCTTAAAAAAATAACAGTACACAACACCTATGAAAATAAAAACGTAAGTAGGTCCACATAACACATAAGTTTCATGTTTCTGCATTTTAATTGTAAAATTTGAACAAAGTTTCCCAATTTGTCAAGTTGCGACAAGAACTGTCTTGCAAGAAGTTTTTGCAAATATTTAGAGTGTAATAAATTGAATTACGGATAGTTGACAATAAAAAACATATAGATGAGGTGATTTCATTAAACAATTATCAATACATATTATTAAAAACAAATGAATTAATTAAAATAAAAAAATCGCGATTTTTTTAAATACCTACTCAATGATTTTTGATTTTTTTAATAAAAATCAAGTTTTGCTTTCAGATGTGGTAGATTTTTCAAAATGTAAAAAGGGGAAGAGACACAAAAAAGCGTATATCCATGCTTTTAAAATGAACACACTATATTTTTTCAACAGTAAGGCAAGATTTCATTTAAAAATTGTGATATTGGCATTTGTTGTGTTGTGCCTTGCAGTTCTTTCACAGAAGATGGTGCTTCCGTAGCTCTAAATCTACACGGTTCATCGAACAATTTTTATGTTTATGTATTAACTCGCGGTATAAGAATGATGATGACAAGCAACCCCGATATTAGTCACATAATTCATTTTTAATCAGTCGGTGTAACTGAAAGTGAATGTACCTAAGCTGTATATTGTAACATGGAGGGTTCAATCACTGCTTTGGGTATTTTTATAAATGACTCAGTTCTAAATCGTTGAACAGTTGAAGGTAATGACCTCTGTAAACATCATGTATAGTAATCGATTGGAGTCGCGCGATATATAAACTGTTTCAAAATTTACACTCTGCCATAAAAATTAAATGTACGTACCTTTTAAACCCCTTGTTATCCTGTAACCGATCACACACTCTATTCCCGTACAACACCGACAACGATACCACGACAACTAATTAAACATTAGCAGGTGATCGTATATCTTATCAAAATTTCAACCGGTCCATTACGCATGAAGTAACGAAACGATTTTTGGAAAAACCGGTCAACTGTATGCGTGTTCATCGAATAAGTCAAATTTAAATATTTAAGTATCAGAAATCAGATTAACGATAGAATGACGTTAGAAGTTATCAATGGTTCCTAATTTACGTTCTTTGTGTACTTTTGCCGCTTTACATTATAACAATTGCATTAAGTAAACAATCAAATTTCAATTTGTAGACAAAATTAGAGTTATTTACTTGAATAACAGAACAAGAAAAGTGTAATTTAGTAAACGCATCTTTTACTGTGGAAGCGATTATTTATAAATTTAATGTTAAGAGTTATAGAAAAACAAGCAAAAGGGATGAAAAAATAAACATTTGACGAAAGATGGTGTGACCTAAAGTTCCCCTTGATTTTTTTTGGGTTTGTTCCTGTAAGTTAACTATTTTTGAAATCCCATCGGGCACAAATTTAACGTGAACAAGAGTGAAAACCCCAATAATCGTGATTAAGGTCAGGTTAGTTACGAAAGTGACGGTGAATCTCCGCAATACTCACATGACGAGGGTAATTGACATCGTGATATTTGCATATGAAACGAACACGGATTTACAGTAAAAGCAAGAAAGTATTAAAAATGATCGACCATAATAGGTTTATGCGACACCAAGAAGCATTCATATGACGCGCCTTTTATTTATTTCAACTTAATTTGTCTTAAATTCTTTGCATGTCCATATTAACATTTATGCAGTAGTGTTAGCGAAAACATAATTGACGTTCAAACACTGCAATTAAACCCTATGAGAAGGACACATTAAATACAAGATAAGTATAGAGTCATTAGGTGCCGATTTTAAAATTATTTTGAATTAAAGATGATGATTCGGATAAAACAAGAGAGCGTTAAACGATTAACAAACTTGTATACTGTTGGTTTTTTCACCCGTATCACCCTGTACAGCGCTACAGAGGAAAACTTATCAAAAAAATGTTACGTTCTATCAATTTGCCTGTACGGTACACACAGACTTTCAATGCATTTTACATAAGAAATGAGATTATTAGGTATTAAACGAAATCGCAATTGAAAAACTGGTAAGGATAGGTATAGGGAACCCACTTCAATGTGAATTAAATAATATTCCATCACACTGTATATCGTTAAAAAAAACTGTGAACTGACTTTGGCGAACAATTAGCTAATTTCACTAATAATGGCAAATGAAATGAAACTATGTAACCTTACAAAATTGAAGCCGTCTCGAAATTTTAGGCACAGGTATTATACGAGTTCAACGTAACAAACTAAAAAAAATTAACTAATGTAAGGACCTTTTTTGAAGAACCACCTTGTACAATTTAAAATGATTTTAAAATGCGTTGTTAATATTCTACATACTTATTGGTCGACATTTAGGTACCTAATAAAGAAATTCGTGCATCGCCCCGTAGTCACACATTGGTCTTAAATGGAAGCACTTTCAATGTACATTTTATGTACTTACCAACAATCACTCTAAATCAAAAACAAAGTAAAAATTTTGCAATAACCTAAGACTCATGTTAAAGAATAATACAGGATGTTCCAACGATCTGTAAATGATAATATGTGATTACTGATTATACTATTACATAAACCTGTAGGAAAAGTTACTAAGGGCCAATTGTACATTTGCGGTTTAAACCAAAGCTTTTCTGAACCGAGTATAAATTTGAACTCGGGTTCAAGTGTGGTAAAATCTTCATGATCAGAAAGTAATTCCATTTTAAATAATCATCAAGTTGGTGCCACAAATAACAAATTTAGGTTAGAATATTAATTGAACTTGGTTTAAACCGCCAAATTCGGCCGCTTAAAGTAATATAAGCCAAACTTAAACTTGGCTCAGCAAAATTGTACAACTGAAATCTCCTGAACTCGGTTCACGTCTTGAGCTGCCCTTAAACCGTGAATGTACAATCGGCCCTAAGGAAATTTAGGAACGTAACTAACAATATTCTCATATACCTATAGAGGGTGTTCCATTTTTGGATGGTAGGAGAACCTTATGTATTTTATAATGGAGTAATATATACTTTTCTACACCTTAAAATTACCAGTTCAACTTTAATGAAAATAATATGACGTTTATTGGAGTTTATTTAATAATTCCTAAGTTATTATGTATTAGAATCTGTTGGTTAAACGTTAAATGGCTCTTACCTATGTGGTAATTGTCAATATTCGCGCGAATTAAGTCCAGAAAAACTAAAAACCGAAGTGAAACACTTCCAGCTAAGTAAGTAATTAGATGATAGAAAACTGGACCAATTGCAAAATTTATTATACAGCGTGAGCCAAAAAGAATGGAGTCAAGTTGAACTTCGCGCCACATAATTTGATAGTTTTGGATTTCTTCAATTGGTAACCATGTAAAATATTTGTTGATATCTGTCATTCATTGAAAAGATACACAATTTTTCGGGTTAAATTACATAAAAAGCAAGTATTTTAAAAAAGGCGAATTTCGTTTTATGAAATAAAGTTTAATTAGAATGTTGAGATACTTCGTAATCCCATGTATAAACTAAAGGAAATGATGGAGTCCTACAAACTGTGTAAAATTTCAAATTGGCGGGAAATTCAACTTGACCCCATTCTTTTTGGCTCACCCTGTATGTATTTCTATTTGCGTTTCTCAAAATATCGTGGTACTCCCATACCTATACATAGTAAACACAGAAAAATCATATAGACAAAAGCTCGGACAAAAGTATTAAAACTCAACAAGACGACAAGTTCCATATTCTAAAATTTGTTTCCATGAACTGTAGAACTTTTAAGAGAAATTCTTTAATAAATAATTGAATGGAAGTATGACGTATGTGAAGTTGGCAACCTCATGTTGCAATTTCGGAACGAAAACTATTGTATAATTATGCCCAATAGTTATTTCGTTTTGCCCAGACTCGGCTAACCCATCGAACTTCTATGATGTGGCACCCCATGAGCGAGTTCGAAGAAATAACATTATTTTCTCCAAGTTATGCCCACCCAAAAAAAAGTTTTTCCGACGAATACGCGAGTCACAAAGTGACAACCATGATGATTTCAAGCATTATAATATTTTCAAAAAATCGATTTTCTTTTTTTTTGCTTAAATCGTTCTTTGGAATGTCTACTTTATTATGGTGTTTATCCCAAGTTCGCCAGAAACTTCGTTCTCGAGTTACAATGCTTCAGCAGGAATTGGGCTATCTAATATCCAAAGTGTATGAATTTTTACTGAAAAATATGGACCTGTACAGCGAAAAATCACGCGTTTTATAGTACTTTTTGTAAAGAAAATTGGATACCGTAAAAAGTCCTGACAGTAAAAATGTTATAGGAAAAAATTATCAATTGATAAGTATGTACTCCAAACAATCGGGCACGCCGATTTTGACATTCCAGCGCCCACTTGTAAAAGATGAATCAAATTCATCAATGCATACAGAAGTTATGAATACGTGTCGTTAAACTTATTTGTTTTTACTGTAATCTAGAACAAATTTCTGTTTTGGTGCAAACTCTGGGTTCATATGGAAGAAAGCAAAACAACAAAAGGGGTTCCAATGACGGATTCTTTTGTAGAATTACTTATACAATGAACGATCGCGAACTGTATATTGAAATTGAAATGTTGCAATCAATAATAATGAAGTAGGTAGAATTTGATGAAGGTATGTACCTATATGGAAGAGCAAATATAATTTAAAATGAGTACCGTTATTTCCAAAACTTTACAATACATACATTCATTAAAATTGTTAAAAATTACTCTCACTGTTTCAATGAGTAAACGCGTCCATAAAAAAGGCGTCTTACGCAACTTTCTACACGTCCCGTAACAGATGAATAAGCAATTGATTCACCCTATAATTATATATTTTTAGACATGTTCATTTTGAGTGTTGCACAGGACCACAAATTCGACTACACTTATAACGGCATTTGTGATGATCATTAAGATAACAAAGGAATGAGCTGTTGTGTTTTCCAGACGACGGAACGGGGTGAATATTCTCAAAATGTGAATGTACTAAAATTGGCAAAACAAACGTTAGCTTTTAATTCTTGTTGAGGAATTTTAAACAAGCAATTAGTACACTTAAAAATGGTGCCAAGAAAAATGCAAAACATTGCACACCCCCCTCGCTATGTAAATTAATCCCGTTACGCCCTTTTTTAACGTGTACACAAAAACTGGAATTGCTACATTCTTCGAGTGTGAATTTCACTGATAACATTTTTAGCGAGAAACACGAACGAAATTAAGATAAGATAATAACTAACCTGGCAAAAGGTGTTTCTTCCACATCGTAAGTATCGGCAATTGGATCTTTTCGTACCAGTTTTTCCAATAAATTTGAAGATATACTCAATAGTCCTTCACGGGAACTTTTTATTTCCGACAGCATTATCACTTTTTTCGTTTTTCAATTTTGTTTATCACTAAATTTTAAAACGTCAACGATGTTCTTTTGTTAAAAAAGCTTTTTTTTTCACCAACACCTTTCCGTTATTCTTCAAATAAGGTTAAGTACAAATTCAAATGTAACTGCAAATGTTAACGAATTTCAATTATTTTAACGTACGATAAATAAACAGATGTTTACATTTATTTACATTTTTCACTATAACAATAACTCGAAATAGATTTGATTTACCTATCGTTAGATAATAATAAAAACATGGGTTGCAACACAATCAAGCCAATTTGAACTAACGGCTTGCTATGCCTCAACGCAACTGATCGACTGTTGAACGTTGATTCATTATTTGCCTTTCTTTATTATTTCAACTCCAGCGAATTCATTACAGCCCCATCTATGCGCAGAAAGCGCCAACCAATTACGTACGGTTTGTAACGTGACAAGTTTTTCAAAATTTAAATCTATATACAAAAATTGGCTCATAATTTGCTAAAATTTATAATTTTTAAAATTTTTCTAGCGATTTAATGGAGAGTACAGATAAAATTGTGGCCTGTTGTATATGCAACTTACCGTACAGGAAGATTTGAAAGAATGCAAATGTACAGGATGTTTGATTAGCATATATGAAATATAATTAGTATCTCAGAGGGGAAGACGGCAAAGAGTGCTAATAGGCGTTTTCTTTTTGCATCGCCACAGGGTTGGGCACATGCACAATTATCACGTGATTAAAGTGCCTTGCGTCATAAGGCATTTCTGCCTCAGGTTAATCTAAAACTTAAATAAAGCTTTTAAAACGAATAGGGTTATTGAGAACTGAGTCAAATTATTTTTATAAAACGAATGGTGTGTATTGACAGAGCTGACTTAACGCTACTACAAAATGCAAAAAGTAAACACCTAATGGAAAATGGAAAAGTTGAACGTAAAACATAGCTCAATGTAGAGATAACACATTTTTACAACAATAAATATCGTGCTTTGCTACATTTAAACTTACCTATGGCACAGACTATCTAGTTCCAAATTACTCTATATGTCACTATTAAAAGCACTCACTGTATGATGTTCATTCCTTTTTGGTTCATATTCATTCTTTCTCAACTAAAGCATCGCTGTAAATTGTAGATTATCATTATAAAATTTTGCTTAACTAATAAAGATTTTCCTTCAAAATTTTGATCATTTAGTACTATAACATAGGCATAGGTGAGAATGTTCCTACCAAATTTCATGATTCTATGTCACTCATTTATATTAACGGACAGAGGTTGTCCTGTTATTATGGTCAAGGTACATGAACATAAATAAGGTGGATTATCTCGTCTTGGGGTACCTATTGCCTCTCTTGCAAGTTGCACCTTGTATCTCAAATAAGTCTCCAAAATCAAACGAGGACGCCGCAAGTTTCGCAACCTTCTGGCTTCTACTCACTTTGTCCCAAACATGTTCAATGGGAGAAAGATCTGGAGATAATACGCACAGTGCGGTGTACGTTCATCCTGTCTTCTTCTGTATCCACCGTTGTGAATGCCTAAACAAAATCTAGATTGGTCAGTGGTCACTAAAGATAACACGACGCCATTAAAAATTCCAACGAGATCATTTATCATCAATTGCCCGAGTAAAGGAAAATCGGTCTGTAAATGCCAGCTGTTTTAAGCAACGATCTTGACGCTCATTTGTTCTTCTTGGAGACCCGGTTTCTCTTTTATGATATTTCTGGCCATCTTCCTCTTCGAATCATGCACGACACACTACGGATTACAGTGGACCAATTTCGATTACGGCGAATATCAAATTTTCCCAAATGAAAAACCAGCTTCCCACAAACCAAAACTGAATGGTGCCATAGTCTAGGTAAGATCTAACAAACAGAACACGTTAACAAAAGAACAACAACCAATAAAAAAGTACAACAAATGGTACAAAAACACAGACTGATAAATTAGCAGAAACTTATAAATAACATAAGAACTGTCAAATGTGCTTATAACATTACCACATGATGAATTTATCTTTATTTGCTTAAAATTAAATGTAGCACAGTATAATGCCTGTAGCGACCACGTGATAAATCGGCAACATTTTGAGAGTAGCTGCAAGCTGATTGGCTGACCAATGAGAGAGCAGCGCCAACGGCCGAAAGGTAGGGACTCTACGAAAGGTACGAAAGGTTCGAAAGGTTTAAAAGCAACGCGCCACACTGCAGAACCTGGAACTAAGTATTCGCCTCGTTCACGAAACAACGCACACTACGCTCAGCATAGAAAAGTAAAATTTATGCTCTGAGCTATTCCGCTCAATAAGGATAGCATCCCCCCCCCCCCCCCGGGCGAGGATCAACCAAAACGAATCCGGTTGAACTCAACGGCAACCATCTCCTTCCATCTCCTTCCTCAGCGAGTCCGAGATGGACACCATCACAGAATCATCCTCCACGAATCGTTCATACAGTGACGCCGCTCGCAGAACCACCCCCGACGCAGGAAGCCTTGAGCCACGTCAGCCCCAGCAGTCACCCAACACAAACCCTCCGTCCGAATACCACCAATCTACGTGGACGACCTCCCAAACGTCATAACACACGCTACCAAACTGAAGCGGCTGCTGGCAAAGAAGCCGGACTTCAGAGCAGTCGGCGAAGGCGCCAGAAATTTCCACCGAAGACGCCACCCCTTCACACATATTCCCTGCCCCCCCCCCCAAAGGGAATTTAAAGTCGCTATCCGCAGCCTAGCCACAACAATCACCCCAGACCAAATTTACGAAGAATTCTCCGACATGAGTTTCACCCCCACATATGTGACGAAAATTCAAGAAAAGCATCATCATCACTCCAATTCATTTCTAGTAAATATCATAGGTTGCAGCCGGGCGCCGAAAGTCTCTACAGCAGGGTGAAAGTAGACACATTTCATTCGAGAAACACGGTGTCCCATGTAAAATATTCGGCCACTCCAGTGCGAACTGCGGGTACACTCCTCGTTGTGTGAAGTGTGCCCAGAATAACCGAGCTGGCGCATGCCAAAAAACCGCAGAGCAGCCTCCCACCTGCGCCAACTGCAACATCGAGCACTCAGCAAACTACAGGAGGTGCGAAGCTTACTTAATGGAGCTCAAGAGACGGCAACCCAAACAAACTGCACCACTTCTAGCCAGAGTCGCCCCCGCGGATTCAGATGGCTGGCAAGAGTTAACACATCGCCGCAGGACCGCCACTCCATTTTTTTAAAAGAAAAAGTTGCAGTTTTTTGGTACGAGGGAAGTCTCGTGGCAATACATGCCAGAATTTTTTTTTATATAATATCGCACACTGATGCTAACACATTCCAGAGCCAGTAGTCTGACTGTAAGCTTTGCTGTATTTTTAAGAAATGTAAACATTTCCATGTATGTATCCTTGTATCTACTTGTGGAAAAATTTTTCCTTTTAATTCTTTCGAAAATTTAAATAACTTAACAAAAGTAGTGTAAACCATGATGTAAGGTGTAAACATAATCCTAATCAAAGGTGTAAACCACTATTGGTCTGTGGTGAAACTGTAAACATAACGTAGTAGTTCACAAACTACGTACCTGTGTGTAATTTGTGTAGTAGTTCTTTATGGAGGACAATAGTAGTTCCACTATCTTCATCTTTGCAAGGTGTCTTCTTTTATTTATCTTCTACTTACTTTTTTTTACTTTATATTGACGAATTTACCAATTATTATTAATGTTTTTAATAGTTCCACAGTTTAAAAATTAAATACCTATGTCAAGAGAAGATAATATTAATACAGTGATGCATGTAATCAAAGGTGAACCCCTTGAAGAAAAATCTGAAATTAATTCAACTTGTTCCGAAACAGTGACAAAAGTAGAACCAGTTGAAGCAAAGCAGGAGGGAGAACTAAATTTTTTCTTCACAAAGCAAGATTTTCAATTAAATGATTATTATGACGATGTAAAAGTTCAAAATGGTGTATCACTAAAGCTTGAATTAAATGATTCTGCTACTAACTGTGAGGATCAACTTTTAAATCCTTCGCAAATACAAACTACATTTTCAAAACTACGGAATTGAAATTTAATGTACAAAAGTTGAAATGTTTTCACTGTACTTATATAACAAAATATAGGAGACATTTAATTCAACATGTAAAAATATGCCAAACTTCCGCAGTATATAAATGTCAAGAATGCAATTATGCCACAAAATGGAAACATAATTTATTGCAACATATGGCGGTGCATCGTGATTCAATAAATTTTGAATGTTCTCAGTGCAATTATACCACAAAATGGAAACAGAGTTTATTACATCATACGAAAGTACATCATGGTTCAGAAGAGTTCAGTTGTCATCAGTGCACTTATGTCACAAAAGCAAAAGGGTATTTAGCGAAACATATGAAAGTATATCATGGTTCAATAAAGTTCAAGTGTCATCAGTGCAGTTATGTCACAAAATGGAAACAGTGTTTATTGCAACATACGAAAGTACTTCATGGTTCAAACGAGTTCAAGTGTCATCAGTGCAGTTATGTCACAAAAGCAAAAGAGCATTTACTGAGACATATGAAGGCACATCATGGTTCACAAAGTTTTGAATGTGCTCGGTGCAATTATACCACAAAATGGAAATGTAATTTATTGCAGCATGCGAGAGTACAGCATGGTTCAAAAAAGTTCTATTGTCATCAGTGCAGTTATGTCACAAAATGGAAACAGTGTTTATTGCAACATACGAAAGCACATCATGGTTCAGAAGAGTTCAAGTGTCATCAGTGCAGTTATGTCACAAAAGCAAAAGAGTATTTACTGAGACATATGAAGGCCCATCGTGATTCAAAAAGTTTTGAATGTGCTCGGTGCAATTATGCCACAAAATGGAAACATAATTTATCGCAACATATGGCGGTGCATCGTGATTCAATAAATTTGGAATGTTCTCAGTGCAATTATACCGCAAAATGGAAACAGAGTTTATTGCAACATACGAAAGTACATCATGGTTCAGAAGAGTTCAGTTGTCATCAGTGCACTTATGTCACAAAAGCAAAAGGGTATTTAGCGAAACATATAAAAGTATATCATGGTTCAATAAAGTTCAAGTGTCATCAGTGCAGTTATGTCACAAAATGGAAACAGTGTTTATTGCAACATACGAAAGTACTTCATGGTTCAAAAGAGTTCAGTGTCATCAGTGCAGTTATGTCACAAAAGCAAAAGAGTATTTACTGTGAGACAAATGAAGGCCCATCGTGATTCACAATGTTTTGAATGTGCTCGGTGCAATTATACCACAAAATGGAAATGTAATTTGTTGCGGCATGCGAGAGTACAGCATGGTTCAAAAAAGTTCTATTGTCATCAGTACAGTTATGTCACAAAATGGAAACAGTGTTTATTGCAACATACGAAAGCACATCATGGTTCAGAAGAGTTCAAGTGTCATCAGTGCAGTTATGTCACAAAATCAAAAGAGTATTTAGTGACACATATAAAGGTTTATCATGATTCAACAAATTTTGAATGCTCAGTGCAATTATGCCGCAAAAAAGAAATATGATTCATTACTACATATGAAAATGCATCATAATACAGAAGGGTTCAAGTGTCATCAATGCAGTTATGTCACAAAAGCAAAAGAGTATTTAGTGAGACATATGAAGATGTATCGTGATTTTGTGATTTAACCAGTTTTGAATGTGCTCGGTGCAATTATGGCACAAAACGGAAACGGTCTTTATTGCTACATGCGAAAGTACATCATGGTTCAGAAAAGTTCAAGTGTCATCAGTGGAGTTACGTCACAAAAGCAAAAGGGTACTTAATGAACCATATGAATGTGCATCTTAATTCAGAAAACCTTAAATAAATGTCACCATCAGTGCAACTTTACCACTAAATTGAAACGATACTTAACAAGTCATGTGAAACCCCATCACAGTTCAGAAAACTTTGAATGTGTTCAGTGCAATTATGCCTCAAAATGGAAACATAAGTTATTCCAACATGTGAAAGTGCATCATAGTTCAGGACAATTAAAATGCCACCAGTGCAATTTTACCACTAAATTAAAACAATACTTAGCGAGACATGTGAAATCGCAGCATGGTTCAGAACAATTAAAATGTCACTAATGCAACCAGCTGAAATGAGATTTCTAAGGAAAATCCAAGGGATAACTAGAGAAGATAATAGAAGAAAGACAATTGAATTGGCTGGACCACCTTCACAGAATGAAAGAAGAACAACCAAACAAGTATTTGAACCGAGAACCTAAAGGGACTAACAAAGTAGGACGCCCAAGCATAAGTACGCTGGGAAGAACAAGTGGCTAAGGAATAAGTTGGAGAGAAGTAAGATCAATGGCAAAAGACAGGGTAGCATGGAAAAGAAAAATTAAGGCAGCGTCAGGGTGAAATGTAATATGTAAATAAACTAGATAGGTAATAATTATGTAAGAAATTAAATAAATATTAAGTGCAACACCTAACGTTCCAAATGGACTTCAGATTAAATTAAAATTAAAATATGCGGGGAAAAGAATAATCTAAAAAATAAACCATTTTGCGAATTAATGTACCAAACTAATGTTGAATTCACGCTCTGATATATGATTTTCTCTAAACAAATAAGTAAAATGTGTACTGTGTGAAAGAATAAATATTTAGAAATAAAAATATACAAATAAAATACAAACTTTAAATGTGTTAAATTTGAAATTCATTGTTAACAAATAAAATTGAAAAGTCGACTTCTAAAATATAGTTACCAATGTTACATGTGTTAAGCACTGTAGAGCTCTTCTAGGTACACTATCAGTGGCTCTAATAAGTACTTCTTGAAAGGGAAGAACACATGTAACATTGGTAACTAGATTTCATTTTCTATGTTTCTTGTTAACAATGAGTTTCAAATTTCATAACTTTAGTCGAATATTACTTAAAAGGGGTGGCAGTAATAAAATAATTTTTCCTATAAAACTTTCTTCTTTTTTAACAATCTTTTAAACAATACCTTTTTCGACTTATGATGCCATTTAAAATTTTGGAGTTCGAGACATTCTAGAGGAATGCTGACTTTTCCGAGAAATAATATCACCATTCGATTCTTTATTATGACGTTTATAATCAATTTTTTTACCCTAACTCTCTACGACTCACCGTTCTTTAAATAAACTACTGATAGGAGTGGTCTCATTCACCCGCTAGACATAGGATATTGTGAACAAAAATAGTTTTTTTTATAAACAATTAAAGTGAGGTGACTAAACTTTTTACTCCGATTATAAGTTGGTCAAGAATCAAATTTGTATGAGGAAATATTAATAAGGATCAAATTCAGATCAGATTGATACTCCCACTGCGACTACTTACTTACAACAATTGCATTTTAAACTACAGGAAATGGAATATTAAAGGGAAATGGTAAAAATCCCAACTTTAAACAAACTTACTTACGACGAATACTATAAAACCTATATCGTGTTTACTATATACACAAACATTCATTTAATTAACAAATCAACTTTTAGCAACATTAGTCGCGGATAACCCCAGTCCAATGACAAATGCTATGATAGTAAAACCCTGAGCAGCGACTCTTAATCTCATCATCCTTTGTGACATTTTCGGTCGACCTTGTCTAAAAGCCCAAAGACCATAAGATAAAGCGGCAGCGGTTGCCACACATCCTAAAATACAAGCTAACATTTTTGTAAATTATTTAGTTAAAAAACTTACCAATCGGAACGAAAGGATTTTCTTTCGTTTTACGTTTCATCTTATCGAGCATTGTTTCAGGTTTTGCCATTTTACTTAAATCATCGCTAAGTTTAATCCATTCTAGTTCTGGTGGCGGACTTTCAATTTCAACAACCATTTTTTAAATTTTATTTAAATTAAATTTTAAAAAGGGGAATAGTTTAATAATACTTTGAGGTTATATTGTGACAATTTGTTTCACTTTCCCATTTTATAAAAAAATGCCATAATTTCAAATATATTTCAATAGCCCCCCATGGTACAAACAAAATAAGCTTATTTATTAGTTCTTTTCGTTTTATACAGCCATAGGGTTAGTCAAAGTCAAATTTATCACGTGATTGGAGTGACCTGCGTCAAGCTTGCGCCATAAGACATTTCTTGCCTCAGGTTAATATAAAACGAATGGTAAAGTTGACCTAAATGGAACATGCTCACTCTGAGGCAAACCTGGAGCTGACATGAAGATATTAAAACGAATAGGGTTTTTGGGAACTGGGTCAGTTTTTTATAAAACGAATTGGGTGTTATTGATAGGAGTGACTTAAGCCACAGACAACTAAAGTCAACCACAAACTCTAAAACGAAAAGAGCTGGATCGATGACGCGTGTGTGTGGGTAAGTGTCAGTTTATCTAAAAACTCGATATATGCCATTACTCATTAGACACCATTAAGCATTACAGTGACTCTACTACAAACAGTGGCGACAATCGATGTATAGATTCTTATTGGTCTGACTAGTCACATGGTATACGACCCCCATCAAAAGTCAAATTTTCTTTTTTTCCCTTTGATCAGCGTGTGTTTTTAATTGTACATTATAATCATAGTCATTTGAGCAGACTTTGTTACTAACAAACCAAAAGGATTTATTACAAAATAGAAAATGTTGATTCAGAAATAACAATTAATACATTTTTTAAATAAAGTATGTACTACAGTACTTTATACTTTAGTAATACCCGATGCTTTAAAATTTGGAAATTTTCTTTATTTAGTATGACTTGTGCAATATTTAAAACGCTACATTTTTATGCCTTTTTCGAGCACAGATTGTTCAATTTCCATCTTTCAAAACAAAATTATGTACAACCAAACAAATTAACAGTTTATGCAAAGATGTAGTCATGAAATTAATTAGGGAACAAACTTAAGAACGATATCAGAGAGGAATGTTCTAATAGATCAGATGAGAAATACGTTAAATTACCAAAATCATCCTTCAAATACAAGAGGTCCATCTAAGATATTTTGCAAACGATAACAATTTCAAAAGCTAGTTTACAAAGGTTTCTAGGTAAGCCCAGTGGATATAAACAATAAGTCGAGAATATATAAAAATTAAGTGTGAAAACTGTTACTGTTTGGGAAAACCAAAATATCACTCAACATTTGTGTTAATCGTCAATACAATTGTTAGACTAAATCTGTCGTGCGTGTACTTGAGAACTATTATAAAGTAGGGAATATTTCCTTAGGTAAGTAAGTAAATAGTAAGAAGAAAGTCGACTGTTTATAACTTTACAAAAACAAAGGTTTTCTAATAAATATTCAGATCTTTTAGGAATATCAAAACTTGTAACTGGTTATGTCACTTTGTTAGTATAAATAGTTCAGCCTTATAATTTGCTAGTAGTTGTTCACTGATGATGACAATTTTGTTGCCGAACACAAGTTCGAAATAATATATTTTTATTGCAGTTTATGGTGTCATAAGGCTCCAGTTTTCCCAGAATTCCTTAATTCTTATTTTGTAAAAAATAATTGCCCATGTAGCCAGACTGCATGAAAGCGGCTTTGCTTGTACCAACCACTACAATGGTAGATGTGGGCGCTCTTTACAACTATAACGATTATATAGATGTTAAGAACTACACATGTATTTGGGGACTTGAAGATGAACAAAATTACACACTACTCCCTCCCTCATCTTTGCATTTGTTCCATAAAGGACATGTAGAGATCATTTCAAATTGGAAATATCGCTATTTAAAAAGCATATTATTTATCCAACGTGCATTACACCATTATTTAGAAAAGAAATGATGTCTAGCAGTGGAATTTGATAAGTACATATTTTACAAATGGACAGGAATAAAAACACAAACAACAGTAGGGTAACAAACGATTATATCTCTGGAATGTTACATGCAGCTGAATTTGTTATTAATCAATACACACATAATAAATTATAAGAAACAAAATACAGTTGGCAATTAAAGTAAGTTAAGTTTTGTTTTTTTTAATATATTAGACTGTAATTTGTAAATTATAATCAATTCTCGTTTTATAGTTAATAATATAATAATAAGTGACTAGAATTCGGTTGATCACAAAGTGCTAACCTAATCGTAAAAGAGAAGGAAATAAATTTACACATAATAATAAAGGAAATCCAATAATACTTCTAAAGTTGGTAACTTAAGAATTTTCGATAATCCATAATGCAATAAATAGGGAGTTAAATAATTTTTTAAGTAGTTCATACTACTATTAAACTGTGTACTACAATTACAAGCAACCAAAAATTATTATGTAACGATAATACTATACATGAATTATTTACAAACGTATAAAATGCTAAAATTGGCATTTTTTGACTATTACAGCTGCATTAAGTCACAACTCGTTTAATATCAAACTGCGTTCAGTGGTAAAAAAAAAATAGTCATCACATTTCCTTCTTGCAGAGCTCAAGTGAAAAAACCAAAAGGAAACATCGAGAATTCATTCAATTCCAAACGTACTGGTTTCTTCCACGGCTAGCAACAATTTCTCGTACAACACCTCTATCGTCGGATAAGGTGGCAAATCGAGACGATTAAAACAAGTGTGTGCTCTGGGAAGACTATTTGGTTTACCCCATTTTTCGATACAAAATTTTCTAGGACCTATAGAACCTCTTAACGCAGCAAATCCCTCGTACGGTATGCTCGACGTACCCGTTACAAATTGTAGCAGACGCAATCTTTGTTCGTTAGAAAATCTGGAAATTGCGAGATAAGATTTTGTTACCGTACGACCGACGTGTAAAAACGTACCTCTCAATAGCTTGCCAAAACCATACGACAACAGGATGCTGATCGTGATAACCGCCTCTGTATTCTGTATTCTGCCGCCAATCGACTAAATCAATTTCCGCCGTTCCAGCCATTACAAGTTCCAGTTCGCGTGCATCGAACACACTCACAAGCCTTGGATCTACCACCTCATAAAAACCTCTAACTAAACACTCGGTTTGTTCGGAAACACCTCTTTCCAATCGCCATCGGACTACTCGTTCCAAATATTCCTACAATTTTTTTTTAATCAAAACTAATATACAGATATGTTATCAATTATGCAGATCGTGAACAATCAAAAAATGATTTGCACTTATTGATTATGCGATAATATTAATAAATAAAATTTTTGTGATACAAAACTGAAACTACAATAACTTGGCAAATTTTCGGGTCAGTTTCATAAAACTAACTAATCCGCTGTTACGTATCCTGGTGTTAAGAAATATGATTGGTGGACAAGTTTATCATTGGCCAATTGCAGTATGTATACACCTAGCACAGAACCAATCAAATTCCTTAACACCAAGAACAACAGCTTTGAATATTGTGCACGCAACCCATAG
This sequence comes from Pyrocoelia pectoralis, assembly GCA_036250285.1. Taxonomy (NCBI): domain Eukaryota; kingdom Metazoa; phylum Arthropoda; class Insecta; order Coleoptera; family Lampyridae; genus Pyrocoelia; species Pyrocoelia pectoralis. Next base: position 1,367,419 of record CM070077.1, on the reverse strand, counting down.
GAACATGGGAGCTGGTATATAATAAACATAACACAATAGTCAGTTGCTCCAGAACTGTTGGTGTATTCGATTATCTGGGTGAAAGAAAATGCGCAATAATATAGAGACAGAATTGTGGAAGAGCAATACAGTGAGCATGAAAGTATCCTAATAAGATTTGGTGATAACAGAAGTTGAACAAAGATGAGATTAATTGATGGCAGAACAGAGTTTCTTTTGTTGACTTGAAAAGTCGACACATTAACTTTATACACTATAAGCAAGTGCAAGAGAAAAGTGGCAACTAGGGATAATCAAATAAGTTGAGCTATCGAAATTCGCCAAAATATTCTCTACTGTAAAATGTTTCAAACAAATGAACTGAATTGTGATTATTGGCAAATTGTATAAATATTGGTGCATCTGTGATATCTATGGAAATAACTGAGCAAAAAGTTGATAACTTTCTCGTGACCTTGCTCACAGTACCTGAGCCATGTCCCAAATTTAATACAGTTGCAAACGATTGTACAATATCAAAAATTGAGGTTGCAGAGCAAGGTTTTTGTGCATGAAACAATGTAAACACAGAACAAAGCGTTTGAATGTAATTGACAATAAACAAGATAGATTTCTCAACATTTTATTTTGTTTCTCCATTAGGTTTTATTTGTGTTAGTAAAGAAGATTGAAAAAGTAGTGGGGAGTGGTGATACTATCATGCTGTAGTAAATATATCATCAGCTATGTTGGATAGTGACATTGGGAGGAATTATACTTTTAAATTAATTCAGGCAAAAGCAAAAGTTTTGTGAAGTCAGATCGTCAGATGAATGTCAATTTCTTGGCAAACTTGTCAAACTTGCTCCAAAGAATAAAAGTATAGGTTTTACGCTTAAATTTTATATTCCTATTCATAAAGCTGTTTAAAAAGGCCAAATTTTGAATAATACAGTTGATAGTATTATTTGAGCATGTAAATATGTTCTCTACTTCCCCAAAAACAGAATTACCCCTCTTCTCAATTGCATATAGGTACATGGTTGAAACATCACAACTTTTGAATTTAGCTGACTTGAATATCTTATTTCTGGTTTGATTTTTGTGTTAACAAATGATCAAAATAACGGGGAAACAACACCAATAGTTATTTGATTATCCACTTGCATGTGGCATTGTAAAACCCCAACCAAACACGAAATTGTCATAAAACATGTTTATTTCCTTCCTCAAAATGAGGGAATCATCATTTGCAAATCATTGTTTACCAATTTTTAAATTTTTAAGTCAACAAAAAGACACTTACAATGAATTGGCTGATAATCCGATTTGAAATCAATAAAAACATGATGAAATTGCTAAATAAAGATTGAGTGGTGTGAATTAAAAAACAACATAAGTTTAAGGGTCATTTGATATGGTGCATTTTTATTATTATATGTTCAATAAAATTTCACAGATTAAATTTCAATTTTTATGTTCATAAATTGTACAAAAATGCACTGTATGAAATGGCTCTAAGAAAGCACCCAACAATACGTACCTTTTTATTTTTTTCGGTAACAGGCACATTCCGCCCACCAGGTTTAAGTTCGCGTTCAAGAACTTGACCAAAAACTTCTTCGGTGACAGAAAAAGTTAATTCAAGCTCTCCCTGCATTGACACATCATTTTCTCTTATCCACTGTAACGACTGATGAAACTCGAAATCCAAACTTTCCAAATCGGAAAGTGCAACAGGTAAACGTAATAATGCTTTATAAAATGGCCTTGTAAAAAATGCGTCTAATAAATATTGGTGTACTAACGCTAAACCTAAAACTCTTCCACTAAATCGAAACCTAAAAGTTCACAGTTAGTAAATTACAGAGAGGAGTGAGTTGCAACCAACCATTCGTGGTAGTTGTCCACGAAAGCGGACATAGGTGAAACTTGTACTGTGTAAGTATCATTGGCTGAGTATTCAAATAACCCGTAATACGGATTGAATAGTTCACGAGAGAGTAGGAAGAAAAATTCTCGAGAAGGTCCACCATAGTCTAGGCCTTCTTCGTTATCCCAAACCACGCAGAGTTTTCCTTTTTGTAATTCTTTCTTATTGGCAGACATGATGCGTCTGAAGGCATCTTCTAGTAGGTGATCTCGACGAATGTGTAACCTGTGCAAGAGATAATTAAGTGAAAGTCGTTAACAAAACAATGAGCGGGGCTTACTTGAATTTTCCCGGTCCCTGACCGTAACCTTTGCTTTCCAATTTTCTATAGAAATTTCTGAGTTTGGCTTCGAAGTCACGTCGATGTGGCGCAGGTGTTCGATGACGACTTAAACCTGGTGACGCAACAGGGGATGGTTGGGGTGAACCTCTTGGACTACGACTAGATGTGGTGGATGGAACAGCCGGCACATATGACATAATCTCTTGTTCAAACAAGCTGAAAGCATTATCAGTTTTTAGATTTTAAAAGAGGAGACAATAGAAGTTTAATGTGAGAAAATTGTAATTAACATCTTCCGGTTACATACATTATATTGTATGAAATCTAAATTTTGCTCAAAAAAACAAGTCCACATTTACATATGTACTTCATTGTATGTCCACTTTATTTACTTAAAAGTAAATAAAAATATTTCGAAACAAATATAAGGTAAAATTTGTGAAATTAACACATTTTTGTATAAATATTCATAGTTAAATGATGATATCATTATAATGATATATTTATTAAAATTACTGCAATCACAGTTATGCCTCAACCTCTTGGCACGACCATCAATCATTTTCACCCGAGTAACATATTTATTACAAATGCAGTGTGGCTCAACTAAGTTTTGTGTGCAGATTCCGCTAATGATCAGAGGCCTACTTAAGTTAGTTAGTACATACTGTATGTATTATAATTGACCAAAAATGAACCAAAATTAGAAATTGTATACTTAATTCTTCCACTTTCATAAGCACAGTTTCTAATGTTTGCATTCATGATGTGTTTAACGCTTTTATTCTTCAAACAAACGAATTTTTGCATTTTCTCATGAAGATCAGAGCAAAAGTTGTTTATGAATATTTCATTAATATCAAAATAAATGCATTAACCTTGAGCTGTATGAGAAACACCATGAAATTGACGAATCTTAACTATAATCATTATTAGTTCTTTTTTTTAATGTTAAAAATTAGTCCCAGATTCCTCTCATATAATCTTATATAAGAAAATCTATTAATGAATATTTTTTAAATTACACATTATTATATGTTATTGTGTTTACGTATTGTCAATGCTTCTCACAACCTTGCCGATTATGTAATTTTAGCGGACAATTCTATCAGTTTGAATCATGCAAAATTGGACAAATCAGTTGAAGATGTTGCATAAACGAAAGGTACTAAAATAGATTATTAGGTTATTCTAACCATAACATTTAAAAACTTAAAATAAATTATTAAACAAATTCGCCAACATGAATCAAGGGTCATTGATCGAAATTATTATACCATTACTCATTTGCACACTGCTGTATGTGTCAAAATACTGATGCGACTGACTGCCTCAAGCCTCAATATGTAGGTAATTAGAGTTTTTATGTTATTAACAGACTGATAAGCATCCGTTTAAAAGTTTCACTATCCTTTCTGTGAAATGATTAAAATAAATTAAATTAAATCGGCGTGTGAGTAGTCAATTATTTTTGTATTGCCCAAATATATTTTCATGGCCAATTCTGCAATATACAAATTTCCTTTTAAACAAAGTAAAATCAAGGTAATTTGTTTAAAAATGTACTAATTATTGTAACCTTATATTTAGAAAAGTTGTACCTACTATTTGAAATGACCGCACACAGGCCGGGTGCATGTCCTTTTGTTGCAAAAATACTACACGCATGATGAGTTTGTATCCACGATTAAATCATTTTATTTATGGCAGTCGAACCTACAACTTATATGGTAATAACAGAAGTAGATGAAACAAAGGTTAGTAGATCTCTTTATCAATATGATAATTATGGAGAAAATTTCGCAAATCTACAAGGTGAGTTTCCGACAAATGTAACAGAACATCTTTTGCCTTATTATCTTTTCTTCTCCATCACTTTCCAACTTACACGACTATTCGACACAGGCTACTAGTGTTATGGTCATATTCGTAAAGAAGGATTACTGTCATCTTAATTTAAAAAAATTCAATTAACCAAAGCTCATAAAGAGCAAAGCAGTTACCATTACTAAAACAGAAACAATACAACTTTTGGCTCATTTATTTTATTACGTTTAAAAAACTTTTAAACCATAGGATTATCTATTGTATGATAATGCATAGGTATTTACTATTTACAAAACAACCGAAGGCAAAGTGATGACCTTGATATGGGAAAAAAGAAAACCAGATAGTTCTGGAAAATGTATTTACAATTAGACGAGCTGGAAGTTTTGCAAAGCTTTTCGAAACTGTGACCATTCGTTGTTAAAGTTGTGACTCAGGACGAATTTGATAAAACTGGAATGTACGATACCTACAAAGAATGCCTGCACGCAAAAAGTTTTGTTGGTAAACTATTGGGTACAGATTTTTGAAAAAGGAATCCTTCCAATCATCCTAATCAAGATTAGACCACAACGCCCACATTTAAATGTTGATCGGCCTATTGTAACCACCAAATTTAGGGAGGAGTGGGGGGATGAAAGAAATGCGTTCCATAAGACTTCAATTTTTACTGCACAGAATGTTATTTTTTTTTTTTCTCCTGTTTTGCGACAAGATGATTTGAAATTTGGTATAAACATTACTTTTTTGAGTCTCCTCAATAAACTATCGAAAATGTTTGCGAATTGTGTTCAGCGGCGTTACATCTAACATTAAGTTGGGAGTCAACTCATTAAAAAATGTATGTAAGGCCGTTGACCACAAGTAAACTTATTGCAACTGTTAACCAACCGCACCTTTCATCAGTAAGTCCAGAACCTCGTTTTTATCTGATTTTTAAGCATTTAGCAAACTACGAGGACACCCTATTTAATTCAGATGTTAACCTAAAAGTGCGATGTAATTTTGGAACCGTATTTTTGTGAAAAGAGCATCACGCACTTCTTTGTAATGTCCTCTGATTTGACTGTTTACGCTTTGAGCCGTCTGTAGATATTAACCTGAATTGGGCATACCCAGCACCATACTGGATCTAGTCTGTAGAGTTAAATATTCGACATTTAAAAGTTGTAAATATGGCTTGAAAGTATCTTGTATCAGATAAGATTGCATAAATGCATATTCAAGAATCTAAACCACGAATTGCGAAAAGGACGAGAAGGAACCAAAAGTGCGCCAGAATTTTTCCTCTGCACAAGATTTTCAGAATTTCATAACCAACTTTGAATAGTAGATATAATCTATTACAAACTAGCATAACTGGAAGGGAACGATTATTATTAAAAGTAAAAGCTTGAAAGAAAGAAGGAAATGAAGAATGACAAAAGATGTACAGATGTGCCGACTTCCACCCTATATATAAATATAGGGTGGAAGCCAGGATACACTCTCACAACTTTTGAACTAATATGTAGGAAGTAGAAATTTGTGCAAGTTACCAGGATCATGAAAGCTATTTTTTGGGAAGGTTGGCACCCTTAGAGGAGACGAGGGTGAGGAGTGTATCTTCACAATTCGGCATTAAATGATTGTCGAACCTCTCGAAATAACCGTTCAAATTTATGAAACACACTGAATAAAGGTAACTCTATTCAACTGTAACTAACCAATACCAAAGTAATACCCATAAACCGGGCATATGACACTACGCCGAATGCCCACAACGCCGACACGCTTTTTTTATGGTCCATATCGCCGACTAGGGACACTACGCCGACTGTGCCCACATCGCCGAAAACTGTACAAGGGACACTAAGCCGAACGTGACCACAACGCCGACTACTAGAAAAAAAATTAATAGGGACACTACGCCGACAGTGCCCACATCGTCGACAACTGTACAAGGGACACAACGCCGACGATGCCCACATCGCCGACGGACACTACGCCGACAGTGCCCACATCGTCGACAAGTATACAAGGGACACTTCGCCGAATTTTTATTTTAATTGCAGACCCCCGGAAGAAATGTTGCACTTGACTATGAAAAAGTATCAATTGAAAAAAAATATACTAAATCTGCAAATAACCTAGGCGCTTTAGTGGCAATCTACGTTTAAGTTTAGCATTACTTTTATTTCCAAACCTTGTATATTTATATATTTATTCACAGCTATCTATAATTATTTTTCGGGAGTTTTTCTTTCGGGGGTCTGCAATTAAAATAAAAATTCGGCGAAGTGTCCCTTGGATTCTGGATTCTGGATTACGATGGGAGGGTGGTCAAAAGTCCACGCGCACGTAGGCCTCCTATTCGGGCCCTTTGTGCTGCCTCCCTGACTAGAGTCACTCAGCCCCGCAACATCACTCAAGCCACCCCACGCGTGAGATGAACCTGAGGATGCTGGGCGGGGGGGGCGGCTCTGATCCCTTGTACACTTGTCGACGATGTGGGCACTGTCGGCGTAGTGTCCGTCGGCGATGTGGGCATCGTCGGCGTTGTGTCCCTTGTACAGTTGTCGACGATGTGGGCACTGTCGGCGTAGTGTCCCTATTAATTTTTTTTCTAGTAGTCAGCGTTGTGGTCACGTTCGGCTTAGTGTCCCTTGTACAGTTTTCGGCGATGTGGGCACAGTCGGCGTAGTGTCCCTAATCGGCGATATGGGTCATCAAAATATCGTTTCGGCGTTGTGGGCATTCGGCGTAGTGTTCCGGCCCCCATAAACCCATAACCCATAAAAAATCTACAGCCGTCGCAAGTTGCAAATTGCGGCGGTTAAAATTCAAATCATACCATCTCCATCCAGCTCCTGCAACAGTTAAGCCTGAATGTTACGACCTAAAAGTTAAAATTTAACTTTAGAATAAGTACAGGAAACAGTGGTAAAATATTTTGTGTCGAAGCAGCGTTTCACTTCATAAAATGGGGCTTGATGCCTAGAGGTTAAAGCGGCATTTGTGTGTCTTCCCAACGACGGCCTCTAATTGGGTGTCTTTCATATTGCCATTTGAATTTCGCTGCTTTTAGTTATTGCTGTTATTCAGATGTTCTGTTTATTGCCCAATAATGTTATATGCAACAGCATTTTCTGCAGTTATCATTCCCAGTCTTTCCCTGTCACGGTCCATGTTTGTGCTCCCAATGTGATAGCGCACATCAATAAATTTGTGAACTATAAAGTAAGGTGAGGATGATTTATATTCAAAAACAGATTTCGTGACATACGAGTATGTATATTGCACTTGGGATTAGAACAATAACTACCTATTTGTATTTATTATATCCATTGATGATGATTTCAGTCGAGATGGGGTAACCAATTACGATGAGATGATTCAGACAAATATTTCTTTATTAATAAATTAAATTAAATTAATTAATTATATATCATTAATCCTGAAGACGGCTTTTTAAATCGAAACTAGTATTAACACTTCGCTTAATTTAATTTAATTTATTAATAAAGAAATAGGTGTTTGAGAGATTGTGTGAATTATTAATCATCTCATCGTACCTATTTGTGAGTTAAAAATTCCGTAACCTTGAAAAATAGATAAGTAAAGGGAATTTTCGATAAAAGATAATTAAAAATAACAAAATATATACGAACGATAACAAAATGCAAATAAGAAAAATAAGTAAACAATAAAACAGTTAAAACCTGCGTCATAAAAACGTAAATTCGTTAATATTTGAAAGGAATTATTAATAAGAATAGTAAATAAAACGACCATTATGATTTTTCACTGCGGAAATGGCCATTTACTTGCGATTACGTACGATTTTTATTCTTTAACAGTTTGTTCCTCATTCAAAAGTTTTGGAAAGTCGTCCTCGATCGTGATGTACCTACATTTTGTTGCATGGATGGCATTTTCTTTAATTCTTATTTTCTCAAAATTACCTTAATTTTAGTTGATGAGATAGACGTAGGCGGATATTCTAAATTATAAGCTCCTTCGGCGAATGAACAGCTGGCTATTTATATTGTGGGCTGTGGGCTAAAAAAGATCTAGGAACTGCGGCTCGCTATACGTTAGATATGAACACTACCCTTACTGGAATTTTGCGTTGAGTGTTCGTCAAACGGCAAAAGATCTCGAAGGTGCGAAATATCGCATCGATATGAAATCTACGGTCTACAAGTGCACATAAAAAAGAAAAGACAAATGCATTGAAAAGCATATTTCTCATCCTTGATCCTGATGAAAAGATATTTTCAAACTGCCCCAATAAATTCATTTGGGACATAGGCTACATCGTTCGAGTAAATGCGATTTTTATTCTATGACTGTTTTTGTTTCGCCAAATGTGAAAGGAAAACGTATCAAACAGTCACCGTCCACAATTTTTGTGATGAAAGAAAACACACTCAGCAGGGAGTGTGGGTTCAACGAAAAACTATTCAAGCTGAATTTTATGTCGTAACGAACACGAAGAATATCCAAAATACCCCTTCCATCCGATTTTGAGTTACGGGGGTTGTGTTGCGAAATTTTGAACGAATGAAGCGAAGTTCAGATTATTCTCTGCGCAATGAGGATGAAAAATTTAATTTTTTTTAAATTGAAGCTCCACTGAGGCCATTTGTTTTCTTATCGAAAATCTTTCCAAATAGTTTCGCAAGTAAATATTTCAAACAGAGATAACCCGACGCTTGTTTGATTGTGCAACATCCTTCCGTCAAAACTGTGAGTGACTCAATATTGTGGTAGTTTTTTTTTCTATATTTGCATCGTGCGAGCAAATAATTGAAACAAATCACGTAATTTATTACTGATCTCATAGTGTTTTGATTGTCTTATTCCACGCGGCCTTGAAATATTGCCCGAAAGCTTCACGCAATTTATACCAATTTTTTATTTTTTCTAACATGATTGTTTACATTCACCAATTCTATGAGTTAAGGGTGATGTCGCTCTTCCTAAAAAGCAATCGTTTAAATGATGTAATGGCGCACATGACATCGCATGTTATTAAAAAACTATGAGTAAAGAATAGGTAAACATTCATGACTAGGCACGGATTGCAATAACCGCATAACCCCATAATTTCCTTTTAATTTATTATAATTTATTAAGAAAGCCCCGTCTTTTTCTAACGAATAAAAATACGAGCACTGTAATTACCGGAAATTGTAATGAATCGAATACAATGCATTTTGAACTGACGTAGCGTAAAAGGACACTGATCCACCAAATTGTTTATTATTATTATTGTAAAATGCACGCTTTACTGCTTCTCCAAAAAAAATGTGGATGTACTCATCCATTTTATCAATTATTTCAATAGATAACCTCTAGTTTATCAGAAAAGTTTATATTATGCTCACATTTTTGTAACCGTCCCGAACTATTTATAGTTAAATACAAAAAAAAAAAAATAAACAATTTAAAAAAATAATACCCCTAACAAGGAAAATGTGTGAATATACGCCGTTAATTATTAATTATATTTAATTAGAGAGCATCTAAATAATATGATTAACCCACTGACCCCCCCAATTATTTAAACAACAAAGAAAACTGGGGGTTAATTAAATACTTACAGACTAAATAGAATTCCTAAAGTTTTTGTAACAATTCCCATTTTGACATTGTTTTCACAAAAATGATTTGAAAAAAAATTATTGCGGCACTCAAAAAGTCAACAAACTCGAAATTACACATTTAGAGTGACCAAAAATAAATTTCTATAAATATGTGATACACACGGAGTTTCGTAAATAAATACGGAGATGATATTCATGGTTTAAATACGAAACGAAACACGACCGATCTAAAATGTGAACTACAAAATAATAATAGTAGTAGTAGGAAGGTGGACATAACTAAGCTACTTGCTATGGAGAGGGGATGCGATCTATTCTAAAGCTAAACTGAATGCATGGTATCTCGTACTGCACGGTCAGCGGAGCGAGAAAAAAACACTTCGAAGCACGTGTAGAAGGGACAGGTATAATGAGAACCTTAAAACGTAAAAAAGAAAATAACGCGCGCAATTATTATTGGGATTTTTTAATAAAAATACGCGAATTTGGCTTAAGAGCCATAATAATCGGACAATGATACTTGCGTACATTTCACACACAAGAGTTAAGGTCCGATAACGTACCCTTGGGGATCAGCGCAAATCGGACAATTAAATATTGACCCGAGCGTATAAATTTAAAAATTATCTACTGTCGTTATTGAACTTTAATCTTGTTTTCTGACACTAAATATCGTATAATTTACCCTTACCTAACGGTAATCTCTTCAAAATGGTTAGTAACAGTAACAGACAGACGGTTGCGTTTCAAATTTTTAAATTAAATAATTTCGAGAAGTGCCTAAAAGTGCATTGAAAAGCGTATTTTTCATCCTCAGTTCTGATGAAAGGATATTTTTAAACTGCCCGAATAATTTCTTTCTCACACAAAAAGATTCAGGTGCAAAGTCTTTTTGGAAAAAATAGTTCAAGTTGTAAGAATCTGCTACGAACAGATGAAAATAAAGTTTAACAAGTATCAAAAGGCGCAAATTCTTATAGAATTCTAATTTCAACCAACTTCAAATTTGTAACTAATTATGGCATAATATATATGTACATATATAACTAACCCCCCCACTCCTCCCCACCTCAGGCGCAAGCACGCCGGATTCTGCACAATTTGTAAATCACGAAAAAATGTTAGAGGAAAAAAAAGTAAAAAAGATCGTTTTTCTGCGGACGTGCAATTTTCCCCCTTTCCGCTCCCAAAAAAGGGGTTGCAGTTGGGCGTGAAATTTTCAATTTGAGAATAGTTTTTTATGGAGAATCCAAAAGTGTAATAAAAAATAGGTGTTCCCATTTAAGTTTTGAAAACTCAACCCCGCTCCACCCCACAGGGGGGTGAAGGTGATGTTTACGTATCGTGACTCAATAGGTTTCAAAAATAAAGGAAACGTATTTTGTTCTTTTTGTAATTGGACGTGTCGTTCTCGAGATATTAAAGGGCGTATACTTTGACTTTAATGGCGTCCCGACGGCGACCGGGTGATCCGATCAAAAAATTTACCAGCGATTTGGAATCAGTAAAGAATTCCCTATAAGATGACACCATTTCCAGCCTTCTAAACCCTGTAACATCGACCAACGCACAGACACACAGACATCCGGACGAATTTAGTAACCAACTTTTTGAAGTTGGTTGAAAAGTAACCATAAACGTCCAATGGAAAGAACGTATTTTTCATCCTCAATGCTGATGATAAGACACTGTCTAAAGGCCATAAGTAATAATTAAACACAAAAAAATCAGGCCGAGAGGTTTATTCTAGAAAAAGTAGTAGAACTTTTAACATTCTATTAAAGCCACAGAAGTTTCCAAAAACGCATTTTTACCTTATCCCGCACAAAAAAGATTCAGTTCAAAAGATTTTTCTTGAAGAAAGTTGTTCAATTTTTATAATCCTCTCATGAAGAAACAAAAAAGCAAAAGAAATGCTAAAAAGTATGTGTTTAAAAGCGATCCTGATCCTGATGAAAGGACATTTCTAAATAAGCCAAAAAAAAACTTCTTTGGAAAGTAAAGTATCCGAAACAAAAAGATTCAAATCTTTTTTTTGAGTTCGAATGTGAGATAGCGAACTACCACCTGACATTGGCTAACGGTCTGGATAATGACGGGAAGAAGTTCGGAATATGCGGAAGTTGGAAATCCTTTATACGCAACGTAAAAACCGTATCAACCAACTATTTAGGGAAATTTATTTTCTTTCAAAAAAGATATTCCACGACCACTTTATTCACAATAGGCCATTAAAATTATCATATACGGAGTGTTCCTCTTAAAAAATCGAGTAAATTAAATTTGAAAATAACCAACTTTCGCTTCCAGCTTGTACAATATGATTCTTTCAGTTTATTTTTATTTAAAAAAAACTTAACAAGGTTCATGGAGAATGGGAAAAAGCTTTCAAATAAGGGGTCATTAAGGTATGATTTTTACTTAAATTTTTTAGGAGGGTTCAATTGAAAGACTTAATTTTTACGTAAAAATGTGTCCCTCTAAAAACCAAAGTTTACGTGTTTTAAAGTCTTATTTACTTTTATTAACAAACAAGGTCTAAGCGCATGCTATGATTGTCGAATTTTTCAACCTGGACAAGGACTCTTTAACGTGCAGAACACGGGACAATTTTTCTTCCCGTCTGAAAGAAAAGCGTGTTTCGATTTTCCCGTTTTATAAAAGTAGCTACTTTGACTTTTCAATTTTGTGGACAATTTTTCTGATCAAAAACAAAAAAAAACCGTACAGTAAGGAGTTGATCACTTGATTTGATATTGCACATGTTGTATGGTGTCTACTGAATTCCTTCAATTCTGAGTAAATTTTTAAAAATCAGCGACTATAAGTTAAATAGGGACAACCGAGATTCTTATTATGCAGAAATGATGAGAAACAGTACCTACAGTACAGATTGGCATATGATAATGGCACCCTTTTATTATTGTTTACAGATAAATCGGAACAGCAATGCAGATCGAAATGGAGACTTACTTTCGTTCTCTTCATCGAATTCGCTTCAAAATTGCCTAAAAATCTCCTCTTTGTGCAGTTCTCAAAGAACTCGGGTTCAAATTTCAAGTTTCAATTGTTTTTAAATTTAAAATTCAAATGCGCCAACCCCTGTCAATATGACACATTAAAATAAAGCGGGAACAACGAATTTTAGAAAAACCAAAGCCTTTATAGGCATATTGATTATATGTCTCCCCTAAACTGAAAATTTTGCCCACCCGTCGAAATCGGTTAGATCGTTAGATGTAAGATTTATATTTTCGATGTTCTCCCGGCTATAAATCGTGAACGGAAACGATTACTGTTTCGTCTTATAATTGAACCAACAAAAATATTTTGATGCGAATTCTGATTTTCATCTCGTATTTGCATACACGCATTTACGTAAGAGAAGTTACAAGAATTAAGGCTGGATGTCCTATTTTAAGCATAAAAACATCAACATACGGGGTGTGTTCGAACCAGGTGGCACACCACACCTCCCACTATTTATTAAAAATGTTGTTATCCATATTGTATTTCTAAAAATAAAGCACATAAAATCCTAGATTTTAGTGCAATTCTATGTATTTCGATCATAAACAAAACTGACTCATTCACCACCGATTTTTTACGCCTGTTTTCGAACTGTCGCGAATAATGAAAATCGAAGCAATTTACATTTTAAATATAGATACATTTATTTTTAATGGCATTTGACGTCATTTGAAATTACGAGGTAACACTAAAAGTTTTCGAAAAATATAATTATTTGGTCCTTGAATTCTTTGGCTTGCTCTCTACCTGGACTTTTTACGTAATTGTTTAAACTCAAGAAATGAAATTTTAGTGTGTATTATTTTGAACAAAGAGTATAATACTTATATACATATTTTGATTTCAAGGTGTGGGAGAAATGTATACATACTTTCAAAATAAATTAAAGAAAATGTACCATTATTTTGATGTCTATTCAAGGTTCGTATGTCAAAAAATTTAAATTAGTCCGCAATTATGTTTAAACAAACAAAACTAATGTACAGGAAAGGAAGAGTGGGTAGGGCATCCCTAAGCGATTAGAAATGATTACATATATGTACTTGGTAAATAATAATTAAAAACATTTCTAAACGATACAAACACATAATATCGCAAAGACGCAAACCCGTTTACCCCGGGTATAATTTGTATAGACCAAAAAAAATGTTTCAAAATTTTATATAACCACCATGTGATTTAACGAATTTATTACCACCCAGTTTCATAACACACACAAATGATATGGAGAATGAATGACCTCTGGACTGTATGGAAGCTCATGAACGAATGCGAATCAAAGAAGCAATTTTCCTAAAAAATGGCATAGATGGTGGGGCTAATTTAAGTGGAGCTCAATCATACAAATATAATTTGAAAGTAGTACGCCAAGTTTCGGGGAAGGGGACGAATCTAATTCGATCACTCTATCCACAACATCCCTAAAAAACCCAAAAACAATTTACGTGATTCCACTAAATTTCACAGTAAACTCTGCCGACTCAGTTTTGAGTTTCGCTCATTACAAACCCATTTTTCAACATCCTATCATGTTCTTTTTATTTCGACCGTCTACGTGTCCAAGATGTGATCTGGTCCTCTTGGTTCCAGTCCACCAATTTATTACCAACACTCACTATTTTTTCCCTATCCACCAACCTTTTTTTCCATCGGCCAATTTCTCTCTCAAGTAGCCTAGGGAAAAGAGGATAATCTTCTTCCTCCTAACCCGTTTGGTATTTGATAGTTGCGATGCGCTCAACAATATTTAAATTCGTTTTTCTTAGTTTAAAATATAGAAAATGATGCACTTTAATTAATATGCACGGAAAGAATCGTGGCTTATATTTGAGCTTTCCACATGATACCTATCATCCTTGATGAGTGCTTAGAAGCTATGGGCAGTACTTTCCTTTCGTTAATGAAATAAACAAGATATTATATTAGTTATAGCGTTGAGTGAAACCTACTTCTTTTTTCAATGGTTATAATTATAGTAAATGAGTCCATAATAAACCCTTTATCCTTGTCAGAGTTGACCAAATATATTCCACAGCAATAACGGTCTCTTCTTCTATTCCAATTTAAGATCTATTATTTCATGAGGATGGCAGACTCCAAAAAGTGTTTCTTTTTTCCTCTTAATAAATATTGTCGACGTTGTTGCCATTATTGTGTCATAATTCCCAAAACTGTTGCTACTGCCATATTTCTTCTCTATTATTTATACATTTTCCTTCCCTTTTTCCTTGTTCTTCACTACTGACGTCATTTTTATAAACTGTTTTCCAGTTTCTTTATCTTGCTTGCCTTTTTCGTTCCTATCATTCTTACTTACACTTATTAATCCTTTCCTTCTTACAGCGAATGTGCTTGGCTGTCAATACGGCAATATATAGCCTTTGCTTGCAAATCGAGAAAAAATGTATGAGAACGAAGAATGTGACGTTTTCATACGCTCACCTTCCTTTACATACAGACGTAAACTGCTCCGAGTTTGTAGATGTTGATGTAGCCTCATGTTACAGCAGTCACATCCCCTTCCCATTCATACCTAATCCTTAGGTTTCTTCAAACTAGGGTTTCAATCTTTGAGTCAAGAGTCAATATACTGCAGATAAGCTTGAACAACTGACTGATGAGGACAACACTTCTCACCCCCCCCCCCCCCCCCCCGCCACACTTCTCGTAGTTTATCATGTGCTCTTTGCAAAGGCATAAATAAATGCTAAATTTCAATATGATCGCTCCTCGCATGTCTTGGTGTGCCATGAGCGTTGTCATACTGATGTTTTTGTCCAAAACGCCTCAAACTACCTTTATTCCGCGCTGCCATCTTTAATTTCCTTTTTTACAATTCTTCCTTTTTACACACAATTAGTTGAGAGACCTCCCTTGTATTTAGTGAATCGACTTTGGTCGAAAACGACACTAAACTTAAATTTCACACTCGCTCCCCCGCACTTGCTATGACTTTTGCAACAGTATAAAAATGCTTATTGCTTATGCCTTGATTGCCTTGTTTCAAAAAACAGGAAAATGGTTTATGTCTTTAACCAAAAATATACGTACAAATGAATTTCGATTTAAGACTGATACAATCGAATTTTAGTACCGTTCCACATTCGTGCTTATAGGGTAAAGCAGTGGAACCTTTTGGAGACATTCATTATGGCAAGCGTAAACATAAACAGTTACACTAATAGAGAGAAGCAATAAACCATCCAATCATCTTAAACTAGAAAGAAAGTTAAGTCATAAATAATAATAAAATTTAGTCAAGGTTCTCCTTTTTATGGTTATGGTCAGTTATTTGAAATGAATATAATTCACTTTCAAAATAACCGTGTCCGAAAAATGTTAAAGATTATGTAAATACCGTCGTTTTTAATAACACATTTAAGGCTTAATTGTAAATTTATTTCATAGTGAATAACCGCTACGTTCAAAAATGATACGAAGTAATAGCCTAAAGTGTATACGTGCAGAGCAACTGTTACCAGTCCCAAATTATAATTTATGATCTAAATTTTTGTAGTTATGAAAATTATAGGCTACACTTGAAATATGTGTAGGTATGTAGAGGGTTGTTGAGGTAGAAGATTTGCTTTTTTCTCAGAATACACGCACAACACCGTATCGAAATATGATATTTTTACCGTTTTCTTTTCAAAAGACGATCTATTAGTACAACGACGCTTTTATTCAATAACGGAGCAAAAATGTATAACGGTAAATCGAGAGGGATGTTTTTGGATTTTATAAAAGATCGATACCTGCGAATTAAGTGCAAGTAAAAGCAAAATTCTTTCGGCTTTATGTACAATGATGGATCGCCGCCTCTATTGATACCGAAAGAGGTTGCCAAAAAATAGGTACCTGGTCAAACGTTTAATAAACTGTCCTTCAAGTGCAGGTGACAATATATTTAATTAATAAATCACGTCCTACTATTAATAAGTTTTAAGAAAGACTTAACTAAGTAGAATCAATTCATAAATTGACATGACTGTATTTTATTATACTTAATTAAAATCAAAGTCGACTTATTTTTTTTTCTAATTTACATAATCGGACTCTGTAATATTGAACTTTCTACGCAATTATTCTTCAATTGACGGATAAGTGGTGGATTTATGGATCTAAAGCCACCATGGTGACAATGACCATTGGCACGCCTGATGGGTTTCATTACATAACCAGCGTGCGTGTGAACATAAAACACGACGAACCCCCCAGCAATTGAAAAACAAGTATAGAAGACTCTCCATTCATTCATAATTCTCAAAAATTGGCGGGTTCCAAATTTAAAAAAATATGAAGAGTGTATAAACAAACGTATTAGCTTTTATATATCGGTGGTTTAATAATAATTCAAATAAAAACACTTAAAACAGTTACGCCCCTTGAACTACACAGTCATTTCATGCACTAATTCACGTTTATTAACGTATTTAACAATAACGTACCTTACATACTCTACATATTATAAAAATGCAAACAAAGGGTAGGGCAAAAAAGTTCGTTAATTGAATCACGTACCTATTAATATATGTTCGTTTTTACAACATTCAGATTACTGACTTAATCGTAATCATTATTGCATATTAAAAAAGTCCTTGATACGTTAATTTTTGAAGTCACCTAATACATGTATTATAGGAAATTTGTAAATTTCTTGTGACTAAGATTAAAAGATTACGAATAAAACGGACGCTATTATTAAAAAAATGGAGTTAATTTAAAATAAACGTTGCAATTTTTTATAGAGAAAAAAATAAGTTTCCTGTAATAAAAAAGAGCAAACACGCAACACCTGACAAATATATATAAGCACCTGCCCTCATTAGAATTCTCAAGGGTTGGTAAATTACCAACAATTTAGTATTAAGTAACAGAAAAATGAGAAAAAAATAACCTTGAGACTGTTTTGACTATCTCCATGTCAAGAAAATATAATTGGATTTTTTATTTATTGTAATTTAGTATTTTATTTATAATTTCAGCCCCCTCCCCCCCATTGCTGCTTCCCAAACTATACCATGTTATTTATTTATTATTTGTTTAAATTAGAAAATACAAAAACGGATCCGAATGAATTTGTGGTGTAGGCAATACTATACAAAAGAGATCTTTCTTCATGCTTTCATAATTAACGACCAAATTTGTAATTATATTTATTTCTGATACAAATTAATTATTTTAATAAATGAACTATGTGGTAGGTATTATGTGTATTTTTCATAACGATAGCGTAACTATTTTATTAATTCTTCAAATAACAAGCACGTACCTATTAACTTTATCGTATTATAACGTGAAGAAAGACCAGTAAATAATTGACACTGTTGAAATGTTTTGAATCATTGTACACACCGTGTTCAGTTTCCCTCAAACAGGGTGAACATTTTTCAGAAATGGAATAACAATAAATAATTTTACGTTATCAAGTAGAAATTGCTACAAACTATGTATTGGGAAACAGAAAGTAAACTACTACAAATTTTAAATGATACAATGAAAAAGGGGGACATTGATTTTATGATAAAAGTGAACGAGAAGAACAAAATGGCAACCTCACCACATATAGAAACAAATTAGGTAAACTATCGAAATGGAAACACACTGAAAGAGAAATACTGAACAAACTAATCATTGAAAGGCAAAAGTTGAAGGATCATAAAATACTAACGAGCGAGAAAGCTAAAGAAAATAAAGATGAGGACTAGGAATAAAATTCAACTAAACAAATTGGAAATTAAACAAAAACATTCAGAAGGCTGTTCCCAAAGGAAGAGAAACCGAAAATGCTGCGATCACCAATCACACCAACAATAGCAGAAAGAATAAGGAGGAGAATGAGGAGAGGATATCCGGTGGGAGACAACAGCAAACAAAAAAGATATTAGAAGACTTATAAAAACTGGAATACTTGTAGTTATTGAAAATAACACAACAAACATCAAATACCACAATAATATTTTATTACACCGTACGCGTACCACAACAAAACTGTCATCTTCAGCGTTTAGATATTGTCCTTTTTGGTGTTTTATGAGAAGACTTGAAGACGAATCAGATAAACACGCTAAACGGTTACAGAGAAACTAATGAATACAACCAATAAATTTGACTTGGAATATAGGACGCTTTTGGTGTTTACTATGTTGTTTTCCTACAAATCAAGGGGGTTCAATTCTTCACATACCAAACTTTTTTGCTGCTGTTAACTGCATTTATTGCATTTTCGTAGGATAATTTCGAAATGCAGTATCAGTATTAGTAAGTGACATATATGTTCATTCCTGTGTTTCACACTCATAATAATATTTAATCAAACAATCCAAAAAAACAACTACCATTATACCTATAGTTAAGTATGAGACAATACGCATTACTTCATAATACAAACATCTGCATTTTATACATACGAACTTTAAACTGAATATGGGTAGATAGTCAGAAAAATAAGGTAAATAATCGAAAACAGTATCAAAATAAGAGACAGTAAAATAAGATTCACATTATTGTATTATAATAAAATGATAATTTCCCCCAAGGTGCACATTTAAAATTATATGACATAGTAGCTCAATGTAATTCAAGTAAACGTCTATTAAGTATTAAAAGGTCCAGTTTGTGTAATTTTGTGCATTGATGTTATCCAACTTCAACAAAAAAGAGCTACAACTTTCATTAATGAAGTGAATTTCTAAAGTTTTCCCTTTTCAATAGATACACAAAAACAGTGTTTAAATTAAAGTGCAGCTAATCTAACCATTTAACAATTTGTAAAAACATCACAAATTAATTAATTTTTTTTCAAAACTGTTTGATTTTAGTCTATTCCTACATTCTTTCAGTTAAAAAATCGGCTATTTACAGTGAAAGGTAAGGTAATGGTGTATGACTGGTAACTGAAATTGCAAAGGTACAATGTTCCCTTTTCTTTGGAAATGATGCACATACATTTCTGAGATTGTAAACACTTTTTTTATATTATCCATTCCATTTATCAAGCAGACGGCTTGTGAGAACTGCTCATGAGAAATTCATAACAATCATAACATATAGTGGTAGTTGGTAGTGAAGCTTTTACATGTAATTGGATATTTTGTTTCCATTATCTTAACATAACAACTTAGGTCTGGTGAGTGCGATGGATATGGGAAATCAGTGCTCCGTGATAAAATCTTTTTCTACAACAGTGAGAATGAGAATCATCCTGAAGCCAACTAACATTAAAAAGAGTAAAGACATTCATAGACGTTGTAACCACGTTCGGAAATCAC
Organism: Pyrocoelia pectoralis; assembly: GCA_036250285.1. Lineage (NCBI taxonomy): Eukaryota > Metazoa > Arthropoda > Insecta > Coleoptera > Lampyridae > Pyrocoelia > Pyrocoelia pectoralis. Next base: position 1,347,505 of record CM070077.1, on the reverse strand, counting down.
TCGGTACGTTTCAGCTCATGATACATACACATTTGACACATGTGCATTTCGGTACTGTTTATTTTGCCAGTAAATACATAAATAATAAACGTTTCATAATTTCAGTACTGTTTATTTTGCGACATACCGTATTAGTATATAAGTAGAAAGGTACATAGTATGATAAGTGCATTAGTGAACAGAAATACAGTGTGAAGCACACAACTAATTTATTAACAGTCAATGCATCTGAAGTGAAATTATCTTGCAAGCCATGACGGTCAAAAACAACTGATACTGTGCAACATTGATACCCATTATAAGTATGTATTATCAGTATGATCCACTGAACTCTATATATTATTGAGTTCAGTGGTATGATCACAATGAGAGTTTTAATAACCCAACTCTAATAATCGAAGAATATTAGCAACAGCAACTATGTGTAGACAATCAAAGAGTATTAAAAGGAGTTAATGGATCTGCTAACACTCTTCATGTTCATGATTGTTGTTTAGGATTTGCGTTAAAATACGGTTGCATTTTGTTAAATTACACATGTGAATTGAGTAGTAGATAATCAACTAATTTTCGACGACATCAAACCCCTAAATAGAACACTACTTTGCCCTTTTAAGTCCAGAAAGGTTTAAATGTAAAACAGTTTACTGTATCGCTGAATTAATATCATTTTTGAATTAAGATTTTGTAGAGTTATGCCATTTACAGTAATGGTGAACCATGTTATGCTCAATTTAACAGTGATACAGAACATGTCTTTTTTTGTACCAATCTATCAATTCATCAAATTAGAAAACGGTTTAGTTTTGATTATCTCTTAAAATTTAAACCGTTAACGAAACGATCAGAAATTATTGTTCATGTTAGGAAAAAAGTGTTTAATTGCTATTGAATCATTCAGTACTTGATAACAACCACTGTCTTTTGAATTATTTGTAAGTGTTAAAGACGAAGAAGAAGAAACGACTAAAATGCTGCCCCGCATTTGCTGATTCTGGTAATTGAAGCGCTGTGACAGTACTATATATAGTTGAAAATAGTAACGAAATTGTTTTAATAAAAAATGATTATGGTTTTTGGTGCGATTACATGTTCTTATGATTTAAGATCAAAGTGACTGTTACCACAGACTGTTACTAAACAAATTTATATTAATTTTACATTTCCTTCTATTTAATAGTGCTTGATCTTACTTACTGTCTTTAAATGGTAGGTACTTAAGTTTACTTATAGCAACAGCTACATTTATAAAATGTTTTAATATAAAGTACAAGGCTGATAAAACCTTAGAAACAACAAAGCTTGGTAAAGGCAATTTTAAAACGAAAATGAAAAATAAAAACTACAATATCGTAACAAATTGTTGCTTAAATATTGATCTCTTACTGATGACTTGCGACAATGAATTATTTAATTACCAAGTTAATTACCAAGTATATTATCACAATTGATTACTACATTATGTATTTACTTTATTACAGTTGTTCATTAGTGACTGTTATAGGCAACCCCATTACGCATTTGTACATGAACTTGCCTAATTCATGAATGAACAAAAAGTTCGTATTTTGAATGGAACATTGTATCAAATATGTCATTGATATGGAAAAGAGTGTTTCTCATCCACAATCTTACAGAAATAACACTAAATTTGAAATATTCTTTGCATAATTTTGTCACATTTACATTTAATGTACCCTAAATATACAGACGGGATAATTTTTCTATTGATATGCAGCCATAAGTGTAAATAATCATATTCACACATTCGAAAAAAAAATATAATGGCGTAAAAACATGGCAGTGACTGCAAAGTGTTCGTTTCTAAAATCGCAACGAAAAAAGTGGCAAAATGTATGAATGTGACAAATTTTAGTTCATACTGAATATATTCGATGTTATAAAAAAGAAAAACTGCTCTGTTTTACATAGGTACCACATAGAATTACAAAATAAAACAATAAAATTTTGTAAGGTCGAGTATGTTTGTTTGTAGCTCCAACCATTTGCAAGATAATTTACATTTAATTTGAAAAAATAGAAGGGAAAAAGTAGGGCACAATGGAAAAATTTATTCGGTTTAGTTAACATACAGTTACGAATGAATAAAAAAATGGGGTCTTATTTTTCCATGATTTTGTTTCTTCAATATGTAGATAATTGAGAATTCGACAATTAAATAACGATTTCAAACGACATCTTCACTTTTTAACACGTAAAGAGCTACTACATAATAATACTTTTTAATAGTAACATTGTATAATTCAATGATAGTATTAATAATATACAACACTTTTTTCTTGTTGCATTGCAAGTATGAAAATGAAAAAATAAATTAAAGTATTTTGTTTGTGGAGACGAAGTTAAAAAAGAGTGTTACATAGCAAAAGTTGGTAACACCCAAAGGTTTGAAAAAGTGTAGTTTGTTAAGGAAAGATAGACGAAAGAGGGAAATTGAAGGGCTTACTAATTCAAGCACACCTCCTGCAAAAAAATTTACATCAAGGAGACCTCTATGAAATTAGTAGTCAAAAAAGTTGATGAACTATTTAACAACAATACCTCAATCTGCCTTTTTGAGATCGAGTCAACTTACATTTGACATCTGATTGTGCATTATTGAAGTAGGAAATTGTAGGGATGACAAGTCGGTGACTCAAACATTTTAGTAGTTAGCAAGACAATTTATCACCAACTTCTAATTTTATAAACACACATAACCACAGGCACTTTTAGAAAAATTGTCTTACTACATATATTGAGGAGGCCATGGAAGAGATTATTTTGGAGAACAGTAATGATTGCGAGTTTTCAGTTGTTGAACTTATGAATAAATTAGAGGAGAACGATCACATGAGCATATTAAATCTCAATGTAGAAGAAAAAATAATAATATAACCACCACAGAATCTCAAAATCGAACTCTTGTTGTATCCTAAGTGAGTCTTTCTGGATGTGTAGATATGTAGTACAGATTACAGATGCTAAGGAAGACTCTGATTGTGTAAAAGTAAAAATTATTTTTGAATGGGTACAAATTTTACAGGCAACCCATCTTACATGTACGTATGGTGACGTGCAAATTTTATAGGCAACCCATCCTACATGAAAAAATGCATTGCCTGACTAGTACCTTTCTAGGACTACAAGTTTCTTCCTGCCCCCCCCCCCCCATCCCGCAATCTATATTGTGAGCAAAACGGCTATGAAGCAATATAACTTTCTAAAGCAAGATAGATGTATCACAGTCTATAAACCACTGTAATGAAAGATTACAAGGTAGCGACCTCGGCTCAGCTCCTCCTGACTCAGGCTTGACCAAAGCAGTTGCCTTTTTTGAGCAACAGTAAGTATTTGACCATTACAGTCGATTTACTAAATGAAGCTTTGAAATCACCAAACACAGTTTTCAAAAATTTAAATGCTTAAAGCAGTAAATAGTGGACAGTACATGTATAGCACATGCCTTTGCAAAAGCATCTGTAACATAATATACATAATACATATACCTATGCTGTATAACCAGAAAGAAAAACATACTTCACCTACCTTAACAAGATGGTTAAGTGAATGTCATGGCTGAGCCTGTCCAATGCGATTGTACCATCAACACGAACAGCATTAATTTTATCCCTTAAAGAAGTAGATGTACCAACAGGAGGATGTCGTTCACGTAAGATATCAAAAATATTGGGTTGACGGAGAAAAGCGACCACTTTATCATTGTAAGCAATTGGAACCTCCAAACTTGAATTAGGAACGAAAGTGTTTGCAGTATTTGGTCTAGGTGGAGGGACGGGTGCCTGTAACGAACAAAATAAGCTGTGAGATTACAATATAAACCAGTTAAGTGAAAGAAAGTTACTTACACTTTGACTGTCTTCCGGAAACCTTCGGTTACTAAATATAACAGGTTCCGTTGGAAGACGTGGGTCCATGTAAGATGTTCGACGATTGTTATGATCGATGAAAAATTGCTAGTAAAAGCAGGGTTGGTAATTAGTGCAAGCGATACCGTTAGTTTAAAGAAAAATGCTTTACAATGCTTACCTTTGAGTTACGATCCTTTTTTGCATCCCAGCCGTTAGGTAAATCCTGAGAAGTATTGGCGAACATGTTCACCAATGCCACTAAATCTTTGTTATGTTGGTATTTTTCAAAGGTGTTCGGGTCTCTTCGTATACGAACAATCATGTGTTTCAATGTAGCATTTCGATTATATAAGGACAGCGCATCCTATAAATTATTAATAAGCCATTACAAACTATTTATTGAAAGTGATATAATAATAACTAATCATTCCACACTCAAATATTTCTGTTAAGAAATAACCCGGTGTTTCAACACTATGTGCCATTGACAAGGTAATAGATTAAATCAGAGTGTACCAAAAATAATGTAGAGTAGTTTCAAAATCTCGTGGCACTCGAGATGGGTGGCGGCATTTATTTAAACCCGATACTACGATACTAATATGAAGTTCTATAAATAATTACACCTATATTTATTTACTCTACATATTTAGGATGGCATTTTACCTACCAATGTTTTTGGACGTATAATGTCGTGCCTATTTTTCCAAATTGTTGTAAATCCCGCCGCGCTTTCCGAGTGCCACGAGATTCTGAACCTACTCTAACATAGATAAGGCCACTGGCAATTATTTGGATTTTTTAACAATTGATGGTTTCAAAAATATTTTGAAACGATAGCATTTTCAACCAGTTTAGAGCTACTTTAGATAGTTGTTGACTAGAAAAAATTCTAATCTGTGAGCTAATTCTATGTTAACTGTTAACTAGGGAAATATGTCAGAGGAATAATTTTTTAAAATAAAGATTTGAGTGGAATTACTTGTTATTATTGTAATATAACAAGTAAGGGAATTTAGATAAATTTAATTGTATATTTATGGAAAGTTTACGTACCTGATTCATATGTAGAATTGTAAAAAAATCTGGACGGGTTAGTAGGCGACAACCAGGTGATGCTAATGAATAGTCGGCTTCTTCAACTTGATGCGAGCTTATCGTGCGTCTAATGCTTTGGTAACGTCGATCCAGTTGACGACGCTGCTGTTCAGCTCCTCCGCCGATCGGTACAATAGCCGCTCCTCCACCTGGCCGTTGCCACGAAGTGGTTCGTGTCGAGTGGTCAATGTAGAATACACGACCATGGCTATCCATTCGTGCTTCCCATGCTAGAAACACACCACATATTCTCCTATTCTGTTCAACGGACAAGTATACTTACAAGGAGGCAGCGGATCCTCCTGCTCATTTGGCATATCCGCAACAGGAACACGGGTCGTTCTTTCCGGAATGGACGGCAATCTTGTGCTGGTTAAATGTCTTAAAGGTAGAGGAATGCCTCCACTAGCCTCGCCACCTCTACTACTTTCGCGCACACGTAAATCAATACTTGGCCTTACAATATCCTTGCTACGAACTTCAGGTGATCGACAGTCAATATTATGTAACTCGGTTAAAGCTCGCAAGCTTAATCGCGGATTTTCCTTGTACTGCAATACCATTTCTGGTTTTCTTAAAACTGGGTGTCCATTCTCAGCGTTTTCTTCCACACTTTCGGCAGCTACACCGTTACAAGCAGCCCAGCCATTCAAAGTATCTAAATTACAAATGTCGGCCAATCTAATTTCTGGAGATGCAACTACTTCCTGCCCGTCAACTGGTAATTCGTAGTTGGTTGTTTTTAAAGTGGGCGGTTTTAGCGTCTCGGCGTTTTTTGTACGGCGAGCATGATGAGTGGGTGTTGGTGGGCAAATAAGCGAGTGGTTAGCTACTCTCGCTAATGCTTTTAGTTGAGGTTTCTCGATAGTTTTCGGTACGGTTTCCTCCGAGGTTGATTCCTCAGATGTTGCTGATGCAGTCTCCTGTAAATTGGTTTTGGATGTCTCGAACTCACAGTTTTTCGAGTTCGAAGTTTGTCTTATTAGTGGTTTATGTGGTTTGATTTGTATACTTGTCTTAGTGTCATTTTCGACACTATCTAAGGAACTAGTACTGTATGTAGAAATAGAACTTTGGCTTTCTTTGTTTTCTAAACTAGCATGAGGAGTAATTTGTTCTTTGCAAGGACTAGCATTTTCTAAATCTAAATTTTTCATTAACGTTGTAGTTATATAATTATCACTTCCAATAATAGCTTTACTATTTTCTAACAAAGCGGTTTTTAATTTATCATTTAATTCCACAGCCCCATTGGCGTTTGAGTTGGTTGTCACCTTTTTGGAAAATTCATCTATGTCGATTAATTCGAAACCAAAACTGTCTTCCGGTTTTCGAATCTTTTTAGGTTTATGTGAGCGTAAAACAGCGGGAGGGGGAGTAAATAACCCGTTAACGGCATTGGATCTTTCTAAAGGTCTATGTAGAGTGCGCGGCGGTAAGGGAGGAGCTGCTTCTTCATCTTGTATAGAATTTGTACTTGAATCCGAATTTATCTTGTCGTCGGTGCAAATCGAAGATGTTGCCGCCCAAATTTGGTAATATTCCTTACTCGGCGATTTTTGGACTTGTCTCACCTTCTTCTTGACACCGCTCATATTAGTACTTTCTGAGCGACGTAAACCTGTTATTAATTTTTTCTTAACACCTGACTGTATTTCATCTTTAGTACTTGTTATTCTTAAATCTTCTAAAGAGTTTGACGTTTTTAGAGGTAGAAAGGTAGGTTCGTCCTGAAACCCATCGTTTTCTATACCGTTGAACTTTGCTTTATGTTTGGATTTGATAAATTTTTTTAATTTATCGGTTGGCTCCTTTATTATTAGTGGTTCGGTTTGTGCTAAACAATCTAATGTGGGTCCACCATAATAACGGAAACAAAGAAGTTTACTACAATCTGAAAAAGAAAAAATCTAATTCAACTGTAGGCTTTAATATGCAATGAATGTTGAAATTTTTTTAAAAATTGCACCGCTTTTATAAAAACTGAAATCAGTATCAAAATAAGTATAGTTTTCAATCAGCCAAAATATACAACATGCTGATCAGTATCATCTCTAAGAAGAAGGAAAAAGTCATTTGCTCAAAAGGTTAAGAGTTACATTTGGAAAATGAGATCAGATAATAACTGCAATCACCAGCGATAAGATGGGTGGTAAAGAATTTACAATACTCTACTACGCAGATGATGCTGTACTGCTCGCCGAATCCGAAGATGATCTCCCATGCAAACTTTTAAAAGGTCAATTGTCGGATGGAGCATTGCCATAAAGAGTATGCCATGCAATGGCGGATATCAGGAAATTATGGAAGAAGGGAAGGCCGAGTATCTGATGGGAGAAATGGAGTTGAAGGAGAAGAGGATGGTGGCGAGGTTTAGATGTGGAAATGAAGAGAACGAGAATAGATACTGGTGGGAGGACGAGAGAAGGGTGTGTAGAATGTGCGGTAAGGGACGAGAGAGTGTGTGGCATTTGATGAGGGAGTGTGAAGAGCTGAGAGAAGAGGGAAGAGGAATAAAGGTGATCTTAGGTGGGAACGGGTTGGGAGTGGGGTGGATGAAGGGGGTGATGGAGCGAAGGGATAAGCTGAGGCCAAAGAGCCAGGAATAGATTTAGGGTCAGTTGAGGAGAAAGTTATGTTTTTTATGTGTGTTTTTTTTTTAATTGAAATTACGTTGTTTACTTAATTAAGTAGTTAATAAGAATGCTTTTGTTTCGATTTTGATTATAACAAAATAAAGGGCTATCTATCTATCTATCTATAAAGAGTATGCAGCTTCGACTATCAAAAATCGAATTCTTTTAATAGTTAATAAAATAACCATTAGAGTCATGTGAGTCTTCAAACCAGTCTATACTACATGTTACTTCAATTTTTGGTAAACACTTTGAGAAACACACCATATTTTATAACCGATATGTTTATAGTTTCCGGACAAAAAACTAATCAGACTTGATATCAAAAGGAGAAATAAAAGTCAAGCAAATATCTTCTGAAGGACAATTATCTAACATTAAGAATCAACGTATTTGCATCATTGTAGTATCACTGTATCATGATATAGCCACTTCTACATAAGATCAATTCCGGTGTCCCTCAAGATAGTGTGTTGGATCTACTACTTTATCAGAACTAAGTAACAGTTGCTTTTAATTATAGACCTCCACAAAACTGAACACTGGCTAAGTCAATGTAAAATGAAAATATCGGAGCGATTCCAGTCCAAGGTCTTAAGGATGATGCTGAACTGCACTTTGTTCCAAACCAAATCATCACGCAGGACCTGCAGATGATTTAATTTATGCGACAAGATGTAGAAAATGGATTTATAAATGTTTCACTCCTCACGTTAAGTTCTGAGAGTGAAAAGAGTGTGGTTGTGTGAAAAATTCGTCATGACTTAATAGAAGGAGTGGAAAATTTATAGAAAACCAGGTAACAAGACAAGAATGCAGAACTATAATACTAAAAAATTTGTAACGATCACTACCACATGACAACCAACCATGAAAAGACTAGAAGAAAACAAAGTACTAGGGGGAAGAAGTTAATTTTGGTTTTCGAAACACAACATACAAATGAAAATCGACGATACTAAGTTACAACACATAGACAAAAACAAGTACATGGGTTCAAAAATTGGTGGGAACAGCAGTATGGATTCTGAAATTAATTAACAAAAACAAGGTATGCTAACACCTTAGAGTCCATGTCATATATAAACACGATCACATTTCACGTAGGTTACAAAGCTAGATAGGGTTAAAAGAGTATGAATAAGAGGAAGAAGTGGAGTCATAGTAGGTACCTACATATTAGAATGCTAGAAACACGACTTTCATAGTAGGTATGTTTCACTTCCTACGATCAACTCACTAGATTTTAAGGCATATTTTCCCCAAGTCAAACATACTTAGAAAGCATAGACCGTGAAAAGAACTAATAACAATAATTTATAGAAATAACCAATTTCTATAAATATATGTATTTCTAAGCTACCACAGAGTGCAAACAGGGCACATTAAAAAAATTACGAGTATTCGTTGTATTTTATTAATTAAAACAATCTTTCCATTCTCATTGCAACTAATTAAGTCAATTTTATTTATAATTGTAAAAATATTTGAAATACACAAAGGCATGGAAATGTTTATGCACACTGTATGGCAGATGTGCATTGGCGGTTGCATATGGTCAGGGATATAAATGGGTTAAATTTTATAAACAATAAAAATTACATACCATTGTGTGTATGAGGTAGATCCAGTAACCACATGGTGCTCTGCTTTCTTCCATACACCTTCTGGCGACCCAGGCTTTCCTCCGCACTGGTGCTATCTGTAAAAAAATTTAACGTTTATATAATGTTCGCACGTCAATGAGCTTAATTATACTGACAAACGAGCGATTTATCAATTTTTCGGTCGCGAGTCCATAAAGGGATCCCGTTTTTTTTTAAGTTTATTAATAGAATTCGCTAATGAAAGAATGTTCGTAATTAGAGAAAAAGGAAAATTGGGGTGTATTTAACAGCATTCCGGTGTAGCTAACTGTTCTTCCGGTCTCTTTGTATATCAGGCCGGATATAGGATGTCCGATGCGGCTTTCACAACCGCTAGGTAACAATACTAGTTCCGTTTCCCTAGTCAACATCTGGCTTTTGCCACTCAAGGTAAAGTAAGAAGTAAGGGATGTTATAAGTCAACTATTTTTAAATCGCGCATTCAGATCGAATGAATTCATTCATTCATGAGAAATATCCGCCCATTCATTCAATGCGAACAAAAAAAAGGCTGTTCATTGTACACTTAAAACAACGCGTTACCTTATCGAAGATTATATAATAATGTTAGTACCTACTTCCGTTGCCACTTACGCAAAGTAATTGCTTCAAATTTTGATAAGTGCTCTACATTTTACTATAGTGTAGTATGACGTCAGGTACTGTCACTAACTGACCCAGCTGATTCGTTTCCGGTATAAACGGAAACTACCTCTACATCATGAAAATTATCATACACCTCTCGTCTCCTTTTACTACTAAATTACGCATCTGCTTCCCTTTTATTAGAAATTTACGACCACCCGAACTGGTAAATGGTCACTCCATTTTTCTCATCTTTCCTTTACAGTTACACCTTCAGTACCGATTTACACATAAAGGCACCGAACGGAAGCTCGCGTACTTTCTAAATGGGTGGTCAACTTGTCATTACGACGACAAACAAAAACAATGAAATCCTTTCTGTAAACGAGAGTACATTATACAAGCTTCGAAATGATAATCAACTTGAATACATTAAAACATTCCTAAACGAGAAGCTCTACTGTATAACAAATCTTGTTTTATACGGGTCACAATGGCACGCAATTCTTATCAAGAGGACAATAATACGTAATTTTCCACATTGTTACTGCGTTAACTTCTAGACAAGTAATACATCGGAATCGGAACACTGTTCCTTTGGTTTTTACTAAAATACCATTACTTATTGGTTTCCAATCAGTTTGTAATTTTCATGCAGCTCACAGATTGGAACGTGAATTTCGTTTACGAACCATACCCTAATCCATTTGTGCATTTTTTCAGTATCTACCATTCGATTGTCCTTATATTGTACCATTATGAACTACTAGCATTTTGCGATAGACCGATATAAAACTGACTAAATAGTGGCAGGATTCCAGAGGAAGGTCTGCAGAGTTAATACGCTCCCATGGCGGAATTTGTATTTTCAGAGAAGACTGCATCGTGTGTGATCAGCTTTGACTCCGAATTTAATTTGGAATTTTGCGGAGTAATTCTAAGTTCCTAAAAGTTTGTTAGTTGTTAGTTATATTTTAGATTTGAGATATCCCCAATGTACTTTTAGATTATTATTAGAAGAAGTACTAGTCTTTTGTTCTAACAGAGTCAAGTCGGTTATTTTAACAAGAGACTTTAATATAAATTTTATAAAAAAATTATCAATATTCAAACTTGCGTTATAAACTACACGTTTTGCAGTAATTTCTGTCCGTCCGTAACAAATTCGGATTAAAGTAGATATACTTACTTTAATCTCATGCATTAAAGTAGACATGACATTAAATACATACCCCTACTACTTCGACAAGGGGCGAAACACCGAAGAATCGCCGCGCGAAGCCTCCTGGTGTAATAAATAAAAATTACAAGTGGAAGAAACAATATCTGAGACAGAAGCAACAAGAAAGCTTTAATACGATCAGGAAAACTGGAAAAAGAACTGGGCGAGGTCGACAAAAGAAGAAAAATGAGAGAAAGGTAAAATACAAAAGAATGAATTATACAGGATTTACCGGTGATCGCAAAAAATAACATGGCACTGAAGAAAGAAATTCAGTACCTGACTGACTATAACGGGGAAAGGATGGAAGTGGGGTGAAAATGAGGACAAGCTACAAATCAAAAAGTAATAAAAGACGAAGAGTAACAAGGATTGGAACTTGGAATACAAGAAGCAGTGATCGTAACAGTCGTTGACTATGACCGCTGAATCAAAACCTGTAATAAATGATTAAGCGAGCGATCGGAGTAAGATACAAGAAGATACCTCTGGTGAGATATATGGCCTAGGTTGGAGCTCAAAGCGTGTGGCGTCTTGGTGCGCATATCATGATTATTTCGGAGGTGTTAATTTGCCACATTAAAATGTTTAATATAACAGGTAAAGAACCTAGAAGTGTGGTAGTGCTGATGGTGGCGAAGAGACAAAATAAGCGGGTACAAAAAGAATCATTGGCGAGAGGCGCCTATTGATCATGTCGGATGGTGTATTTATCAATGAAGGTGGTGCCTCATCTCACGGACTTCGCGATCAATATGCTGCGAGCGTTTGAAAAGCGAACATTCCTATTCTACTCAAAACCCTCCCCCGCAAGCGAGGACCAAATGGCAAGTAGATCTAGGGCGAAAGTGGTTCTTCAAATAAGTCCGACGTGGCATTTGATCGAACCTTTTGGTCCTGGTGGGGAGGAGGCATCCATTAATCACTAGATCTACAGACTGGACGTGCTGACGAAAATTCCTGGCTAGTGCAGAAAGAAGAACTTTCTGGCGAGCCGGATAAATGATCCGTAAAAAGGGTAGCGAGTAAAGCAAGCTAATGGTGGCGTTGCCTGTGTGCAATAACTGCAACCGTTGAGTCAATGCTTCAACGCAGTGATTGAAGAATTGGCGAACATGCTGATAGGATCATGCTCGGGATAAGCTGGCGCTCTATGAACGGGTCAGCATATCGGGCGAAAATGGTATCACATGAATAGTTACCAGGTCCAGCGCAGATGCGCCAAGGGTTGCAACATTCGAGGCGCTCTGTAACAACTAGCATGCAATAACGAACCTTATTGCTTACACTCAAATCCGCAACCAGAAAATTAAGATGGTTACCTCCATTGGAAGTATCAAGATTTAAAAAACTACAACTGATCGTCTCCAATAGGCATGGGTCGACATACTGAAAACTCATCAGCATCACGGTAGTCAAACAACTGGAGTGGCCAGTATTGCTAGGGACCTCTTTGTGGACACCGACGGGACTGGCCTGGTGGTTTCCACACTAAGCTTCGATTCGGAAGGTCGTAAATTCGATTCTCACGCCCGATTTATCTGTAGGAGGTTTTCCTCAAACATAAGTAGCTTTACATGATGGCAGTCATCATGCGGAAGTCTACAAAGCGAATGCTGGAACAGCACGTCGTTTCCCCCTCAGAAACTTAATTCCATTCCTTGTTAATCCCATCCCTGTCTAACTCATTCCCACACATTCCGTTTTCTGGCTAGTAGACGCTCAGGAAAGCCTATGCAGCCCGTTTCCGTCACCCCTACGTCAGGGGTGGTGGAGGAATGAAATGCGTTGACCTTTTCCTTTATGTTTCTCTTTGGACCACTACCAGAAAGAGAACATCATGAATGATGGATCCTTCTTGTAAAAGACATTACACTCGTCACTGCTGATAAGAAAAATCGCGCAGATTCCTATCATACATTCCTCAGGTATAGGTGTGAAAGGAGGAAATTAGTGACAATGATACCAGTGCGTAAGCAATTTAATGCGTGACACGTGACCGGTTGTCTAAAGCGTCTATTCTGCTAGAAAAAAACCACCAGAGTTTTTCGGTGAAACTAGTACCAATTCGATAAGGTAAAAACACGGTAAAAAACCAGCTATAAGGTACAGTGACGAGCTGAGAAGCGAACACGGAACAACGCATGATCACATTCTTCCAGAGCATAACATAGCTCTACTTAAGTTCACCAACACTCTCAGGGAAAGTAACAGCAAGGTGAGCAAGGAGAAACACAGGATCGGCAAAGACACCACGAAACGATTCTGGAGAGCTAGTATGAGTGCAAAATCACCCTTTACCTAAGTAACTACGTAAAAGAGGCATTTGACGAAAATCTATAACGCAAGCGATAAATTTTTCGAAAATGAAGAATTTCAATTGCTATTAATCAATCGATAGACAGCTGAAGGACAACCAGAAGAGTACAGTATATAGTTAAATCGCTAAAAACTGTTAATGCCGAACACGCCTTGATCAATATAACTAACGTTGGTTGAAATTAAGTAGTGGCATTCATTAACGGTCCTCGAGCGAGGTATAGCGTAGTGACAATTTGTCAGCCTTTAAGTACTTAGCAAATTGTTTTCTCTATAATTTCTCATTTTAATTAAAAAAACACTAGAAAATATCTAAATACAACCACAAATGCATCGATCGACCACAATAATGTACTACTGATGTTTCGCTTTTACGTCATACAATCCCACAACGAAAACAAAAGAAAAATGAAACCTAAATAACATTCCACGAGTTTTTTTTTGTTATCACGACCACTAATATACACGAAGAAGAATTTCATGAATTTTGATTGATTGTGGTTTTATGGGCTTACTCAGTCGAATTTCTTAACGATAATTACACCCTCCTGTACGTATAATTTTTGTTCCCCCAACAACTTTCTTAGAATTTATGAAATAAACGCGAACTCGAGGACTTGACTTTGTTCGAATTAAATCGAAGAGTTCAACGTTTTCAAGTAAATGATTCATCATACGTTAAACTAATTAAGTATTTCCCATACAACGAAATTTATTGTTTATTATTCATATATGAATGAAGAAATGCAGCGTATACTGTATAATAAGGATGTTAAAAATTGCATATTTTACAATAAACAATAATGAATACGTTTTTTATTACTACTTTCTTACTTTGTAATTGAAGTTAAATATTCTTATGTTTATTTTCTAATGGCTTAAGTATAGCAGCGCATCCGGTTCCGGTGGGCATGTGGATAATATTTCCGCTCTGAACCGGCGATTGATAAACCTTTAATGAGTGTTTATGGTGGAATTTTGTAAATGCGGGATTTACTTTTCTTACCCTTAAAAACTCAGCAGCACTCCAATAATCCACGTCGAAAGTTATTATTTCTGAAGGTGCGAATTTTTTTATAAGAAAAAATATAGTGAAATGTAAGTAGGTATATTAAATAGTCATGCTCGTATAACTTTCTTGGAGCAAAGTCAAATCGCCTGTCAATATTTCAGAGAAAGTTCTAATTACTCTACTTTCTTGTTGGGGACTGGACCGAAAATTACAACCAGAGAAGCAGAAGTGTGAAGAGGATCGTATGTGCTTAGGTATATTTTCCAAACTATTCCTGATGAAAGTTCAAAAATTACGATGTCATTTAAACGCATATTGCAAGTATGACAATATGATGACTCCCAATTCTCTTAGTCACGTAACCTTTGTGGACTGTCACCTCAAAGGTGGTGAACACAGGAAAATGAACAACTCCGTTGCACCGTTGATTAAAGAATTTACATGTTGCACACTGAGTAATCAACTTAGGTGGTAGACATGATCAGAGCTGATGAGCTGAGAACAGCTAATACTACTTCTGTGAACAACAGAAACCTTCAATTGGGAAATGGAGAGAATATACTGTCGATGTGTCGATCATGAACGTTCTTTAGTGCAAAGTGAATAAATTTAAATTATTTCTGGCGTTGAAATTATGAGCGAAGAGTCACAACAGCCATGTCATTGAATGTCAGCATTCTGGTTGTGAATTGTAGATTGTCTTCAACTCTAAAATTACTCCGTCTGAAATTTTGATGAAGGCCCTTTCAGCTTCTATAGAAAGTCGACGCCTAAAGAATAAATTCAAGACAGTGTGTACTGTCTGGATGAAAGGAATAAGGATTACGGTACCATCTAGCAAAGTCAGCATCATTACAATGAATAAAATTAAAATACTTTCCGTGAGGTTCTCGTCATCTTTATCGCTTCCAACGAAGACATCGAGGTTCGATAAAGACCAACAAATTGGACAAAATTTCAATGAGAAGAAACAGTCTTACTGCAAGTAAATATGGGCGCGTAGTAACTCCCTCTAGGGCTTACAATACTGGAAGAAATTGAAGAAATGAATCCCGGGATCCCGGTATGTATTGACTTTTTTACTGAAGAAACTAAGTATAAAATAAAAATAAAAAACGCATAGCTTAGAAATTCAAAGTTCAAAATTCCAAATTCAAAGTACATATTCAAGTTATTCAATGATGTAAATATAAAATGTAAATTAAATAAATCCACATAAAATTCAAAAATTTCGTATTCAAAATAGAAATTTGAAATAAAAAATTGAAACTCAAAATCCTAAATTATAATTTGTAAATTCAAATTTCAAAATTCGAAACGCAAAATATTACTGCTACTTAACGTTAAAAAGTTTAAATTAAATTCAAAATTGAAATTTGAAATAATAAACTAGCAATTATAATTTTGTAAATCCATAGTTCAAAAAATAAAAAGTAATTAAGAAAAACTGGCAGTGCCATTTGAAAAATTAAGTTACGGTTTATAGAAATTTTGTCAATTAACGTAGTAATTTCTCCGAACACAAGAAGATTTCTGATTTGACCGTCCAGTTTACGACAGTACATTTCATGTTTTAGTAATATCGCATCGTCACGGCCTTCTAAGCTTTGTGATTACTGCGATATTCAATTTTTTGGACACATGTGGCCAAACGATTCGTTTTAAGTATAAAAAATTGTAACTTTGATATAAATATAAATCATCCTGTATAAACTTTGCCTTACCATACCCCATGAACGAATTTTCAAAATGTTCGTTAATAAAACCCACAGTCTTCCATCCACACACTAATAGCCCACCCTGTATACATACAATATTTTGCACTATAGTTGTAAATAGCATTAATCCAAAATATTTTCTACAAAAATAAAATAAAAGTAATACCGAAATACCGGTATTTACGTATGAATACCGGCTTTAAATACTGCGTCAATTTTGTCCGGGATCCCGGTTTTCGAACTCCCGGAATTTCGGTATTGTGAGCTCTAACTCCCTCTTTTATAGGTCTCTCGAAAGAGAATTTCGAATATCTATTAGTCTTGTGAATTCTTTGGATTCGAAAAAAGTGGAATTTGGAGGCATCCTCGGATCCGTTATTATACGGGGCCATTTTGGAGGTGAAATGCATAAATTGTGAATCCAATCAAATATCATCCAGACCTTAAAAGTTCATCATTTATAAGGGAAAAAGGAACGCGGACACCAAAAGAATCATCATCGTGCATGTATTTCCCTTTCGACAAGCCCAACGATCGAAAAGAATGCTTTTGGTTCAAGATAAAAAGCGTTGAATAAAAAGTGTTGAATCAAGTCAAGAGTGGAAATATATGAAAAACAAAGTGGTGTATTTTTATAAAAAGAAATGTTTCCACGACTCATCTCATTTTCCACAAGACAGAAGAACAGCATAAGGAGGAATTGGCTATAAAAGGGATGGAGGAGAGGAAGTAGAAGTTCTCCAATGTGTGTGAAGTGAAAGAGGAGGAAGATGACAGAATTGGTGATTCGTATATTTTTTTATGATATTTTACGTATAATTAGTGATTTTCAGTATATGTAATTGTTCACCTATTTTGAGATTTGTTATTGTTTAAATCAAGGGTTGGTGTTGCGTTTAATTATATTACCGGACGAAATTTCTTGTGAGAAATTAATGACATTGCAACTTCCAACATCACGAAAAAAATAAAATGAGACACTTATTCTGGGAACCACTTTTTTAAACTTCCAAAAGCGAACCCCTTTAAGATTAATCAATTTGTCTCCAATGTGTTCAGCCACTACAGTGATCCAAAATCTGTACCTGCATGCAAAAAAGGGTTCCTGGTGAAAAATTACTCTATCCTATTTTTGAAGCACCATGAGTCAATATTGATTTTCGAACTCAGTGAAATCGAATTTTACCTACCTTAAAAAAGTCGCTCGCAAATTATTACACGCTTCCCGTTGGATAAAGTTTTATTCCCATTTGAATAAACTATCATTGCAGCAGAATTCCAGATGCATTAAATAACATAAAGCGGAACAATGAATTATCATCAATTTAAGGGGAAACTGAAGAATTTTTGGCACGATTCCACCAACCAATCTTGCGTAAACGACCACTAAATGCGATGGGAAGACAGTCTTTATTTTAATCTTCTTGTTTCCTCTTATTTATGTGACAAGTAACAGAAAATATGTAATTTTGTAATATTACAACGCTATTTCTTCAAAATCAGCCAAAGCCATTATGAAGCTAATAGATTGTAATTATGGAGCATCCTCGATCGTGATGTCCTATAATTACAGTCGTTAGCTCATTTTTTCTTACTTTTATTGTACTTATTTACAACTTCCCCCCATTTTTAATAAATTTTAAGAAAAAATTTAAATAGAAAAAATTCTACGAATGTTGATTAATGTCGTCTCGCCTGCTTCAATAATATTTCCAACGAGCTATTTTTGTCTTTCACCCTTTAGTATGTTGGTCTGTCTTCAGTTAACCATTTTGGATGAGGGCGCGTATATATGAGTAAGTAATGGAGGATTGCTTTTAAAATTTGGAAATTAAAGGAAGTGACGAATAGATAAAGACCACTTTAAGGTATAAATGCATATCCTGCCTTCTGTATGGCTGGCGTAGCTAATTTTATCTGTGGCAACCGCAAAATTATAAGAACCGTGCTTCCCACTTCCGCCAAAATATTATAGTTACACACATCCTGCGCGTCGCGACGTCTTCTCTATACAACAAGGACGAAAGAATCATTTTAACACCTACACAGATAAATCTAATACTTAGAATAAATTTTTGGTATCCTTCCAAAAGTTAAATTGCCAAAAAAAATCTGGAAATAACCATTTTGCGGAAAAAACAGCTTCCGCAACCGTATTTAAGTAAACGATAAATCTGTACTCTTTTCAGTTACGAGCGCTTAAAAAATAACTAATAAGAGCCGACTCAACTGTCAACGCTTAGTTTAATTTTGGAACATTCCTTGACGCATCGTCACCACTTTGATTGCAATAACATTTTTCTTCGCTTTAACACAACCTCCCCTATTCTAACAACCCTCACATCCGAAAATGGTCATCTTCGATCACCTGTTTTACCAACGAACAAAACACCACATAAATCAATTTCGCAATTTTTTCTCCTACATACATATACAACACACACACATTATAGACGATTTGCTAAATCTGTTTCTTACCCAATAAATTGTCGGATATGAATGGAATTAGAACTAAAAATTAATGTGGTAATCACGTTTGAATTTATTGCTCAATTACCCGTGAATCCCATTAAAATCTTGAAATAAAGGAGGTATGCCAAACATTTTCATTTCCCAAATAAAATCGCGATGTAATGTAAAATGGTTTAACGGCATATTATTTTTTTAATTTGATCCAATCTTATTTAGCTTGAAAGCAGTAATAAGTTTCAAAAAAGGGTTCCAGTTGTGCGGACGATTTTCATCCCTAGATATGTCTAATGTCATGTCAATATTTTTCTAATTTATCGACTTGAACATCTATTTTTCTAATTTGTTCGTTTGCAGTTTAAAAGTTAACGAGTTGTTAAATATTGATGGTGGGGGTTGCAGACATGTTGTGTATGTATGATAGTTACACGTACTAAGGGTTAGGAGGAAGAAAACTACGTGCATTCAATTGTTCCCATTTTGTACCCGTTTTAGTTGTAGCCGTATATCTGATGAGTGATGACATATTTGTAATTCAAGCAGGGTCAAAGGGAGGGGGATCAATAAACAAAAATGTCAAAGAAGAAACGATGCAATACATGCGACTACTATATGTCGCACCAAGAAGATATGATATTTTCGCCAACTACAACGTCTGGCCTCATCTCTGTCTAACACACAAAATGTCAAGATTGATCATTTGTGCTGAAAATGTTTTATTTAGTGATGGCATAGGAATCAGCGACTTGTGTCCAAAGACAATACGTTTTATAAAAAAAGAGGAATTATTACAAATTCAAGATGAGGTGGCTGCAGTAGGAGTGGAAGGCCAGGTACCTTCAATTGTTTTTTCTTTGCGTCGCCTATTCAAAAACTGTATTTTCCCTGCGTACGTGTCACCATTCAATTTTTGATATTTGATAATTGCCAAATATTTCTTTACAAAAAGTTTGGAAGGACATCACACTTTTTATTTTTGGAACTGGTACAGGACGTACAGGTATTAAGACAAAATATTCGGAATACGCCAAAAAAATACAAGTTTTCGCATCTTCTTGCTAAATTCAAAACTTCATTTTGCATCAACCAGACTATTTTTTGTCCCCTCCCCCCGTCCCATCTGTGATATAATATACACAGGGTCGTTAAAAAGTACTACAAGGTGTACCGTAGATAATTACAACCTTATATCATTTAAATCAGAACAGAACTAAAAAATATACAGGGCATTTCATTTAAAACATACAACTTTGATAACAATACATATTTGCAAAATATGCTGACTTTTGGAAAAAGTCTCCAATGCTTTTGCCTATAATTCATACTTTTTAGCACCTCTGTATAATTACAAGAAAAGAAAAAGTTAGGAACAACCTATTAGCCTGGACCTAGACAAAGAGCAATAACATCAGGCCTCGATGAAGATAGAATATATAGAGAAACAAAAAAACAGTAAGACTATGAAGAATAGTTGGAGAGTACACACGCAGATTAGGTTTACGTATAAGGTTTCAGCACTGCTGTGGAGCACCTTTCATCTGGCATTTAGCTTTGTCTCATATACCTTCATTGGTAAATGATTTGTGGGTTGGAAGAAATTGAAATACAGCTACAAACTCAAACCATTACAAAAATCATTGGTAAAGGTCACCTACTGCTCCCAATTGGGAGGTGCGTGCTGGATACACCCTACGTACACTATGCTGTATTTAAATGTTTTTAATCGCGTAATTTGATATTGCGTATGGCGTAAATTGGGGGGCACAAGATGGCTAACTCACTAACTGTTATTTTTGTTCCTCGTTAGTCAATTGGGCCCATATTTTTATTGCCGTATTTGTACAGTTTTATGAAACTAAGGATAGAGAAGGTATGGACAGGATGGCAACATCGAGCGCTTTTAAAAACCGTGGAAAATATGTTATCTAACTTGGCGTTTGATACTATGAAGAAGATTTATGGGAAAAACTAAGTATTGATTTAAAACAGGAAATTTGAAATGAAAAGGACGAGGAGAATATAAACCAATGGAAGATGATAAAAATGAAGTGTTAGATAATTCATTATTAGACAATAGACAATATAGCAATATAGGATATTCTGACAATGAAATTGACATACAAGGCGATAGTTATTCAGGTATGGAGAAGACAGTGCGTTTTGAAAGACAGTGTTTGGAAAGAATGAGTTTATTATCAAAAAATCAACATATTGCTGGTTGATAGAGGAGGGGAAAGGTGGCGTTAGTACAGATAGACTGAGAAGATTTCATACAAAACCAAAGAAGTTACGTGAAAATAAAAAAAAGGAACAAAGGTGCCGAGTTTGACAACTTCCAGTGAAGATGAGCCAGAAATAGTTTATGATGACTCCACTGACTCACGAAACTTTTCGAGTGGACCAACCAACTGACTTTTTAAAGTGTGATAAAGAACTGAAAAGTTGTAGTTACCTATAGTTAAATTAAAACAAGTTAATACAACCTGTCACCAAAATGAAATTTCCTTTATATAGGGTGTCCCAGGTTTAATGATCAGGACTTTGACATTTTGTAGAAAAACACATTTTAAGGTGGGCTGCTTCTATAAATATAGGTCCTAAAATTCTTTGTTTCTGAGATATGGGGCGTTAAAATTGTCTAAAAAATAAAGTTTTTATTTATTTATTTCCGAACTGTGGAGAATTCAATTCTGAATAAAAAATGTCTCTTGACTTTTTTTTTATTCTGTTACCGTCCGGCCGCAATTAGATTTTTGTCATTTATTTCACGAAAAATGTATTTTGGCCGTGTACAAAAATGATGGTTGCCATGGATATTATGACCCTCTATCCGTATCTTGTGTGCCAAATTTGGTTTGAATATTTTCCATAGTTTGGAAATAAATAAATAAAAACTTTATTTTTTAGAAAATTTTAATACCCTGTATCTCAGAATAAGAGAGTTTTAGGACCTATGTTTATAGGGGCAACCCACCTTAAAATGTGTTTTTCTACAAAATGTCAAAGTCCTGGTCATTCAACCTGAGACACCCTGTATATCAACTTGTTTGCAGGAAAATACCCAAATCCCAAAATAATTACGAATTCAAATGTCTGAAGCGAGAATTGGATAATTTTTAATATCTGGCCCTTTCGTCAAAAAAGTAACATCTGTAAACATTAAAAAACAATGTAAGGTGTTCCAATCTAATTTTAAAAAAACTTATTTTTATTTTGGTTTGCTACTTTCATAGATCTGTAGGTATGTAATAAATGTTTATCTTAGATTCTTTTATAAGTATATGCCTAAAAAGATGCAAATTATTTGTAAATGTATGGTGAAAATACGAGTGGAAATATGGAGAAATATTAGGGAAATATAACGTAATACAAAGAAATATGAAGGAAACAAGAAAATACTCACTGAAATAATTCCCCTTAGGGATAATATTTGTAAAAAATCGAAAGGGTGGTTTACCCCTCGGAGTATTTAAAAGCCTTAAACAGTTACTAATGATTGTACATGTAGTGTTTTAGTAACAGAAAATAAGAAGGAATTAAAGAATTACGGAAGAATTATTGTTACTGAAACAGGTTCCTAGATCCTAATGGTGAGCAGCCTAATTAAGCTACCCTGTAGATCAAAAATGGAAGAGTAAACGATGTTGTTAAAACGAAAATTTCTAACAATATCAATTTAAACAGAGGATGGGCGATAGCCACCGTCAAAATTATGCTTTTTCCAAAGTACCAAGTACAACATTCAAAGAACAATGAAAAGTCGTCACGTTTGGGAGCTACCCAAATTATTAATCGTAATTATAATAAATACGAAAAACCGATAAACGTTGAGAATAAACATCATCTACACTTTATAAAACGAACTATGTACTCGTATAATAAATATTATAAATGTCTGTGCCGCATTTGTTAATTTGATTGTTGTTCTCGTAGAGCAAATTATGTTCATTATGTGGTTAATTATTTCAATAATTTAATTTAAACTAACGACACGAATGTTTCTACTTGTTGTTAATCACACAACAAAAATCGGGCGCTAATTGACAGGAAACCAATGCAATTTTAACCACAAAAACCTCTCGTCATTCGCCATACTTTAGTAGTTTAGAAACGGAAGTGACCATGTCCATAATCGGAAATAGCACGCATTTACTATTCTAAGCATAATCTACTTGGTACTTATTGAGGAAGGTCGAGATGATGACATACTCGAGGCGGTTTTCAAAAAAAAAAAAGGTTTTTAGCATTGTTTTTTCGTAATTGCGCATTTTGTAATAGAGTAACGTGGATTTGATTACCAACGAATGCGAAATTGAAACCCTCACGTAAATGATATTGCTATGCAATAAACAAAGTTGGACTTTCTAAACTTGTAGAAAATCGCGCTACTTTTTAACTTTCTCGCGGGCAAAAAGTCAGGAATCGCGTTTGTAAAAAAAATATTTTTAACCCGGTACGGATCTGTTTAATGTTCGCCACTGTAATGAACGGACAGGATATGAGTGGGAGGACTCGTAAAAATTGAGTCCTAAAATTTATCACGTGTGATGTTTATTTCTTTGAGAGAAGCGCACATGTTCGTTTATTCATGTTACTTGTTATATCAATTTCAATTACCTAAATATAACCGATTCGATCGAGAGGGGGAGAGAAGAGAAAAACAAAAAAATTAATCGGTCGATTACTAGAGAACGAAAAAAGGTTACTTTTACAAATTATAAGCTTCATTTTTATAATTGCGATATAAATCACATAATTCTAGTCCAAACCTACGTTAACAAATTAAAAAAGTCAAACCCACCTTCGCATTCCATAATTTTCTCTAATTTCTCTCTTACCGCATCCCATCGATATAAAATTAATTTTTTCAAACCTACTCGTTTCGATAATTTTGCCTAACCTCGGAAAAGGTCAAACGGGCACTGTTGGAAAGACTTTTTTCTATTTAATTCCACACAACATCTCCAAATATAAATCTTAACGCTAATTTTGTAAAAGGGAAACGTCTCAAATTACGGAAAAACACTATTTCCGTTCGCAATTTAATTTGCAAATTTCACTATGCAGTACATCAGTTCAAAAATGACTAATTTGATACTTGACGTTTATCGTTTTCGAGGAAACTTTACAATCTTCAGAGTTCAGACACGTCATTTCGTAATTAAAAAATTAATTTACCGAACACTAATTTTACACAGTTCAAGAAGCTTTACGTCAGTACCGTTCTATTTCAATTTTGAGGGGACCAAAAAAGTACATATGTATTTGAATGCGAAATATTAAATTGTTGATTTGAACAAGTTTAAGCTTATAAGCGTAAATTGGCGACATGTTTCGAAATCTAGACTGGTTTCATTATCAAGCAATAACAAACGATCAATTACAGCATAATAAAGAATTAGGGGTAAAAATTAAAATGATAAAGAAATTGAAACTTACATATTAAAAGTATCAAGTTATAAACTAATGAATGAATGAAATAACCATCGTTTCTCATCGTTCATCACAATTAAATCATTGGTAAAGGGGAGGTTAAGAATGTTTTATTAATTATCCCTTAACCCCTTTTGTGAGTCCGAACGATATACTATGTCGTCATAAGCTATCAAACTATTAGTAGTTGGGTTACGACAGTTGTTTTCAATTATATATGAAGGGTTAATCTTCTGTCATGTTTCTTTATTACAAAAATAAATGGTTTTAGAGTTGACAACGTTTCGCCTATTTTTTTATAAGGCTTTTTCAAGTCTACAAAATAAAAATTTTTTATGTGAGGTTATGTGTTAAAAAATTATTCTTAACACAAACAAGAATAATTTTTTAACACATAACCTCACATAAAAAATTTTTATTTTGTAGACTTGAAAAAGCCTTATAAAAAAATAGGCGAAACGTTGTCAACTCTAAAACCATTTATTTTTGTAATAAAGAAACATGACAGAAGATTAACCCTTCATATATAACTATCAAACTATATAACAGATAAATAGATGAAGTTCAACAGCGCTATTGAACTATGTATATTAAATTTCCACAATAAATTCAGTTCGCCCCAAACAGTACCTAGTAATTAAAGCACACCAAAAATAAAAATGCTTTATACAGGGTGCCCCACTGCTCCGTAATCGGTCGATAACTCAATGTGGTTTGAAGATACAAGAAAAAGTTTCAAATAAAGGTTGCTTTGACTTAAATTGTGCATCTTTTAAAAATATTTTTACATCTGCAGTATGTTCCATTTTCACCTGGCAGGAAAATGTCACTTTTTTTTAAATTTCACACCCTGTATTTTTTTATCTTCATGTATCGACCAACCATATCACGCCGCAATTTTTTTTATATTGAATGTGCGGTTGTCAAACTATTAATTATTTTGTAATAATAATTAAACTAAAATTACTTTTAACAATTTTTTTTACGTGAAATTTTAAAAATCGTAAATACATAGTAACAAAAGTACGAAAAATAATACCAAGAAATAATACACCGTTGAATAGGGTTTTTGTGGAAAATCTGAAGGTAAATAAAAATACAGGGTGTTCCGTTTAAAATATTCGTATAAATTCTATTTAAAGTTTTTTTTTGTAGAATAACACGACATTAGGATAATATTATTCATCAAATAAATTTTTCCTTTGTTGAAGAATAACTTAGTTATGAATATTATAGTCCGACCTTGGTCGATACATGAAGGGAAAAAACATAGAGTGCGCTATTTAAAAAAAAGTGACATTTTCCTGCCAGGTGAAAATGCAACATATTGTAGATATAAAAATATTTTTAAAAGATGCACAATTCAAATCAAAGCACCCTTTATTTGAAACTTTTTTTGTATGCTCAACCCACATTGAGTTATCGACCGGTTACGGAGCAGTGGGACACCATGTATACCTATAGACTACATTTTATAAATTATTGTAACATTAAGTAGTTTTAATAAACAATTTTAGTTTTGCTGTCATGAAATTATATATTTTTCGCCATTAAGAATTCAAAGCATCCAAAATAATCCAGAACGCCATGTTCCATACTCGTGAGAACATCAAATTACATGTACTCTCTTACGCCTTCGCAAAAGACGTCTGCATATCATAATTATTTTACTTAGAAAAAAGTTTGATTTTAGAATTACCATGAGAACAAGACGATGCACACGATGTCACATGGCATTTGACATTGTCAAAACTGATATTTTCTCTCAAAAAGTACAACAAAACTAGATTATTTACAGAATTTTGAAAAATTATTTCTTTTGCACTTATTCACTTAGTAACGAAGTTTTAATGGCCCACTAATATTTTAATTTTTTCGACTGTTTTGTAATTTTCTTACTATTTATTTAATTTAAGTAGAGTACTTCCTTATGACAATCTCAAAAATGAAGTTATTTTTAAAATAAAATTTTATTTTATTTAAAAAATTGTTTCAGTATTTTGGATTGTTTAAATGCTTAAGAATTAAAACACGAATAATAATAGTATGTATTCGTTAAAAAATACAAAATAGAGAACAACAAGAGTGTGTATTAAAATTAGTTACTGTTTCAACAATTAATAAATGTTTAGTCTATTTCAAGTATGTATGCATTTTCATCTATGTGAAGTTATCCAAGATTTCATTTCAGCCACGGATTTTTTCGCTACAAATCGCGAAGATGTGGCAAAAATTAAACAACATACAGTATGCAATTGCCTCGGCAATTGCTAATAAGTGGTGCCAATGAAATTGGTCACCAAAAAGTAGAAAAAATGGACAAAATATACAGGTTACATACAATAACCCACAACAACATTTCGAGCTACAAACAATTAACAAAACAATTGAAAAGTGAAATCAAATAATTAAAAAACTTCCATATGGAAAACTCCGACAGGTAAGTAAATTTCTATGGTGAAGACTTTTCTGCGTGCACTGTACATTTTGCAACAAAAGTGATGGATTTCAAATATTACGATCTTGAGTGTTTATTCGTACAGGGTGGACCGTTTTGGATGTGTTAATAGGGTAAATATTACAGTTAACAGTAAAGCGTCTGTCACAATGATGTTAATGTTGATGGTAGTGTTAAGATGTTAATGGTAATGGTAGTGTTAATACTGGTCACAATCATGTTAACCTGTCTTGCAAATTTAAAATTCGCGGTGTAATATGGGAGGAGCTGCATTCCTCTACAACACAAAAATAAATTACTTTTAACCTACAATTTTTTTTGAAGTGAAGAATTTACATTAAGTAATAATTTTATAGTAATGATGGAATCGTTTCATTTGAAAATGTTAAAAATTCTGCTCCTAATAAAGAGCAAAATTTAAGTCACACAAATCGCATGCGTGAGAGATCGCATTTCCATTGGTAGATGTTAGTGGTGATGGTAAGAAATCCAGAAATATTCTGTACTGTTAACATCTCCATCTAACATCACCATTACCATTAACATCATTGTGGACAGTTGCATAACAGACGGCATTTTCTGAACTTTAACATTTTAACCTACGTTACCATTACCATTAACATTAACATCATTGTGACAGGCCAGTAAAGCAGAGTTTACTTTTCGAAACAAATTTAATGGTGTATTGAAATTCCTATCTACTTAATTACGTTTTCAAGGAATACGCGATTTTTTAGTAGTACTGTTTTTAAATTATAATGGAAATTTATAGTTTTTAAAAACAAATCATAGTTATTAAAAAGATATTTTTTTGCCAATTTCAGAAATATGTGCTATATATTATAATAACAACACTCAATTCCACTAATGGATATTTCACGATTAATTATGCAGTTGTATACTAAGGACGGAAAATTAAAATAGGCAAATACGCACTTAGCAGACATTAATAAATTAACATATTAATAACTCACCGATACATTGAAGAGGGACTGTGTAAGTTACTCACCTGAAAATAAAAGAAAAAAACATTAGTTCCTCAAATTACTTCATCGGACTACTCTTACAAATTACGACAGTATGGGAGGGGCCCTGTGCTTCAAATTGTGAGAACAAAAGTAGGTTTACCAATATGGTGGTAACAATCTTTTTTAAGATAAATTATTACAAGTAAAATTCAAACCTACATCAAGCTTACTAATTAAAACAAAAACACGCTGTGCATGCCTTGTGTTAAGGCGTAAGGAGTTACCAGACACACCAAGCCGCAGAGTGGAAAAGGAGGTTTATCCAATTTACATTTTTTAACTTCAAACTTTACAGTTACGCCAGATATTATAGGTTCACTAAAATGCTCACTTCCGTCGCATATTCAGCATTTCAGTGTTGTAATGTTTCTTCCATAACTCCTACTACGACCTAGCAACCTTCGCCCTATTTAGTGTTGAGCCGCCAACTTTCAGCCATTGCTTCTGGCGTACAGTACTTAATGGACTCACGTTTCATCCGTTGAAACGTGAACGCAAAACAATATTAGTCGAAAACAGTCCGAACATTATTCGGAAATTCATTTTTGGCATTTGTTCACGAACTCTCTCTCCTGATCTAAGCTATATTACTGATCGATGTTTACAGCAAGTGCTTCCATCACAACAACACAAAATGCCATACTATATTCTGTAGAACAACTTTCCTTTATCAAAACTTAAACTTAAGTATGTTCAAGAAAGTATCATTTTTCAAAAATATTTGAAAAAAAGCAATAATTCATGTTCCAGTCTACTAAATGAGAATCCTTGAATACAAAGGTTTGATTTCGCGTTCAATGATGAAAATGAGTCAGTCTTGTGAGAAACTTTTTCGCGAACCTCGACCCATGTATCACGATGGCGAACTTTGGAACGTTTAATATTCTACGTAGAATTAATCGCATTCATTGTATGAGCTTATTCTTCTATAGATTCTATCAACATTTGCGGGAGCAGAATTTAAATTTCCAGTAAACTCGGTGATGAGAATGACGTGTAATCAGAAAAGTTTCTACAAACCGAAATACCGAGAGTCATTTGCAGACAGGGTTGCTTTGCTTTAGGGAGCCAATTGGAAAAGGTACATTCGATTAATATTTCTAATAAAAAAGTACAAAATTAAGTGGGCTAGAAGAATCAAAGAGTGAAGTTATTTTTTTTATAGTGAATACAATAAAAATGTGCCAAAAGATGCAATCATGATACATTCTCTTGCTAACTTATTTCTTGATCTGGCCAAAGAGTTCGACACAGTTCCACACAATAATCTCTGCTCGAAACTTGAGTATATTACTGTACAACCAGACAGAAAGTGACAATAGAGCAGCAACACGTGGAGTGCCTCAAGACACTGTCTAGGGCTACTACTTTTTAAGCTATACATAAACGACTTACTAAATCTACAGTTGCCGATGATATGGTATTTGATGCTATAGACACATCCCGGGACGCTTTATTTAATAAAATTCAACAAAACTCACTTCACGCCTTTATCTCTTTACGACAACAAGCATTTAACAGTAAATAACATACTCATTCATGATATTCACTGTAACATGATATCATGCGATTGTAATACAAGTATAGATCGGGTGTGATCATTGTCATCTTTGATAGTTTTTTTCTCAATTAAATATAATGTCTTTATTATTTGTTTGCATAAATAATAGGATTATAACAGACAAGAAAGAGAAACAAAAAACGCAATAACACTACGCTATAAACCATACAGGGTGTACCTATTCACATTGGCTAGTCTTATACGTAGAGCAAATGTCAAAACTCAAAACTAGTATTTTATTTTGATAAAATGTCATATTACGCAGCATCGTTTTTATTCGTAAAATGTAAAGAAACATATTGGTGGCAAAACAAAAACTTTATTATTTAATATTGCATCAATGGCTCTATGGATTTTAAAAAAAATTTCGTTATTGTATTAATTGGAACATTTTGAATACATTTGGTTTGGAACCTTTTTTTGTGATTTGATTTTTTAGATTAGGTACTCAATTTTGTGTCCATCCCTTAAAGGAGGGTTGAGATTATGTTCTATACACATACAAACATCCATATCTGGAGGTAGTTTAGAAGACCTGGTCAGATTTAGAGACCACCAAGGAGTTATTTCACTCATTTGATTTCACAGGAAAACACCAAACAAACAGTTAGGGTATTTGTACAACTAGAGAAGAAAGTTATGCTTTCTTCAACTAGAGCTCAATTGAGGATTGTTCTTGATTTTACGCAACAACAGCTATAATCCTGACCAACAGTTGTTCTTCACTTTCAATAATATACAAAAGACTTCATTGCATCCCATAGAAGAAGGCACGATGGGTTTTTATTTTGGAAATCGTGCGGAGTCTCTTTTTTATAAACTTGTTAAGAAATTGCCTATTTAAAGCAGCTTATGTTGACACCAGATCTGCTGTCACAGTTCGGAGATCTTCATCTAAGAAGGTTGCAGTAAGACGATTTGCTATGTATATTGTATATACACATAAGCCAATAAGTTGATTATCAATTAATCCCATCCAAACATTTAAAAAACGCCTCGTCTGTAAAAAGAATGCGATTTGATACATTTTCTTCTGAGGTTGTTTTAATTAATTAACTACCTGCGAAAATGTACCCTGGTGCCTTATATGTCTCATACCAACAATTTTCACAAAGTTGCACGTTCTAATTGATGAGTAACATAGAAAATTCATACACAAGCGAAAATTTAAAACTAACGCGCTATACGAATGACAGAAATAAACAATTATTGTTATATCGTAAGGTATAGGGAATTTTCGAGAACGTGCCTAAGTGAGAAATTACAAAAAATGGATGCAATAAAATGACTTCACTCTCGATTAATATAATAAAAGGAGCCTTTTTCCGTGGAGGCCATTTTTGCAATATTAAATAATAAAGTTTTCATGTAGCCGCCATTTTATTACTACACATTTTGGGAAGGAATGAACAACAAAAGTTGTAGAAATTGTACTTAAAAGCCAATCCCATTATCCCAAAACATATTTTGTTTTTAAAATTCGCACTTAAATAAGGGAAATACTTATGACATAGTTGAAAAACTAAAAACGCTAGATATAACTAGGAACTACAAGCTAAAACAAGAAAAACATTGAGCAATGTCTTGTACTCTTAGAAATATTTCAGATAAATTAGATAAGGAAGCTTTTTTAGATTTCAATAAAAGATTATAGTATATGTAAGTGATTTAATCATTTAAAGATTGATCTTCATTGTAGAGAGAAATTTTTTATACTTCCAAAACCCTTTACGTTACCTAATTTTTATATTTAACAAGATTGCAAATCACCAACAATTACAGGAAGTGATCGAAACTCATTATCAAATGATTACGGTTACCTACTTCATTTCTCCCGATAATTTTCGTAAGTATGCAAAAATAACAACTCGAGACGAGCGTGCATTGCGTAATGCTTCTTGACACAATTTCGATCAAAATATTTTGCAGATAACGAGCATTAGAAAACACGCCCAAAATTTCTATGGGACGATAATTATCTATTATAAAGCCCGAGAGCAATTTCACCATAAAACGTTCCACAAAAAATCGTTACGTGGGTGATTCTAATATAGTTTAACCCCTCCTTTTACTAAGGGATTGATTTGAAGAAAATTGCGCAATTTCTCCTTGATTTGATGATAAGATTTGTAAAGTGGAACGATAAGCGATAATGCAAAAAATTCGCAATATAAATATCGATAGATGTCAAAGTTCGAACAAACATAATTAACGTTGGTTTTTTAAACGTTTATTATCATTAGACTAAGTAGAGTAAATTGTGTTAATAAACCGTTGGTGAAGGGCCCTCCCACGTGTAACAAAAAAGACAAACTGTAACAAATATGACATGACTTTATCTATATAGATCTTAAAGAATCAATTGCGTAGGTCACAAATAATCAGGGACGTATTGGTATCTCTCTAGTACGTGGGGGTATTAATAATGATAAAAAATGGACACCTGGAATTTAGTGGGCGAGATTTTGTAAAGATCAAAAATTTATATTTTTTTCTTCAGGTAATAAACGTGGGATGCGTGTAAACGTCAACTTGAAAATTTATAGGTAATTGTTTCCGTCAAAAAGATCACATTTTAGAAGGACTTCCTACTTTTTTTTGAAATCCCACGGATGCGACTAACAAGAAGAAAATTTCACTTCGTTATTATTAAACAAATGCAGTTTAATGTGGGTTGTAGGTCTTTCACCGCAAAGAGAATGAAGCAGGTTGAATGTCGTGTACACTTATTTACACCTCTCACATAATCGCATTACCATATTTCAATCCTACGGTTCGTGTGGTGAAAAAACGAAAATTCGCGCTGCGTGTATAAAGCGCTTTAATTGAGAAAATGTGCACCCCGTAGTGATGATTTCATTCAATGGTAATTTGGTGTAGCGAGCTTGGGTGTGTATAAAAATAGTGACACTTTCACAAATTTTTTTAAAGCGCACTTACATCGAAATTCTCCAATGATCACGAAAATAAACACAGGAACGTCGCAAAAGTTATTCTTAAAACAGAAAAAAAAAGGTTCTTCACGCAACACTAGAAAATTTACAACTGAACACACACCTATCATTCAATGGAAGGGAAAAATATGAACGAGAATACTCAATGGGGAGGGGATGGGAGGTTAAGTGAGAGGAAAGACGGTGTTTCATTCATAATCGGGCGACCTTATGGAGGTGCAAAGGGGGGGAAGATCCGGTCTCTACTAACCCGTGGACACGATGACGATCAAATTCCATACGACGACTTTGTACAGCCAACCATAAAAATATTGATTTGTTTTTATTAATATTTCATTTTTACGTATTTAACTACGTTACATTTTTGCCAATTTTCGTAAGAAAAAGTTAACGAGAGCGACCTTCCGAATTTCTCGAAATTGTTTTTTCGACGAATTTCCGGAAATTGTTTATACACAACGTTACGTAAGACATTTTGATTTAATTTCGACGTGCGTGCAATTTATGTATGTAAATTTCCATTTCCATGACGATTTTCGCAATAGAAAGCTATAATTTTGATAATAATCAACGGAATTGGCTACATAGCGGCATTTAAGCAAAGTTAATGTCAATGACGTTTTGGCGCCCAGAGACGAGCCTCTTTATATCTTCGTTTGGCGATGATTAGCATGTATTTTGGCCTTTTATGGTGTATTGGTACTTGCAAATTCCATCCACGGACGTCCACTCGGTATTTGAAGTATTCTTGCCAATTCTACTCGCAACGTCCACTTCTGGTCGAAGTTCACAATTCCATCTCTTTTACAACGTTCACCTTTTCTTGTGTCCACAGTACACTAAATTGTCGTGGGAAAAACGCATTTGGTGGTGTAACGAAACCGCTTTGTACAATAGTTGTCTAAACGAATCAGACCAATTTGGCCCGTAATTCCAAAAGTTCATCCCTTTACCTAGCGAGGTGTGCTTTACGTCTAGACGGTACGACTACTAAGCTCAATAGGAATAGTCAATAGTGTCGTCAAAATATGCACGCAACCATCGAAAGTCGCTAGGCCACCAAAATGACGCTCAAAAATTCAACTCGTGAAGTACCGGTGTAATCTCGAATGTTCTCGAGGTTCCAAAATGTGATAATGAGCGTGTGCACAACGCAACTCGTACAAGACTACAAGAGCAAAAATGGTGTAGAAAAGTAGGAGTGTTATGTTAGTGAACTCTCCGAAAACCATTCCATGAGAAAGGGGCAGATTTCTCTTCTTGATTAAACAGATCGTTATATACGTGGCCTTAGTACGTTGCAGGACGATCAAAATGTCTGTCAGGGGCGATGGCCGCAATGAACTCAGCTGCCGTGGGGGCCCCTGCGCACTTATCGACTTTACATATTTCGATGAAGGCGGAGGCGGAGCATACCAACTGAAAATACACTCTAGAGAAAGTGAATACACCATACTTAAGAGTATGCCACATGCCACGGAAATGATTCCAGACGATTGTTTCTGTTCTCATTTGTTCCGAGATACTACCAGTCGTTTTTTAGACTTCCAATTCAAAAATCAAACGTGTCCTCCATCCTTTTGGGCCTTTGGGGTAAAAGTCCTGTTGCTTTTCTTGGGATCTGCGAGTACTGGACGTTGGAGTTAAATCGGGGAAACGAAGGAGTTCGGCGCTCGTAGAGTCAATGTTGTTTAGAAGAAATAGTCTTCTAGTAGTAGTTCACGGAGCTCGTTCTGTTTTGATTTTACACCTATCGTACTACTTTCCACTAAGTGTTGCCTCCAGGAGTTGTCGATTCTCTTTGGAAGTGGTCTGACAAAGGAAAGTCTAATGAAATAGATTCTGAGAATCTGGAGATTTTCCGACCTAGAAAGGAACTTTGGACCAACTCCTTCCAACATAAGTAGTTCAGAGGCAACGTACACTACGTTGAGCGTACCAAGCTGAGCAGACTTACAGAGGACACTGAATACGACACCCCACCCCAAGAAGATTTGGGGGTAGACTTCAAGAGATGGTGAATGAGGACAAGTATGGTATGTATTGAGGAAATATGGGAAGCGCGCTAATTAAGTGCTCATGCAATAAATGTTGCAACACATCGCGATGTTTTAAATAACAGCTATTGTACGATTCACAGAAAATACTATATGTGAATTTTCAACCATTGAGCAAACAATGGTGAAGTTCTTCCTTACAGCTTACAGCCAAGTTTCAACCCTAACGCCTACTTTGCTACCCTTTCTTGTTTTTCAAAAAATTAATTGTGTAGTAAGCCGCCTTCTCCTATCGTTTTAGGCTTATTAAAAAAAGTAACACAGTTGGAAAAAATAATTGTATTTGGAGCAAGCGTTTTTGCCTCCATTTTGTTTCTAAGGGTAATTTTTGAAGCACTCCAGATCAAATGCTTTGTATTGCCTTACTAAACAATTACGAAAAGTGGGAGCTCTGCTCTGGTACCACAAAATGCAGTATTATTTCAAATAAATGCAGCCTGTACCTAATAGGTTAACACAGCACCGTATGCATATAATAACTATAACACTATGGCCGTACGTGTACATGTAAAATGCTTAAGGTTACTCTCAAGAAAAAATGTCATTATTGTAACATGATTTAGTTTTATATACCTATACAGTGTGTCCACGGATTGACTTCACTATAGGTGTAAATGACCAAAAATTTTGGAGTTTCAAAACAATTTTTTCAGATTCTGCCCTGCTTCATTGGAAATGAATTTTGATAACATTTTTAATTTTTTAAATTCAAAGCCGCCTTGGTGGTGGAGCAAAAACTATTTTCTTTGCAGGTAAAGTACTTTTTTTGTGTATCATAGAGCAAAATTTTATTAAGAAAAGCTGTTCAGAATTGAAAAACTGACCATAAAATGACAATCGGTATTGTTTGTAAACAAATGAGAATGTAATGTTTGAAATGTTGTATGCATAGATTCCGATTTAATCGATGATAGTAATAAAAATAACGGTTTCATGAAATTGTGCCGATTATTTTCAAATTTTGCACTGATTATTATTTTTTGATTCTGAACAGTTTTTCTTAATAAAATTTTGCTCTATGATACATAAAAAAGGTACTTTACCTGCAAAGAAAATAGTTTTTGTTCCACGATCAAGGCGGCTTTGAATTAAAAAAATTAAAAATATGATGAAAATTCATTTCCAATGAAGCAGGGCAGAATCTGAAAAAATCGTTTTGAAATTCCAAAATTTTTGATCATTTACACCTATAGTGAAGTCAATCCGTGGACACACTGTATAGAGTCGCTAAAAAGTATGGAACCAAGGCTCTAGCGCCTAAACTATCAAAGATACAAAAAATTTGTTTAACAAAATTTATAAAGCGTCATTTTCCGCATATTTTGCACATACTATTATTTATACAGAGTGTTACATAAAGACAAGGCAAATCAAAGTTGTATTTCTTTAAATGAAACGCCCTGTATATGTTTATATTTTTCAGTTCTGTTTTTAATACTGATTATAATGATCTACGGCTTACCTTTTCGGCATTTTTCTTTGTTTGTAGTAACATTAACATAATATAATATTAACTATTAGAAAAATAAACATTAATGTATTCCTGAAAATCTTTATGCTTTTACACAATCTTTTCAAGAACAAACATATAAAAAAGAGTCCCTTAAATATTATTTGTAATAATTTTAATACGTTATGTGCTGATTGTGATATTACAACTTTACAACAGATAACTACTAAAAAAATAGTTACTTATTTTCGAAACAATTAAAAATAAATGTGAAATTATTTAAATTACATTTGTAATAATTTTCATGTAAGTATATTAGGTATGTATTGTATTGTACATGTTTTTCTAGTTTGGACGTGTCCCGTTTGAAATAAATAAATAAATAATAGCATTGTAATCAGTATTAAAAGCAGAAAGCTGAAAAATACAAAAATATACAGGAAGTTTCATTTTTTTCCATCTTCAATAGTTTAGGCGCTAGAGCCTTGGTTCCATACTTTTTAGTGTAGATATGTATTGTTGAATAAACTCATTAAGGCCTAACAACACAACAATAATAAAGGGTTATATAATTGTATATTTATTTAAAATTATTTCTTTAACCTTTACAACAATCACACTAGGTATAATTGTTGTCTGTGCTGCAATACAATTAGGCGTCGTATTTATCTTTGACATGTGAATATTGTTCCGATTTTCCGAACCCTATATAACAAATAGGGTGGCACCATAAAAAAACTTACAAACAGGCGAAGTTTCAAAAAATATGCAACGATATAGTTAGTTTTAAAAACTAAAAAAAAAACACTTACCCCTTTTAATAACTCCCTGTAACATTAAAACACTTCTTCCTATAAAAGAATATTCACAACCACGTTACTTTCACAACAACTTGTACGAAACTAAATAATTTCTCTGCAATAATTAGTTACTACGCGTCAATTTTGCATCTGGTGACTACAGCACGTAATGCGGTTTTCCCTCAAAAATACTGATAAAACGAAACCGGTATTTACAATACAAATTTCGAAAACTTATATTACGTTCAATTATAATGAATTAAAGAAATCTCGCATGAAATTAAGTTTCTTATCTGTGGATAACATTGTTTTCATTTAAAAATACGCGAAGAATTATTTTTCCCCATTTTCGTTAGCACCTTACACCAAACTAATAAAATTTTTATGGAGACTCATTCAGTCATAGTCATTCACGGATGACATAATCCACCATAACAACTTCAGATGAGATGAGATGAGATTGAAAAGTTTAAAGCCCCTTCAAAAAAGAATGTTAGATTTTTTGGAAGGGTACAATCGGATGCCAAAAACGGGGTGGAGTTCTTGAAGAGTTGGTTTCGTCAAAAAAAAACACGAATACCCTCCAGTTCTGCTGAGAGGAAACGTATGCGTGTGGGTTAAGAAAAACCCTATCTTTTTGTACCTGCTGCATTCTGATTCACGGACTAGGCTTGAATTTTAAAATCTTGACATAAAATCAAGTCAAGCCTACAAAAAAACCAAGTCAAGCTTAAGTATTATCCAAGGCAAGCTTATTTGTGGAAAAGCTTGAGTTATCCATAAGCAAGTGAACAAGCTATATTACCTACTGCTTTGTACATTTATGCAATAAATCTGCATACCGTCGCATCGGTCCCCACGAATTGTAATCCATTTGGCGGACCGTGCAAATGATCCAGAATGGTAATGACACTGACGTAATAAAAAACCTGGCGCCCCAGTAGTAGCATTTTATGGACTTCAACAACAGAAAGCGTCAAAAGAGGATCTCAAGTTGATTAAATTGCTGAAGAAACGCGATCTCATACACTGGATCAAAAGTTCAATGTATCCATTTTTCCAACAATGGAAAATCAACGGAACGATGGAGCATCTACTTGTGGCAGTCGAATTTCGAGGTAGACCTGGTTGCCGACGATGCTCATAAATGTACGTGATTCCTTCCATGAGTTGACACTTAGACATTTGACCTGCTAACGAAGCTCTTTGGACGTCAGGAAAAAAATATTCAAACCTGGTTAAGCAATTATCTACCCCTTTTAAATCAAAAGCGCATGTTCTGTCTTTAGCACAAAAATATTCAGAATTGTTGGTTGATTTACGGGTTATTACTAGATATTACAATTTGTCTGTGAAGATAATGGTGAAGAGTGTGTAGGTACACTATCTTAAATATTTCTACAGCATATGATGCAACTAAACGGACTCATAAGATCACAAAGGATAAAGGGTGTAAATGCGGAAATTGTGCAAATGACTAGTAACTGCAAATACAGAAGCTAATTGAAAGAAGAGCCCTAACAAGAAAAATCTAACTCTCTTCGAAAATATGGAGAGAACCATAGCCGAAATGAGTGCAAAATCAGAAAAGCAGTATGCAGTATCTCCAAGAAAACTGGTCACATACCAACCATCTGCCTGAAGCATCAAGAATCAAATTTATGGTTCCGGAAGGAAAAGAATGAAGATACAACAGTTGAAGAGATCCGTTCACTGATATACCCGAATATAGGTATACAAATTGCTGCGATTACCAGAATACTTCAATTCAAATTCAACGGGAAAAATAACGGCCATGGTCAAATACGATGAAGTCGTCAAAAATCGTCCACTAATGGTCGTGAACTCAAAGAAAAGCAAACAATCTCTTTGATATACCTAGGTTGGTTCAATCAATGCAGTTTGAACATCAGTAAAGTCGCCGACTGCAATTCAAAATGGTTTAAAAGAAGCTGAGAAGCGAAGCCTTTTCCCAGATTGGTTTAGGTACTTACAAAACCCATAAGGATTTCCAGAAATTGAAGACAGGAGTAACAAAAAAATAAAGCAAATTAAAAGCACCAGTTTGCTTAGATGTGTCAATTACTTGGATGTCCAGATTTGCGCTTTCCCAAAGAATCAAATTCGAATGAAAGATTTATAAGTGTCCCAAACAAGAAGAAGCAAAATATATAAAACCCAAAGAAGAAACAAAAAATAGTACACTGTAACTCAACTGTCAACTGTAGTACTGAACACAGATGCTTCACCATACAAAACTGGAGCAATATTATTTCACAAGTATCCGAACAGCCGATTATGTTTACAAAACTTTAACTAAACGTCAGATCAGATTAAAAAAGAAGCGCTCAAACAGGCTCAAGAAATATCTGCACGAGTCTCTGATTTCAATATTACGGCCAAGGAAACAGCTAAAGATTTTTTAATAAATATTCAGTGTTTTCATCACAAAATGCATAATTGCTGATGTTCTTTGTACTATCTGATTCCTGATGATTTGGATGATGCGCCACAAAAACGAGCAACCTGTATAGTATAGACGTATTCGGCAATTTGGCAAAATTTTCAATTCTAAGAAAAAGAAGAAGAATGAAAGTCTAGCAAAAAAATACGTACCGGATGTTTTTTTTCTTCTTAATTTGAATTCGCCTTTTGCTCAGGATGTGGTGCTTCGTGGAGTCGAAAAAACGTTGGGATGCTGTTTTATGTAAATTAATTCGTTAACCTCATTTTTCAGTAAAATTACGCGTTAAACCAAAATGAACACACTTCAAAGAATCAACATCATAAGATAATAGCTTTGCGTAATATTAATTAGCGTTAATAGCCCATTCAAGTAACGTTTTAATAAATTCTTAATGGTAGAACCGAAACGAAATTTAATTTTAATGGAGGGAGATAAAGTGATCGTTAAAAAAGAAGGAGAAAAAAGTTACCTGAATGAAAATTGTGGGCGAAATTGTTTTGTTTTTAATTTTAACGTCTAGACCTTTTAGAATTTAAGATTTACAGTTTCCTGTGCAAAAAAATAGAGGAATACAAACAAAGCAGACAAAACCAGATTTAAAGCAAAGAATTTTAATGGTAAATTAAAATAATGCAACATACATGTTGACGTCACCACTCGAAAATATGCATAGTTGGTTGCCAAAATTCCGCAATTTCGATGGAAATTGTAAAAAATTACTGTAATTTTAATGAAACCATTTAACAATGAGAATGAATAAATTACGTACTTAATTGAATTTCTGTAGTGAAATTTTCCAACAAAAATTTTAACAAGTTTTTTGCAATTCTTATCCTTGGTCCTGATGATTCATTCCAACTTACCAAATGCATTATTTCAGGAAATAAGTTATCGAAAAAAGTAGTTCAAACTTTTAAAATCTTGCTGCAGACAAACAGGCGACAAGTACAAATTGTGCACATCGCATATGGCACAGAAATAGAAATTTTCATCGCGGTAGACAAA
This sequence comes from Pyrocoelia pectoralis, assembly GCA_036250285.1. Classification (NCBI taxonomy): domain Eukaryota; kingdom Metazoa; phylum Arthropoda; class Insecta; order Coleoptera; family Lampyridae; genus Pyrocoelia; species Pyrocoelia pectoralis. The sequence continues at coordinate 1,307,715 of CM070077.1, read as the reverse complement.
ATGCACAGAAAATAGCACATTACAGTTTAGTTCCCTGAAAGTTAATCTCAAAAAGTGAAATTTTGGAAACAAAAATTGCAATTTTATGAGAAGCGGCTGGAGATTTTTGACATTATTAAAAGGAATTCCAACGATGCAAAACCATCAAATTTACTTATCTCCCATCGCAACAATGCAGTGGGGTTTTCTCATAGGAACTGTAAAGATTTCAAAGATTCCACTCAAAAAGTTATCACTACGGGCAAAATCACAAAAATAAGATGGTCTTCAAGATTCGACGATTATTCTTTATAACAATACGTCCAAAATAGATTTAGGGCAAGGTTCTTTGTCCACCATAGTGCCCTGGTTTCATATGAAATCGCAAATTCGCTCTTTATTTCAAAATTTTAAGCAAGATATCTGGCCAACAGAATCTTTTGCTTAAATGAATGTTTCTCGCCTCTTTCAATTTGAATAAGGCATCCTAATTTTCCTTTTGTAATAGTCATGATGAGAAATTAACGAATTTTTAAATTACATACGAAGGTCTTTTGTAAACAATTATTTCATGCATACTCTTTTCCTATTTCAATGCAGATGAAGTTGAAGTCTTCGTTTTCTTCAAACCGTAATAAGTAATAACCATAAATATAACATTTCTTTAATTCGCCTAATTTAATAATCTTCGCACTTTTGAAATATTCGGATTATATTATATTAACGTCATTTGTTGACAAGCATATAATGGAATTTTATTCTTACGGGTGTTAACTCTTGTTCACTCTGTTCAGAGCCGTTTCGACGACGACGCGACGCGACGTTTCGGTGGAATCACATCTACCATTATCATCAACCTCTTCTCACCGTCTTGCTTTACTCCGTGTTATTCGGATAAAACTGCCGTTTTCTGCTCTGTCGCCCTTTGATCTACGGTGTTTTCACTTTCACCATTTTCTTTCCTTGGCTTTGACTTACTGTGTGGGCGGGTGTTGTTCTGTTGTTGTATCTAAATCTAGTTTATATTTTCATATAATGGTTGGCTAGAAAACACGGGACCAAAGTTTAGAAAACGACCCGCGAAGTGGGGAGTTTTCTAATGGTCGAGTGCGCCAAAATATCTTATGAAACGTGTACACTTTACACTATTTTTTCTATTTTGGAACTCCGAACTTACTAGTAAAAATAACTTTAATACATAATTTTTATGTATCTTGTAGAATAGCGAAAATTTTGGTTTTTAAATTTTGTTTTGGTAACATTTCAAATTTAACATTTGAATGTTTGAAATAGAAAAAGTTCTTTTCCTCATTAAAATAAAATGTGTGTGAATTATTAAATTAAAACTACATATTTACAACAATTGTCGGGGTTGTTATTACTGGTGATGTAATTCTTGTTTCCCTATCTCTATTTCTACATCATTGGCTATCATTTTGGTGTTGTTGAAGTCTATCGTTCGGGATGTACTGGAGACGTATTGTGCTAAAGATGACGTTGATTTGATACATTTTTCTCCATAGCTTTTTTGTGTTCTCCTCGTCTTACGTTTATTCATCTGTTCGTTTGTCTGATACGTACCTTGTCGTGTCGTACGTTGCGCAGGATATTGCGTAAACTCCTTGGTTTTCCAGTTCTTTGATCGTTTTCGGTTTTCGGAAGAATAGAAGATATTTCTGGCTCCGTTCTAAAAGTTGTTTTAATGTCGTGCTTGTGGCTCTTTGACAAATTATCATTTAAAAACCGGCCACAGTGTTAACAAGAACCAAATTAAATTACTTTCGTCGGCATACACATTACAAAATATACATAATAACGAGAGAATATCACCACTATGGAAACCAATAGTAAAAAGGATCAAAATAACCCAAAATAATCATGACACTACCCAACATCTCTCAAAATCCACCACATAAAACAAAAGTCACAAACACATACAACCCGCAGTAGAACGAATGCAAAAAAGTCAACACAAATCACGTGACTGATATTAGCTAGTCTCAAACAATAAAAAAAAGAAAAGTTCCCGAAACGTAGAATTTTTACTCATGAACAAAGTAATCCTTAATTAGACGAGCCTAATCCAGAAAATGTCTTCTAATTCTAATTATATACATAATTGTAACTGTTTTGAAAATTATTTTTGTTTCCAAAAAAAGGTATTCCAATTTTCAACGAATTGAATATTCCGTCCGTCGGTCGGTCGGTCGGTTCGTGCGTCCTTCGCATGGTTCTCAGTGTGATAGAGCAAAGTTAAACAATGGATCGTATGATTCGTATGTGAAATTTTACGCTGATTACAGATCTGCAATCAGCTTTTCGATATAATCGACTTCAAAATCGAAATGTTAACATACCTAAGCAAATTTTGACTTAATGAAGATCTAAAACAGGGATTCTATAAAGACGTTTACGCTTATTAAAAAAGTCAATGTCTGTAATTCCATAGTAAATATTTATTTGTTACAATGATAACTACGCACGTGCTATTGTTAATCTCAAATATTCCCAAGGATCATCAGGAACAAAAATTCCTACCATGTCTTCTTTTCGACAAAGAAAACCATTATAAACTGTATAAACATTTACTCAAAAAAAAAGAATGCTTTATTTTGTGTATAAATAAAGGAGTTTCACCTAAATGAGTGACACATCAGCTGTAAGTAAGTAATCAGTAATAATTTGTCCTAATCTACATTCTCACGCGCTATGTAGATTGCCACAAAAAAAATTTCCATAATTTATTCAATTTCGAGGAAACGTTGAAAGTACAAAATTACGGTCATTAATATTTTGTTTTATTATTTTGATTCCATTTTTTCTTGTTGAAAATTACACTACTGTGACTACCGTGTTTTGCTTGGTAATAGACAATGAAGAATTTCCTAATTAAAGTAGAGCATGGGTGAAAGGGTTTTTCAATATTATTGTTGGCGAAAACTTACGCTATAAGCTTATCGATAATATTTATTTACGGAAAAAATATCCATTTACATGTATATAACATTTGAAATGTACCTATCCTATATGTATATGGTAGGATATTAAGAATTTGAAGCGCTATCTATCTGTAAAAACTACAGGGTGTACCATTAAAGAAAAATGGCTAAGCAATATGGACCACCCCGTATATATCGAGAAAAGAGTCTGCAATGTGAATATGGAAGTTAAAACTAGACACATTGGAAAAACAAATCCCAAAATTTCACTCCACAGGACTCGATCTTTGGGTCGACCCTGTAAAGCCTCGAGTATGGTAGCACCTTGAGGGTGTCGGCAACGAGTGCTATGAAGATCACAGACCTTGTGGACAACGATTCTGTGGTGCTCATCAATATCCGCTTAAAAGTAACCATTAAGGACTATCAAGGAAATTTAGAGGTGGATAACTGATTGGAAATCCCCTGAGTACCTAACTCCCTTATTTGTAATTTCAAACACGTTCCAAAATACAATCTTCCTTCTTTTCCCCATTTCCCCTGAATAGACGAACCTGGTTCTCTTAATAGGACGAAAACGAATCGTAGGGAAATTGGATCTGCTGAGAAAATCGATTGTCGCAAAGGAAATAACATACAAACGTCCCCGAAATGGTTATCGGTAAGGATAGAACTTATATCGATTACGACAACCGATAGTCATAAAAAATCTAATGAGGTTAAATCGGGTACTGAGAGAGCCCACGGTCAAATAAGCTACCATTTAGCGCAATCTTATACGCTGATCAAATCCCTATTGCTCGCCCTAATAAGAGAACCACTTGCAACCATGGTAACTACTTACAAGTTTTTTAGGTTAAATTATTTAGGATCTTTCTTTTCTGGCAACTTTTCTTATTGCACTCTTTGAAGATATTCTGTGTTTAATTATCTAGGAGTGTGTAGAAGCAATGAATTATTTAATATCCTGTTTTAGGTAAGGCTTAACACTCTCCATGTCTCCATTGGTAACTTTGAAGGTTTTCTAACCTGAATTATGAAATATTTTATAGAAGTAATGGATTATTTAATTTCAGATGACTGAAAGTTTTCTAGCCATAAGTACTTTGGAAGAGGTATTGTTGCTAAATCATTTTTTTCTATGGCAGATTACCAAAAAATGCAATGAAAGGTTTTCATTTGGTTGCTGAATTAACTGGAAGTGCAAGCGTATTCTTTTATTATTCCAATGTCGCTTTTTTCTCATATACATACTAACATACAGTTTTCTTATGAAGCAAAGATAATGTCGACCCAGAATTGAGTTAGGGTGGGGCGTCAATAATGAGGCCCTTTTATTTGTACTTGACCGACACCATGAGTTATTAAGTGTCATAAGGAAGGCACGAATATGAATAACATAAATTAATTAATTCTCTCCAAGGCGCCATCAAAATTTATGTCAAATGTGATAAAATATCTGTAGTAGGTATAAAGAAATTTCAAACACTTACCTACGCCAAGAGTAGGTATAAATTTTGTAACACTGTAAGTATGTAGTTGCAAAAGAACGATAATAAACTTAAAAATTTATGGAAAGCTGCCTCCGAACAAGCTTAGAACTCAAATCACGTATAGCAAATTCATTTTGAAATGTGAGCAAACATCAAAATTCCTTCCATGTGGAATTTTCTTTGAGAATGTAAATAAATAACGTAAGACGTTTTGAAAAATTCATTCACATTTAAATAGATATTTTTAGAAACCTAGTTTAAAGGAAGGCCAACGAATAATAGAACGATCAAGTTAGTATGAGTTATGAATGAGAGATCCATGAATTGAAAAGGAATTTCGAAATAGGATATTGCGCAACGAGACACTGTATGTGTATGTGGAGTACTAAAACTGGCAAATGAGGACATGCGACACTTGTAAATGAAATATGTCCCTCATATGTATGGTGGTATATCGCAGTTAATTTTACTATTACTACATCAACTACTCAAGTTCTTACTATAAATAGCTCATATTATGTGTATATTTACATATTCAAAAGCTTTCAAACATATTTTGTTATTAATCATTTTTTATGCCTTGCGAGTATTTATATCTCGCCTTCTGTATCTCTATGATCGATGTCTAGTTATAACGCTCGCCACATTTAATTAAATAATTACGTTCAAATGAAGAGAGCATCCGAGCACGTTGGCCTACCAATTTCTGTGCATATACAGTGGTTACTCATCAAAGTGATAAACACCCATTGTCCCATTACAATTAATAAGTAACTGAATAACTCAACACATCCATGGATTGGTCAACATGAGCTCTTCAAACAGTAAACCAAACAATTGTGTTGTCAGACGATGATCATCTACTTCTACATCTACAACCTCTTGGAGTGGGAGTAATGGAAATGATTATGCTAATTGGGGAACATCTGTACACACCCGAGCATGTTGGTGCAACGCAATTGAAAGTTGTGAATGTCACCAGATCTTGGCAAATTTTCCAATTTATTGAATATGAGGATTTGATATACAGAGTGATTCTCCCGGAACTGCATCGACGATTATGGAAACTATGGCTAGGAAAATGTTGAAAATTGAGATACTAAGGGTTGAAGTGGGGAACATACGATTAAAATATTTTGATATTTCTGGCACTTTCGGTTATACCGGAAATAGTTGCCAATTTGTTAATTTAAATGAAGTGCCCTGTATATTAATGCATTTTTAGATTTTACATAAAAATCCAAATCCAAATACATTGAATGTATAATGACCTATACCTAAGTCCAACCGTTTTCCACATATTTTAAATAGATATTATGTAAAAAATGGCGTTTGCATCTTTTCATGCACGGAAGCCTTTATTATTTAATTTGGGTTGGTTTCTTTGTAGAAGATTGATTTTAGTAGTATTTGTATAATATTTGACAATTTATTATTTACAATAATTGGTATATATAGTGATCAAAGAACAAGAATAAAGATTGAACTGGGAAAATCGCCAAAAATCCATTTTATCAAATGGAAACCCCCTATTTTTATAATTTTATTAAATCAAACATTAAAAATAAGGGTAACTTTGTATAAGGTTATCTATCCCGATAATTTGTAAATTTCGAAATAATTGTCAGTCTACATTCCTTCCTAATATTACACCGATAAACGTTCCAAACTTTATTCCGATCGCGGAAAACGTGATAACGTTCGATATATGTACAAATAATAATACTATTGGCGCGCACGTGGCTGTTCCCAAATTCTAAATTATAATAGTTTTCAAAGTCTGCAGTTGTTAAACGGAAACGGAACTACTACCTACACCTAACCTTTCCATTTTCTTGTTAAAAAATAATTTGATCAAATTTTTGTGTGGAAATTAATAGCTCTTTGGTGGTTATAAAAAGGCCTTCGAATATTTATTTTCACGTTTTGATTTTGGAATTCAAAATTCGATACTTGCTATACGAAGTTGTACATCAAAATCAAGCTCAAAAAAATATGAAACGCAAAATGGACATTACTAATTTAGAATTTTGTTGTGACGTTACATTTAAATTTTGATTTATGTTTTTAACTTTTCCAATGCAAAACATTAACTTTGCATTTCCAATCGCATATTTAAATTTCGGTTTTGAATTTTGATTTTTGGAATACCTACTTATGATTTTTAAATAACGAATTCACAATTTGAATTTTGATTTAGAACTATTTTTTATTACCATTGCAAGTATCGAAATATGAATTAGGAAACTAAAACTTTGAAAACTGCAATTTTTCATATTGAGTGCTAGTTCCGGCCTGGACTAACGTATCCCGTAATTCGAGCTTCGAATTCAAAATTTGTCGGAACTTGATTTTTAAATAATGAATAATTAGATTTAAAAAGTGTAGAATTGTAGTTTCGTAATTTCCCTTTGCTTTTTAGTTTTAAAGTTTAAATGCCACATTTTTAATGAAAATTAACTTTCGATTTTTTATTTCGGTAGGGAACTTGAATGCTTGAGATACGTGTAATTCTACCTTGCGATTAAATAATTTTAAATGTCAATTTTTCAATTTTGCATTTTGAAATTTGATTTCGACGATTTTAAGTATCGAACATCGATTTTAGAATTTTTGCTAGGTTGGAAGAAGTTACTAATTAGATACCACTTAAAAAAAATCTATTTTAGAACTTAAAAATCCTAATTTGTACTTCGCATTCAAAGTTTTGAATGTCGAACATAGAATCTAGAATTCAAACTTTCAAACATACGAATTTAAAATTCCTATAGAAATGTAAATGTTTAATCGTAATTGCATATTGAAGAATTCAATACCGAGTTTCAAATTTCGCAATTTGAATTTCGAAATCAGAATTTTAAAACTTGAATTTTATTACGGGTTTCGAATATCGTATATCACATTTCGTGTTTCTAAGCCTTTAATGTAACTGTTGATTTTGTAGCTGTAGATGGTTGTAAAAAACCCGTACATTTGTATTATTTTCTATTCGAAATTCTTAGTTTGGAAACTTTTAATTGTAAATGTTGATTTAAGATTTGGAATTTCAATATTTGTTTTTTGAACATCGAATTTCGAATTCAAATCGTAAACTTCATGTTCAAATTTCGAATTTCCGAGTTCCGAATTGTCGAACTGATGCGAACTGATGACATCAACTTTTTGGGTTTTCGAAATTTGAATTCCAAATTAAGAATCTTTTCGAATTTTGTAGAAATTTTCTGATTTTACACTTATTTTATAATTAGAATTTCGAACTGTGAATTTCGTAAATACAATTTTCATATTATAAAAATGAATGGTTTATACAATTTGTAATAATGTTGAAGTTAGGTATGCTTCAAAAATCGTGAACTATTAATAGCTATATAAATATACAGCATGTTTCAGTTAAAAAAATTGTGGTTTTACATTTTGCTTCATTGTGTTGACATGTTTTTTAAATGTTGCGGAGCGAAATGGCTACCAGTCTCTATAAATATAACGAAATTGATGTTACAGTTTTTGGTGCTGCGGCATACAAACGAAACAAAAAGGAAATAAATTCAGAAAAGTTTAGAAGAGGAATCGATTACAGAGTAAATAAATGAGAATGAATGCGAGGGTAGTTTTTTTCAAGCAGGAAAGTTTGAGAAATAAATTACAGCGTGTAACTGCCAAAAACGTCCAAATTATCAATTCGTCACGCGCATATCCAAAATTTACCGTATGTACAGTATGACCCGGGCACTTTCTGGTGTATGTATTTATCTGATACGTGTACACTTGTACAGATCAAGTTGAAGTTTGTTGATAATAAAAAAAAGTTGTCGCATGACAAAAATGGCGATTCCGTGAAATGTAAAAATTGCCTTTAGTTGGAAAATGACATTTTCTTGATGGCCTGAAACTTTCCGACAGAAGAGAACGCAAACAGAGTTTATTGTTTCGCATCACGTATAAAGTGCTTCTTCGCGTATCATATTAAGTAGTTTACGAACTGTGAAAAACATTACTATAAACAGGATGATCCGTATTCTTGCATCCTTGGTTCCGTTAAATTAGGATAGGTTCCCAGTATTTTAATGAGCACTCGTGTATTCTCTCACACACATATATGAAAATTATTGTAAATGTTTTAGCATTCTAATTGCTCATTATAATATTTTTAGCTAATGTTATCAATTGAATATTTAACGATTATTAATTATAAATAGCTTCTTTCTTTGTTCAAATTGCGTTCTTTAATTCCTGCACGCCTTGTTATTTGTTACGCGGTGTCCTATACCTAAACTCACCGTGTTGTCCTAGATCATTCGGATTTTTTTACTACCATTAGACTATACGACGCCATATCTCAAAATAGTTTTCGTAATATAAAAAATTTCGCTCACGTTTTTCAGGCGCGAATAAAAATTAAATATTCAAATTTATATGACGATCCTCTAATAGACAATAATTTAATTCTGTTTAAAATTATATAAACGTATAATTATACTCTTTTTTTGTTGCATTACCACATTCTTAGAATGCATTAAACCTGTTGTATCTTTTCTATCTGCAACAAACTCGTAATGACGTCAACCAACATCATTTTCTTAAAAAATCTTTATTAGATTCCGATGCGACCTTGTTGCGAACTTTTAAGATTTATCGGTTTTTTCCCTTAATTACTAATGAATGAGTTTTTTACGTAAGTTCTTTAAGGAGTGGTTGTTTATTTATTTTTCTCGATTTCTTAGAACAATTTATAGGCATTTTAAAGATTGAGGACACCTAAAACAGTATTTTTAACAAAGTGGTGCACCTGCACATCATACCACTAGACATATGTTCTTATAATTAGTAATTGAGAAATGTTATGTACACGTTCTTATCGGGATAATTATGTTGCTCTGTTATTATGATAAGCGGTATTGGGTATCTTACCATATTTATTAGAAACATCATTATGGAACCTCCCGCTATAAAATGGAGATCAGCTCTCATTTTCATTCAGTTCAATTTTGAAATAACAGCACATCTATGTGCACATGAGCGAAAAGGAATGATATAACTTTGCAGTTGCCGTAGAAGGGTGTCGTGGCTTTCATTTGTTGCATAAAGGGCCGCGAACTTCTCCTCAGTTCTCACTATGGCACTCAACAATTGATTTTTGGCAAATTAAAAGATCACCCAAAATTCGTTTCAAAGAATTTTCAAGTATCTATCAAAGTATACCTTTGATAAGATGTTAATGCAGGATCGATTCATCTTTGTTCAATAATAACATTTTACCTAATAATGAAAAAACCGAAAAAACGCCTGGCTGGTTAATTCTTAGAGCGGCCGTACACGAGCCGCATTTTGCAGTCGGACCGACCACAAAATTGCGGTCGCGTTCCGGCGAACTGCAGTCCGCCATAAGAAATACTGCACCAGCCGTACACGGGCGTTCACTGTAGTCGAAACGCGCGTCTGTAGTTTCTTATGGGGCGACCGCAATTGTGTGGTCGGTCCGACTGCAAAATGCGGCTCGTGTACGGCGGGTCTAACTCTTCAATGTATTCCAAAAATTGTTACGCCATGTGATAAATAAAAACTAAGAAAAATATGGTCAAACTTGTCGTATATATATTTTGCAGAATGAAATGCCGCCAACAGTGCAGTTCGCGGTGTTGAAGGAATGGAATGAAAACGCGGTCAACGGTGAAACATACTCAACCCAAATTTCATTAATTTCAGATTGGAAGGAAGTAAAATATTTATAAAAGACTAAAGTGCTGAAAAATCGTACGCTATAGGCATACGATTAAACTTTTTACTCTGATACCTAGTTGTGTAGTCACATTGTAATTAGTATATTTAAATACACAGTCCACCCTAAAAATCTTTGTAAATAAATTTTCTAGTCAAAAACGTCGAAACACGCCAAATTTGATATTAAAGGAGACATGTTATGACATACATTGGGTTACTCTAACTTCATCCCCCTCTTCCAGAGTCGAGAGCCACCCGTGAAATTTTTCAAATAGGAAGAGGCCGAAGAAGGGTCGAGTGATTGGTGATTATATAATTTTTCAGGAAAAAATGTAAATATGCTATAATAAGCAACTTGCGAGGGGTGTAAACGTTGCCGTGCATCGTGCACCAAAAATATCTCCTTTTTTAATTGAATATTATGTTTGTCATTCATATACCTAAGGGCAAACAAAAATGTAACCCCTCGCCATTGGTAGTTTTTAGGAAAAAATGTGATCATATGCTGTAAGCAACTTGCGAGGGCTGCAAACGTTTCGTGCATCAAAAATATCTCTTTTTTTATTGAATATGCTACAATGATCTATCGAAATTCATATAAGACCAAAGAAAAATGTAACCCCTCCCGTTTGGTAATTATATAATTTTTTAGGAAAAAATGTAATCATACTCTACAAGCTATAAGCAAGTTGCGAACTCGTGTGAAGTTAGCAATATAGATCTTCTCAGATCTTATCCATAGACTTCAGATGTGATTATTTGATGTGATTCATTGGTACCCAGCGGCAACTTAATGTTATTTTCAGCAAACAATTAACAAGTTAAAAGACGGTTTTTTTTTGGTAAAATATTTTACGAAACACTTCACGCGTTAGTGCACGATTTCTTATGGATGGAAATCATATAAAATTAATTAAATAATTGGAAGTTAAATAAGCGGGTGGAGTCCATGGGCGCCCGTACAGCAATTTCCAGGGGTGGGGGACAATTTGGGGTAGATTGAACAATTAGTTTTATTTAAATTAGAAGTTTCGTTTTTTAAGATTACGACTTAGAGTCCAAGTTCGGGGGGGGGGGGGGGGGGGGGCAACTGCCCCTCCTTATGGGCGCCCATGTGCTGGACACAACGCTCACCGCCTTCTAAACCGCCATCTTAGTCACAACGTCCACTTTGGTCATAACGCCCACTTTTAAGTTTGGTCATAATCCCCACTCTGGTCACAACCTCCACCGATGCCTTCTGGTCATATCGTCCACCGAAGTTGATCGTATCGTTGATTTTTCTTTTTCTGGTCACAACGTCCACTCTAGCGTTGATAAGATCACTTGGTCACAACGTTCAGCAATGCACTCGGACCACATCGTCCGCTGAACAAGTGCAGAGGTTTTAGATTTGGCATAGATACTCATACAGATTGCCGCGCCTAAGACAAATTGCTCTATAGATCTCTTATTTCAAAAAATCTAAAAAATGATTCAAATGACAGTTTCACCGAATCAAATTGTTCATAATTTAAAAATTACACTTTTGACTATACAGTGTGTCCCACTTAGGCTGGGCATTTGTTATTTTTTTGCATTTATGTATTACCTATCGAATTTATGGGTGACGTTAATAATTAAAATAATAACAAGCATTGGGTGATAAATAGCGCCGTTTTGGTGTTACCTATTCCATAATTTTCAAAAAAAGATATGATTCCACCGAAAATGTCAATATCTCCGAAACGAAACAACGTGCAGGGATAAGAACACCATTTCTGAGAACCTCGAAAGATTTCATTTAAAAACTCATATGGATTAAGTATTTTGAACATTTCCATTGTGGAAAATTTAATTTTTTTTGATGGAGTGGTATACTAATTTTGGCACCATGTGATGCAAGTTTTTATTCTCTTTCAATTTTATTAATATGTCCTTGTGTGGCTCTTTCCAATAGTTTAGGAGATATTTGCGATTGTACAGTTTTATGAGTTGCTGATTCCGATTCAATAGATATTTTGGAAGAAGGCGTCGCGTCGGTGGAGGTTGACCAAATTTAAAAGTGGACGTTGTGACCAAGATGGCGGTTTAAAAGAGAGTGGGTGTTGTGGCCTAGACCCCAAAGCTTTAAAACGTAATCCATCCCCAAGGATAATTTATAATCCTTGATCCATCCCCCGTTTTGTTACATTGTTTTAGAGGAAAAGTCTACACCTCCGTTTACATTGGGCTTGTTCAGCAGATAAAGCAGCTTTACAACTGCTGTAAGATTCTTCAATATGATTGGTTCTCGCCCTTGTTCTAAATGTATAAACCAATTGTATGAAATATTTTTACAACAGTTGTAAAGCTGCTTTATCTGCTGAACAAGCCCATTGATATAATGATATAAACAAAAATTGTCAACCATAAGAGGGCGTGTGCTAATACGTGAAGGGTTTTGTAAAATATTTCGTCTTATTTTACAAAAAAATCGTTTAACTTGTCAATTGTTTTTAATGAAAATAACATTAGGTTGCCACTACAATCACGATTTTAAATCTATGAACGAGATTTAGGTATTGCTAACTTTACACGAGCTACTTGATCGACACTATCCAAATCTCAAAATAAAGTTATGCCAGCTCTAATGAGAAAACGTTTTGGTAATACAATGACCTTTGTACTGTACCTACTTACGACGAATATCTTACAGCATTATTATGCAACATTTTAAGAAATACAACAATAAAAGTACAACAGCAGTAATTTGATGATGTCAGTAATGCACGTAAAAGTGTCATTGTCCAGCAACGGTCCTCATTAGAATATGTAATTTAGCCTAATGTATTGTAATGAAATCTGGCGGATGTGGCTACAAACGCAGGTGTTAAAACGGTTGCTTAAACGCGTGTCTTTGATTTCTTAGTATAAAAACACTCGGTATATAGAAAGAGAAATTGCAATGTAAATGAGATTATATTATGTTCCATCCCCGGCACTTAAATCAACCCCTTTTTTCTGCTCTCTGCTCTCTCCACTAATAGGTATTTTTAATCCCGTTAAAAGCGGCAATAAAAAGGAAGATGCCATTCATTTCGAATGCGAACGTGATTTAATTTTGCTTCTTTCTAAATAAATATCTAAGTGCCAAGGTCCCAAGGTCGTATGAACTTTGGTATTTAAATATTTAGCTACAACTACAACATTGAATATTATGGTCGTTATAAAAGTAAAAACGGACGTGCTTTCTATTTACTACCCTTAACGTCCGGTTTAGGAACGTCCTTCAATAATAGGATAACAATAAATCTGAACACACCTGCATAATCTTTCGTTCTCGAAATATGACACGTTCGTTCTATTATAACTATGACTTACCTGACCAACAGAGTGCAATAAAATCATCGTCTTCGTGATCTTCAATGTCCCACTGCAACATCCATAGACCTTCGTCCGTTTGCTCGGCACTTAATTTATTTTTATTGCACATTTCTTCGTTAATCTCACACCGACTAGTTGAAGTTTCATTATCTAAATTCGTTGTTCGCTTTAACGCACTGTGTTTATTCACATTATCATCGTCATCGTCATTATCATCGCACCCTTTACAACTAGAACTTGAGGCTTCGTGCGAAGATTCATCTTTCGAATCTTCAACACTTGGACTGGCATTATTATCACAATCGTTATTATCAATATTTTGAGCTCGAAACGTTTCCATTATTTTTTTTTTAATTATCTATCTATCTAAAAAAATAAATTTCGTAGTAAACGGGACGTAACCACTAATAAAGTTATGCGAGTGCAATCCATAGTGCAGAATCCCAGATGCGGAAGGGTTACCATGACAACAGACAATCTGGCGACTTCACTTCGTATACACACAGGGCACCACTCGTCACACAAAATACCCAATTCAAAGGATTAATTACGAAAAAATTACATAATTATCCTCATTAATACTTTTTAAAAACTGCACTTGTACGCGTTAATTAATTTATAAATTAATCACTAACTCTTCTTCTTTATACATACATTTTTGGCACATTTATATAAATTGTTTATTGTTTTTAATTTGTTATTTACTAAATTTTTTTAAGGATTAACATCAACTTCTACAATTTCATAACAAATGTGTACTTATCATACTAAGTATTCTCATATAATGCGCCATTATTTATACATGTGCAAAATTTATAAGTAAATCAATACTGAAACGTGTATGTTTATTAAGTTGCCTATACGCATGGATAACGAGGCGCAAAAAGTTCGGACCGATTTTGACGAACATCAAAATCAAATTAAAGCCTGTTTAATTCTACATTACTTAGACCTCGCAAATATTTTTCAAATTCATTCGAGCAACAATTTCGACGCGCGAACGATACAAAGTACCCGTTTTTTGGGGTTCACGGAATCACAGATCAAAATCGGACCTTTATAGACGCTAGAGCCGATTTGGTAACACATGGCATTTTCCGGAACGGAAATTTGCACGTGAATTTGACTTACACGATTGTCTTCCTCGTAATATCAGTAACACAATGCTACTTCAAAAATAACAAGCCGCTTACCGGCATCTTTCTACTTCTCGACCACATTGTGGCCGGGCCAAACCATTCACTGGGACAAGTTGACACATGGGCTCATGGGGAGGGGTTCATAATCCGCAAAAAAACCGATTTGCGACATTCAACTTTATCATAAATAGTAAGGAATTAGAAAATTAAGGGATGGGTTAATAAAACAAATTTTCAGTTGTTGTGGGATAATTTACCATTAGGCACAGTTTTGTTGGAATCGTGACCCAATCACAGCCGTTGTCAAAAATGCCTCAGTAAAGTAAGTAGTCACAGTAAAGAAACTTTTCCAAATGGACGCCCCTCTATAAACGTCGACGAATTGATGCTTGGGGTTATTAGAAGAAATATCAACAATTTTTATATAAATGTACGACCATACATGAAGAGAATCTGGATGATTTTCCACGAATGTGCATTACTACACTGCAAGGAATAGATCATAAACTAGGGTTTCGCTTCAAAAAGTTGCAGAAGAAACCCTTTTAATAGAATCACAAACTTGTGACCAATTCTGTTTGGATAAACATATCAGTTCGTAGCAGTTTGACTTTATCCAAAACTCATTGTACCTTTCGATGTATGAGTGTGAGTTAAGCATTGGCCTTATTCATCTCTAGGTGGTTGTTTCCATTTCTTCCAGTCATTTAATGTTGCTCCAATGTGTTCCCTAGTTCCCTCGTTTTGTTAGCTGTCTCCTACAGATTTTGTATGCTATGCTTGGGTTCATTTTCTGAAGGTGACCGAAGCATCTTAGCTGGCTTTCTGGAACTGCCAGTGTTCATTAAGAGTATCAGTTTCGTTCTGTGAATTATAGTCATTTACTTTGCTAGAACTGGCTTCCATTGTACCTCTCCTTTTTAAAATTTCTCTTTTCACATGATTTTGGTACTGGTACTACAGGACCTGTAACTACCGCCTATTTATGCTAATTAAATGGTTTCAGTCCAAAGTCTGTAATAAAGGGTTCAGAAGTTTGATTGTTCTTACAAAAAATGTAATTTTTGTGTTGTATAGGTTTTTAATCCTGTAGCGTGCACTGTATATTGTGTTTGCGTTGAGAGTGTTAATTGTTTCTAAGAATAGTTGCAACTCTTAACTGGTGACCTATACCATATTGCTCTATGTTCCTAAAAATGAAGTATTCAGTAAATGTCATTTTAACTGGATAATCAGTTCATTTGGTATTTCAAATCTCTTTAAGAAGACTAGCAACTTTTCCCTAAGTCACTACAAAGTCATCCACCTTTAAAATCTATAAATTAATATTATTAATGTTGGTAGGTTAAATCAGAATCTGCCAAAAAATTATCTGTAACAGATTATTATTATTTGGTTTCTTACCTTTTCATCAGTTTATATTTCTTTTACTTCGGGTATATTTTGACATCATTGTACATCTTGTATTTCTGATTCTTCTTTAATCTGTGGATGTTACTCCATCATTTAAGAAACCATCAAAACACTGTTACAATTTATGTATGTTTTACAGGCAATTTGATATTGCCCTACACTTTTCCACAAAGTTATTATTAATGCAAACTATATCTCCTGCTGTGTGTCACGTTTTCTTCTCATTCCATGACATTGTAGCCCTTGGCTCCCTTATACTTTTTCGGAACTCCAACTTCATTTAACTCCCGCAGGTTACAAGTCTACAATTTTAAAACACATCTTGCTCAATTTTTGTTAGTATTGTTACCATACTGATGCTGTTATTATTTGTATCATCAATACCCACCCATTCATATTATTTTTATTTCTAATAGTTTGATTAGTTTTGTAATTATTATCACTTTTAAGCCTATTAACATTATTAACAGTATCACTGTTCTTATTGACCGTGCCATTAGTATTCTTACTCCTAATATTGGACATACCTACTGCATCTCACTGCCATTCCGACTTTTCTCCCATTATGTCATTGTATTACTGGCCTGTCACAATGATGTTAATGTTAATGGTAACGTAGGTTAAAATGTTAAAGTTCAGAAAATGCTGTCTGTTATGCAACTGTTCACAATGATGTTAATGGTAATGGTGATGTTAGATGGAGATGTTAACAATACAGAATATTTCTGGATTTCTTAACATCACCACTAACATCTACCAATGGAAATGCGACCTCTTACGCATGTGATGTGTGTGACTTAAATTTTCCTCTTTATTAGGAGCAGAATTTTGAACTTTTTCAAATGAAACGATTCCATTACTATAAAATTATTAATGTAAATTTTTCACTTCAACAAAAATTATAGGTTAAAAGTAACTTATTTTTGTTTTGTCGAGGAATGTAGCTCCTCCCATATTACAGGAAGTTTAAATTTGCAAGACAGTTAAGAATTTGGTTAACATGAATGTGACCAGTATTAACACTACCATTACCATTACCATCTTAACACTACCATTAACATTAACATCATTGTGACAGACGCTTTAAACACATGCTTTTCAGTTGTTTGTGTTTTTCATATTCCACATCCAGTCCACCAAATATCTATCCTGTCACTGGCCTCAAGTTTTAAGCTTGGTAACAATATTTTTCTTTCTGCACCAAAAAGTAGAACAGTTGTTTAATTAATGTGACAGTTTGCAAATGTCACACATCAAACATTCATCTTTCAAAATATATCATTTTGCAATCATTTACATGAGTGGAAGTACAAAAAACATCTTAAAAGATTGAGAGGGAGGGAATGTGTTTTAGTTGCTTACCAAAATTATTAACGACTAATTAAAAAAGCAAGTTATATTTTTTTAATATAATTTTAATACAAGACATTAAAAGTATTGTGACCATAATAAATTAGCGCTCTCATTAAATCCGTAATGTCTTAATAATTCGGCAAGAGCGACACAAACTTGTTCATTTTTTAACGAACCGACAATTGTAGAATCATCGCCTAAAAATTCAAAAGTTAGCACTGTAAACAATTTCTCTATCAAGCTATGGACGGCGTAAAAATTTATTTACCTTCATTTAAATCCAATTGATAAATAATACCTGGTTGTACTTTACAAATTTGCTTCAGTTCGTGTTGTAATTTGTCAACTAAGTTTCCTCCTTGCGCATCAAGCTAGAAACAAAAGAAATTAATATGTTTACAGGTACGTTTTTATAATACCTGTCGAGAATTTACACCGAGCCCTATTAACTGATGTAACGGAATTATATTTTTGTTTATTAAAGCTTCGTGAATTTTGGTTAGTAATTGTATTACATTCTTTTTGGTATTCTCTACATCAGATCCAGTTTCATCGGGTCGAGGGGGAGTTAATGAAACATCATCAGGGCGTGCTGTCGGACCCGCCGAAATTGAATTTAAAGCAGGGGCCATGCCTAACAAGCCCGGTTTCAATTTTCCTGTAGCTGTTGCTAGGGCATATGACAGGACGGCTGTATCATAAGCCTCCATTTTCATTAGTTTCGAAGAGCTAAGAATTTATATGGTAAGTAATGAACTCTTTGTAACTTTAAAAAGTTTTAAGATTTCCTTTGTTAAAGAAAAGCGACAATGCGGTTTCATCTAAAATATTAAGTAAATAAACTACAAGCGGAAGTGACATTGTTAATTAGTATTATACAAATTCCATGCTTTACACATTTGAATTAATGCAATTTATAGCTACATTTTGATGTGATTCTTTCATTTTTATATAGAAAGCTATGCGAAAGTTAATAGATACATAAGACAATCGATTTCTTTAATGAAATTCTTTCATTAACAAGTGAAATCTTAAGAAGTATTGAAAATGAAACCAATAATGCTTAGCTAATATATATATATATAAAGCAAGCCATGCACATGCAGGCAATATCAAATAGTAGAATAGGCCATTAGGATTCTATAAATTTTAAACACAGGGTGTTCCAGTTGTGCAGTTTTAATGGCTAGAAACTTCAGATACAAAAAATTTAAATACAAAAGCGTAAGTCTCTGCATTACTGAAACAACTTGTAGGCATTAAGATATAAAAGAAACATCAGTTTAAATCTTAAAATTGCTAAGTACTGAACTTGGATAATTTTCTTACCTCGCAATGTTTAAAATTTGCAAATATTATGAATTAAAGGTAAAATTTGCTTCTCCATTGAATGTCGAACTGCTTAGAGAGCACAATTGCATGCTGCCAGTTTCAAAACTGGCAAAGTACTCTACTCTTTATGAGAGTTTGCAATATAAGACTGCACCGAACTGTTGCACACCTACATAACCTCACAATAAAAAAATATAAAAATAAAAAATAATGTAAAACCCTTTATTCACAACTAAAACTAAATTAAAATATTTACAAACTTATAATCAAATTATATTAAATTATCCATGAGGCATTACGTTACTAACAATTTTAATTATTTATAAATATTTACAATCATTTTTAACTTATTTTGGTATATAAATTGATATTACAACATGATAATATTTAGGCAACAACTTCCGCTTTGTTATCACAAACATATTGAGACACATAAGGTTTCTTTAAATACTATGTATATAATTAAAATAGAATCCCTCGTACATGCCTAAATAAAATTAGATACACATGCACTAAAAAAAAAATAACAAAGTCTATAATAACAATTCAGTCCAGGCCTAACATTGAGAAAACACTTAACAAAATGCAGCACACATCGCATTTCTCAGAAGATAGCAGACCTGTTTCAAAATAATTCGTCAGTTCATGGATATTAAAACAAGTTTTGATTGACAACAAACTAGTATATTTACGCTGCAACCACAATTATGAAAGCGTATATAGTCACTTGGAAGATTTAATGACTAAAATGCGTAAAACGTTCCGTGAAGTTTTCACTAATCTACTAAGAATGGAAACATAAAGTAATCTAGAAGCTCTGTAGAATTAGAAAATATTTTTAGGTGTGTTGTCCTCAGCCCTTGCTTTAATCATTGCGTTAGGTCACAATATTAATAATTCAATGACTAGGAGTACAGACTCTTGGAATGTAAAAATCCCTTCATGATCGTGCAACGGTCTCCTAAATTAACTAAATAAAGCGAGTCAAAGGCTACTCCCATCGTCTTGCTGATTTCGTTTCTTGCGTCCTAATTATAAGAAAGCGATAAAAAAAATATCAAAATCTCTGATTGGATAAAATTTATTTTATAACTTGAATCTATTTACACGGTTTTTTTTACATTAGGGTACGACATTACTGGTTTTCTTTAAATTGAGGAAGGCCTCAAAGCGTATAATTAGAAAGGAGGAACCAAAAGAAAACGTACTCGCTACAAAACTACAAGATAAAGTACAAGTGCATGAAAGTCTACAGTATGTGCAAATAATAGTGCTACTACAACATGATGAAACGTATTGTCTTATATACGTGATAAAGAAAAACTCACCCGCCAATATCCATTGGGGGTTTACCAGGTGGCAAATTCTGCATTGATTCTTGTTGTTCTCGAAGTTGGCGTTTTCGTTTTTTACTCCACAGCTCATGACAGTCTTGCCACGTTGGAAGTTCTGGTACGTTCATTCTGAAAAGATGCGTTTATTAAAGACATCAAGAAAACGTGAAGCTTAAGATCAACCACATACGCAGATTGTAAGTCAAAATTCTGTTGAATTCAAACAAGTAATCATTTTAAATGTTGACTAATCCCGCATTTATGCGAAGGGAGAGGTGCAAAGGAGAAGAGAGATAGGATTGGAGGTCACTACGAGGGAAGAGAAACGCAAATGCAGGAAAGAAGGGAGGAAATAAAGGAGAGAAGATACAACTGGAGGTATGGGGAAATGTAGCAGTAGGATTGCCGACATACCTTCCTAGTGGACCGAGTATCAAGAAGAAGAGGATAATTGGGAGGTATTGATGTGGTAATGAGGAGAGAGACAATAAATTCTGGAGGGAAGACGAAGAAAGAAGTTGCAGATTATGTGGTGAAGGTAGAGAAGATATTGAACATATGTTGGAGGAATGCGACGAACTGAGAGTAGAAAGAAGAGGCTGGAGAGAGTTTCTAGGGGAGGAAGTTGAGATAAGAAGAAGTAGGGCAACAAGAGGTGGGAGTGGAAGGAGAGAATTAGAATTATAGGGATATTTGTTTTTAGAGAGTTAGAAGGTTGTATTTATATTTATTTTGTTATTGTTAGCTTGTAAAATGGAGAAAAATAAGAATCATTGGTAAAAATAATGTACTTAAGCAAATAAAGTTGATTGATTGATAATCCCGCATTTAATTTCAACCTTTATAAGTGACGTTCGACTATAAAATTCTCCTAAACTACAACTTGCACACAGCTGACATGCAATTGTATTTCCTTTACTTCACTTGCACCGACAAGCATATAAATGGAGTGGTGCACAAAGTTCATGGCCCATGGGGAAAACCAAGATTAAGTAGATCGACAATAAATGAATAATAACGCATCTCATCTATAGATCACAAGTGTTTAGCAACACAAAAGTAGACACAGAAATACAATCAACTAAAAACAGTACCGAAAAATATGAGTTTAACATATTCCTAAAAAATGTTTCAATCTGCTTTTAATATTAATTGTAATTATCCCACAGTATTATACTTACTGTTCTGGATTAATATTTTTCAGCCACATTGATTTCAAGGCATCCTCAGCAGTAATTCGTTTGCTAGGATCTAATTCTAACATTTTATCCAATAAATTAAGAGCGGAAGTTGGCATAAAAATGAATTCTTCGCGTATTCGCCTTCTGTAGATTTTCTTAGGTTTAAGCAAATTAAAATTTGGCAGTTCTATAACAGAAGGCCATACAGCTGGGGTAGGCGTTCCACACAGCCTAGAGATCATTTCTAATTGTTGCGCTTCTAAATTTGCCTATTAAACAAAGTTTATAGGATGTGCGAGACGAAACATTTTACTTACTTGAAAGAGAGGTCTTTTTAAAAATAATTCTCCTAAAATACAACCACAACTCCAAACGTCTATAGCAGGACCATAATGCTCTTGTCCCAATAGCAATTCTGGTGGCCGATACCATAGTGTTATTACTTTATTTGTGTACGGTCTTTCTTCGGTGTTACATAAACGTGCTAAGCCAAAGTCGCCCAACTTAACTTCACCTCTGTAAACATGCCAAAAGTTAACCGAAAGAGAACATAATATGTAATAGTATATTATTCAACGAGCGTATAATCATGGCTATTATTCACGAGGTAAGTTTATGGCCACGAGCCGCAGGCGAGTGGCATAAATTACCGAGAGAATAATAGCCATTATACGCGAGTAGAATACTATACTTTATCCACAACTATAAATGTTAATTCAATTTAAATATTTATTTGAAAATTCTCTAATTGACTGTATTGGACGGTTACCATGGAAATATATAAAATAACAGTGAGTAATATTCATTACTCACGTTGCTAATGACAATAACTTATTAATCACTGATAGTCGTGGATAAAAGTATTTCTCCACGACTATGTAAGAATGCACAAATTCTTTTTACATATTTAGCTAAAGAATGACATAAATTCTTCACACCAGTGAAGAATGAAATAGAATTCACTCTCGTTAGCCAATCACATTCTATGATTATCAGAAATCACGCTAAAATGAATAAATCAAATCGTCTCTTTTAAAACGTCAAATAAATAACTACGCAAATCGCTTCTGACAGCGCGTCATTTGAAATGTCAAAATAATCATATATTCATAATTTTACGTATATATTTTTTTTAATGCATAGTCGTGGAGAAAGTATGGTCTTTTACTTGTGTAGAATGGCTATTATTCACTTGGATGATTCCAAAACTCACTTGCTGCGCTCGTTCGTTTTGGAAACTTCATCCGCGTGAATAATAGCCACCATTCTACACTCGTTAAAGAATATACTATTAGATCATTTATAAAATCGCATAATAATTATATACACGGTGACAGAAAAACATTCCATATTTTTGAACTTAGGATTTTATTTTTTTAAATTCATTCTATTATGTTGTCATCTCGAGTCTGTATGAGGTCCCCAAGTGACTATTGTGAGCCTTAGCCTTACTCTTGTGATAGATGTATCAAATTTGATTAATTAAACATGTTAAAAATTACATAAAGAATCGTACAAAATTTAGAGACGAAAATTAGAAAAATTACACAATCACCAATAATACCAAATCAGAAACACAAAGAAAATTGGGCAAAAACATGAAAAACTGAGAAAGGGAAACTATTTATCAAAAACCAAGCAACAGAGTAAGAAAAACGAAAGATGTGAAACACAGAATGTACGGGAATGGAATGGAAAAAAGGTAGAACTGATAACAGAAATGAAAATTAATGATGTGAAAAATAGGACCAGGAGGTCACTTGTTATATACAGACTGAAGATCGAATAATCAAATTAGAAATAGAAATGGGGAATGAAATATATACATTAACAGTCTTGGACCAAATGAATGATAAGCGAAGAGAGAAGAGATTATTAAAAGAAACAGAAGACTGCTGACAGGTTAAAGTTGGAAATAACTCAGACAAATCAAATGACCAGTGGGACAATTTGATGAAACAACACAAAAAACAACAATAATGGATGAAAGATAAGCCTACTGTATGTTAAAATCATGATTGCTGGGAATATATTCTTCAAACATAAAGATATATATATAAGCGTGTAAGAGAAATAACAAGTAAGTATGAGAAATTAATAGTATACTAATACTATAATAATTTGAATAGCGTTGGGGATAAAAATTGAAAAGAAAATGCAGTAACCATTACCTAACGATAACAATTATTAAAACCAAACAAATGTGAGGAGTAAAGCAAAAAAAGGAGTAAAAACCGTGAAATACATAAATATAAGAATGTGTGGATTCCAGAATCAAACATTTAAGGAAGAATAAAACAAAAGAGAGGCAATAAAATGGATTTAGACAGGGTAAACTTTTATGAACAGGGAACTAAACTGAACCAAAAGAAATTAACAGGAATGCTTTTCTGTTTGTAGCTGTAGGCTGATGAAGAAAACCAAATTAGCCGTTTTAATCTCTTTCAAACCTATAAATAATTAACAGGAATATTAATAATATTTGGTGGGACAATGAAATAAGGAAAGAAATTGAAAGGGAGAAAATCTCATGAAAACAAAGATGTTATACAATGTAAAGAAAGTTAAAAATGTGGTAATTGCAATAGAATAAAGATGAAAAAAGACACAGCAAACAAACAAAAGTTGCGCAGAAGAGGAAAAGTTACAGGAATAGTTAACCGATAGGAGAAATAAGTATCACTTTATTACATAATATATTGGAAGTTGCATGAATATGAAATGGGATCTATTTTGTTCATATACGGGTGGTCCTGAATGGGCGACTAACTGACCTACTGTGCTGTCCACCATTGCCTACATCTGTAGAATTCCTGCATCTTTAAGAAAGTCAAGGGTTTTAGCATGGCGACTCCTCATTACATCTTCAAAAAGATTATTACAAAAAGATCAAAAGAAAAAATCAATGTTTCAAGGGTTTTTAGACTGTAGCTAAAGAAAGACTGAGATCATTATAAACTAATGGTTGTGAGTCACTTTGCTCGTGATTAATATTTACTTGTATGTAATGATTTGTTTCGAGAAACTTCCAAGGAGGTAGTGAAATTTCCCACCACTAACACACAATGGTGAAGTAATATGTTGGAGGTTCTTCTGGTACTTCTTAAATTATTTTGGTTTAAAATATTTAGTGACGAAAATTTACGAACAAACGATACTTACTTATTGTTCATTAAAATATTACTGCACTTTATATCACGATGTAGAAAATTTTTTTTATGACAGTAATTTAATCCGTCCAAAAGTTGACGCATAATACACGCATTATTAACTTCGTTAAAATCGACCATCCCAGACTCCAAGAGTCCCATCAAGTCGTGATCCATGTACTCGAATACGAGATAAACGGAGCCCCTGTCCTAAACAGTGTATGAATATATTTGTACACGATTTTTAATAATCTTACCACTCGAAAATCTAAAGCGTCTTGTTTATCAGTAACTATTTCCTTTAAATTAACAATATTCTTATGATTTAATTGGCGAAGAATTTTAATTTCTCTAACTGCAGTTATTGGAAAACCCTCCTTTTCATTTTCCAATCGGACTTTTTTTAAAGCCACCAATTCACTGGTTTGTAAATCTCTCGCTTTGTACACTTGCCCGTAAGTACCTAAAAAACAAAACGAAATTAGAATTTGACCAAGGACCTTTGGACACAAGAAAACCAATTGAGACACAACGTTCAAGTTCAACAAACACATGAAAATTGCAAAGAGAGGATGACTCAATAAACTTTTGAGGATTACCTTTAATAAATCGTCCACAAACACATAAATTTAATTTTTGAGCATATTGAGCAAGAAACTCTTAACACAATATTCCAACTACACAACAGGTGCAGATGATAATGCGTTATTAGCAACTGACAAAGCAGTAGTCTGAGAACATATAGATAAATTGCCATGATCAATGAAGTGAAGTCAGTCCACATCACCGCCAATGGATATTACTTGGACAATCACCCCTTATGAAAATAGTGCTAAATATCTAGGCATGTATCTACATGCCAAACTAAGATGGAAGCTACCAAGATCTAAAGAAGACAGAATCTAAAAAAGAGATTTGACCTTTAGCAGAATGCAGCAGATCTTCAACTGCTCGATAATTAGGAAATGCTAAGAAGATTGAAGAGAATTCAAGCTAGTGTAATGTAATGTTAGTTATGCGAATATTTTGGGCAAGATTTAAGGAAAATTAATGGTTGATCTAATAAGACCAGTTCTTATAAAAGAATGTTATATCTCCATGACTGACAATACCAAACAATTTAAATCAAAAAACAATATACCTTCTCCAATTTGTACAATGACTTCAAAAACGTCAACACAACGTTCGCCCCAGTCTTTGTTTGCAGTACGTGATCCTTTACGTTTTAAAATTTTTGGCCTTTTCATTTTAGGTTTCGGCAAAGCGCGAACACGTTCCGTAGCTTTATTAGCGGATTGTCTTGGCGGAGTAGTGACATTTTCGTCGTCACCGCTCAACTCCTCACTACCTGGAACAACTGCAACAACTTTATTGTAAAATATGAAAATTTTTCGATCAAACCTGGAGGCAATGGCAAGTTCACAATACTCTTACGCGGTGGAGTTTTTGCTTTTACAGATACTGGGCTAGGTGATCTACTAGGTGGCGACTCGATAACTTCCAAATCACCCTGATTTATACCAGGCGGCATTGGTAGTTTTGTTATACTTTTCGATTTAACAATTTTGTTTACTTCAACGTGAAGACTTCTTTTAGCAGCAGTGACTTTTTTATCGACGGAATTTAATAAATAATGTGTCGGTTGTGAATTGGGCGATTCCACTGTAGGCAGTGTAGGTAATGGAGGTTCATTAGAAGAATTTTGCGTCAACGGTTTCTTATCGGCAGATACCGGTGTGGTACTGTTTGGTAATACAATTTCATCTAATTTTACGGGTGTTGTTTCTATTAAATTATTGTCTGAAGGAATCGGTATATCGTCAATTGCTATCGTTACTGGTTCAGAATTTACATCCCTAGAATCTACTGTATCATCTACAATTATTGTTGCAGTTTCATCATTTTTTTGTTCAAGTAAATTTTCTAATTTCTTTAATTCCATTTCTCGCTTCTGTTTGTCCTTGACAAGCTCGGCGAATAAGCTGGTGTCGGTTATTTTATTTTTAAGTTGGGAGGACTTAATGGAATGTGGAGAAGGGCTTCGAATTCTTTCTAATCTGAAACGAAAATGATACAAAATTGTTTGATAGATGCTGCTTTTACTAAGTTGGCTCCGTCTAACTCAGCAAATCATATAGAAACTTCATATTTAAGTGTTAATTGGGAATTAGGTATATGCTCATATTAAAAATTTAGTGCGTCCACCAAAATGTATATAATTAGTAATAACAAGTAATGCATCGATGGGTTCCATAGTTGTAGAATTCTTTTTCTCTAAATGGGATCAACATTAACGTTTCGAAACTTCACTCTCCTTAAACAAGTAATGCTATCAATTTTTTATTTCCAATGTAACCCAACACGTCTTGACATTATATTAATAATGTTTTGCTGTTTTTAAATTGTTACAGTACATAATTTTGAAGCTGGAAATTTAATAACGAATTAATTTGATCCCAAAGCTTTGCCGACACCTAATTTTTAATGTTAAGTTAGCCAAATTTACTTAAGGACATTTTTGTGCCAAAGATCACCATTTTTATATGAGCACATAATTAATACTTACTCGTGAAGTACATTTCAATGTGATTTGCGGTGGTTAAATCAATAATCATTACTAACTAACCTTGACGTAGGAGATCGTGAGTGTCTGTAGTCTCTTTCACGTATCAGGCGTGGGCTTCTCGATCTATGCCTTTTTGTACCTTTTGTTCGGTTAGGAGATTTATTATAATGATGTCTGTTCCAACTAGGAGAACGTGAAACTCTTCTACGAATGGGACTTCTACGTTTCTCCCTTAACATTTCACGTTCTTTCCTATGCCGTCTATGATTAGTACCATCTCTGTCTAGCTTTTTACGTTTACGCATCGGTGATTCGTTCTGTCGAGGAGGTATGTGATAAGTGTTGTAGTCTGGACTAGGATTACGAAAAGGTGAAGATTTTACTGGCGATAAACTTTGTTTTGAACTATATTCGGCTAGCGAGTCATCCACATCAATTGTAAACGGGCTTGGACTTTTGTGATCGCTTACTACGATTGTATTCGATTTTGTTAGCACCAATGGAGGAGTGTGAGGTGATTCGTGAGTTGAAGAATCCTTTAATGCTTTACGTGGAGGAGGTGTGATGGATTTTGGACTGGGCGTTCTTATCTTCACATCGTCCGGTTCTGGCGAAGCTATATGACTATCATTTGAAACAGGCGAACATTCATTAGTTACTATATTTTCTACATTAATAGGCGATTGGCATCTTGGTTCGACTGTTGCTGGCGGTTCCCAATCTGATAAAGGTTCCGAATCAAGATGCGGTGTTAATTTTCTATTTATATTGGGGGGAGGAGTAGTGGGCGATTCCGAATCGACAGTCTCTATACTGGTGCTTCGTGATTTATGTTTCCGTTTCTTCTTTTTCTTTCGTTTATCTTTCTTTCGCTTCTTTTCTCGTTTCTTTTTTTTTCGCCTTTCTGCGGTGTCATACTCCGATGTATACGTAGGTGACTCTGTCGCCTGTCGAAATTCGGCCACGGGGGACATATCCGCTTTACGTCGAACTCTTACTTCACTGGAACGAGACGATCGAGATGACGCCGAAAGTTTACGTTCTCGTCGTTCGACAGGCGAAGTTGGTGATAAGGGATCTATAGAAGTATCGTACCTAATAACCCGACGAGATGGTGAAAAAGGTACGGGCCGAGCGACATAGTATTCGTCCTCCAAAACTCGGGTGGCGTGTGAGTGACGACTGGTATTATAATAACTACCTCTATGCATTGAATTACTGACTAAAGCGCAATCATCACTATAACTAAAAACACTTTCGCCACCACTTTGTATTTCACCTGCCTCTGGGCCTGATAGGTCTTCTGAACTTACATCAGAATATTCGACTAACGGTTTTGTAGTAGTTTTGATCACTACGTTGTGATTGTCTGAAGACTCTTCACGAAATTTATGTTTTTTAGATCGTTTGGATTTTTCCTTAGAGTGCTTTCCATGACGACTTTTCTCCATTTTATATAAAACCAGGACGCTTCCAGCACATAGTACTTAGTGCTGGTCTACTACCATACCAGGGTAGTATTCTAAAAGACCACATTGTTAAACTTTTCAATTTTAGGTTATGTAAAAGAATATGTGATTTGTACACATTTTTTTCAAATACCCTGTTTATAAATTAATTATGAAAGTTATAATCAAACGGTACGCAGAAAAAATTGAAAATACAACAAATTTGAAGTTTAGAATGGTTGACGTAAGTGACCTTGAATGACGATGTGTTTTTGGGTGGGTCGTTAAACAAGTGAAATCTTCAAAAATATTCTAATTAAAGGTAAATAATAAGAAAAGAAAACTTACCACAATAAATAATATCTTTTCCTCGCTAACATTAGTACACACAAACACACTATAACTTCACAATCTTTAAGAAAGAGGTCATTATCTTTCTTTCAGTATTTAACGTTGATACATCGAGTTTTTCTCGAAAATAGTATTTCATCGAGTATTTTTATAATAATTAATCTTATTCTCTTAATATTAGAAGCTTGGATGTTCTTTAGATCATAGAAAAAAAGCCAGATTTATATAATGTATTAAACCATCCTGACATAAAGACGCCATATGCATAGAATTTTATGTTTCCCCTAGAAATATTTGTGACGTCATTATTGATGTCAAATTAATATTTTTGTTATAAATGTGAACATTAATAGCTGCTTTATTAATTTTAAATGCTGTATTACACGAATACAAAAATATGCAAATAAGTATGAAATACTAAAGGACGTTGTAGTTATTGGAGAATGTATTAAATTAACTGCGAAGTGCGAATAAAAGAGAAATTGTTTCAGTGATACCACGACAAAGAGAAATTTTCTCCTACTATTTACAGTTGGTACTTAGTTTATATGCTCTCACATATAGGATGGGCTTTTTTAAATGTTTAAGGTACTGACAGACGTGCTCAAAAAAAAGCATGCTCATAAGCATGCTTAAAATTAGCATGCTCTGCAACCATTCACATTTGCCAGTAATAAGCATGCTTATTTTAAACATACTCATAAATAAGCATGCTCAAAGCAAACGTACGGACAGACGTGCTATTTTGCACCAGGCTCTCGGCCAAATTGGATGTGCAAAAATATAGTGACAGTGCTATCCGTACAGAACTCAATAAAATAATCATATTGCTTGCAACGGAATTGTGTAAGAACATTTTGGTGAAATAGAAAAAAACAAAAAAAAGGAGAATGTGTTCCACAGACATTCATAACTTCGATAGTATGACATAAAAAGTAAAGTTTTTTCTTCTCCCCAACGCGACATATTGAGGGTTTATTTCGTTTTTATTTTAAATTGACGCAGCAACTGTCGCGGATCAAAATCGAATCGATAATATAATTAATAGCATGCTCATAAGCAAACCTGTTCAGATGCGCTCGAAGCATGCCCCCTAATACCCGCGCCAAAGGTAGCATGCTCGAAAATCAAACGTCGGTTGATTTTTAAGCATGCTCATTACTAGCAATGTTGTTACACACGTGCTACTAATGAGCACTTGCTCAATAAAAGCATGCTTTCGTGCTACTAAATGAGCACGTCTGTCCGTACTTTTATGTCTGTGGTGTAGCTCACAAACACACAGAATCACAGATCTGTCTCAATCTATTCCTTCACTGTGGCTGTGAGTGCACACTGTTAAAGCCTCTTTATATACTTATGACTGAATCACAAACAAACGTTACAAGATACATAATACCCAAATCCATAACATTGTAATATAGCTGCAGTGTGATGTATACCTTATCCAACGAGAGAAAGGACTTGGTTTGCGCATTGCAGATTAAAGTGGGAGGAAACTGGGATCAGGTATTCATCTATAAAGAGGTACCTTTATAGGTATCGGCGCAAGGTATGACTTCGTCGAAGTAGGAGTAATGAATAGGCGGCGATTCAACTGAAACATACGAATTTTCGTCCTAGCGCAAGTCCTTTCTCTCGTTGGATAAGGTATAGGTAGCTTCATATAAGTATTACCCAATATACTATTTTTAGTTTTCTTATTGAATTCTTGCACTATCATAAAATATGATTTTCATTATGATTGTATTAAAAGAAAGAAAAGAAAATTATAAAACAATAGATAATTGTCTTTGTTTTTGTTATTATCTGCTGTGTTTAGTTTAACCATTGCAAAACTTTGATGCTGACGATGCTAATCTTACCTTACCTATGTAAAAACCGACTCAATTGTAGTGGGGTGGACTGCTTGATTTTATAGGTTTTTTAAAATAAAGTTAAATTTCGAAGATTGATTTCTATATAATTTCATGTGCCCTATGAAATCTGGTGAGCGCACAGGCTATTGCGCAACCAATATATCACATGTCGGTCAAACGTCGCACTTAAATATTCAAAAGCAGCAAGAGAAAAATGGGATAGGGCCCCATCATATTGAAACAACAAAAACTCTTATGAAACTATTATGTGAATTAAAAATTCCTTCTCTTGCGAAAACGCACACATCAGTAAATAAAACACAATTTGGAAAGGCATATGTTCTTCCACCACGTGAAGGAAAGGCAAAAGTCGACACGCGGCGCGAAATCAGCTGGGACCAATTTAAAGGTTGTATGAAAAAGTTCCTTAAGTACTTGCCATACATTTACACGATTTACTTCCATATCATAAGCTGTATTGAATTCCTCATGGAATTGTTGAAGCACATATCTTTCTTACCATGCACATTTGGTAGGTCTGCCAGGAGAGTGGTGTGGACCAGCTCCATCCTTACATTTCACTTCTCCAAAGAGTGGATCACATTAGACGCCCCTTTTCTGCTGATTGTATTAATGTAACATATCAATGCGTTGTAGATATTGGTTGTGATTTTTTGATTCTTTTAATTTATTGCCCAATAACAGAACGACGAGAATTCATTTTCAAAGATTTATAGGTGATAGATGAAACACTATAGTTTATTACATTGTAATACGACGGAGTGGATATGCACAATCCGTGGAGGTATCGAAAGTTAAGCAACTGTTGGTCTGGTCAGTACGTGGGTAGGTGACCCTTTCGTTAGAACGGGCGATACAACCGCAGATTGACTGGCTGTGTCAATCTCAAGTCTAGTTAGTTTTTGAATAACTAGCTTCCTTTGTTAATCTGTTCTTGCAATCTAAACAATTACATGACCATATTGACGGCAATATCGACAGAAATTATTGCAAGGCGATGAAATGAAGGAAACCTCATGTGGGCTTTTGCTAGAATTAGCATTAGATATTTCTGAAGCAAAACATTCTTCATTTGATACTAAATAGAATAATGCTTTCAACCCACCACTGAGATATTTGACCATCTACTTTAGATGTTTTTAAACTAGGAAGCTTAAGAACCTTCAATTCCGTACTATTGTGGTTACATGTGAGAATATTTGCCATTATTTTATGAGTATCCAGGGGCAATTTAATTTAATTTGTTGGGTTAGAAATTTTTCCAAGAGTTCAAACATGGATTTATTTAATTGCCGAATTGCGTCCTGCTTTTGCTTTTGTTTTAAATGATGGTCTAACAAAACCTTCTTTGAAACTTTTGTAGTTGCCATATCTGTAACAACTTTATTTTGTGTTTGAAACGCATAAAGTTATCTACTGACATGAACACAACACACATTATTTACTAACAAATATACAATAGGTACCTGCGCTGTATTGCAAATTACAAAAATATTTATTTAATTAGATATAAATTTTAAATCTGCTACCATTTGTAACAGAAGCTAAGTCCAATCCTAAAACCGCATTATCTACAATTTATCCTGGTACAGTTGAAGCAATAAAAAATGGGACACTATGGTTTTACAAGTTCAATGGGCATATCTACTTTAAGTAGTACCTGACCTTCCAGATTAAAGAATAATTAAATTAAGTTGTCAGGTACTACTTAAAGTAGATATACCCATTGAACTTGTAAAACCGTAGTGTTCCATTTTTTGTTGCCCCAACTGTACTTACATATTGAACTAAGTACACTCTGATTATCATTTTGGCACCCATAGGTATTACTCACACAGTTTATATATCTGCAATAATAGCCCATTATTTAGTTTTCTATAAGAGTTGGCTGGTTTCAATATCGTTTCAATTTTGTAATAAAGTTGCACTGATTACATTTAAATTCTTTTCTATTATGATGCACGTTTGTATAATTAATTAAACTACGATATTTTGTGACGAAACTGCATTGATCACATTTCAAATCTTATGAACCACGACAAACTTTCACATGTCTCAGTAAATGATGTTTCCATTTTGCGGCAAAACTGCAATGATGGCATTTAAATTCTACTGAACTATGATGCGCTTTCACATGTTTCGACAAGTATTGTTTCAATTTTGTAGTAAAGTTGCACTGGTTACATTTAAATTCTTCTGAACCATGGCGCACTTTCACATGAGTCAGTAAATGATGTTTGAATTTTGAAGCAAAACCACAATGATGGCATTTAAATTCTATTGCTGAATTATGTTGTATTTTCACATGTCTGACCAAATATCGTTTCAATCTTGTGACGAAGTTACACTGATTACATTTAAATTCTTTTGAACCGTAATGCACTTTCACATGTTCCACCAAATATCGTTTCAATTTTGCAGTAAAGTTGCACTGATTACATTTAAATTCTTCTGAACCATGGTGCGCTTTCACATGTCTCAGCAAATAAGGTTTCCATTTTGTGGCATAACTACACTGCCGACACTTAAATTCTTCTGAACTATGTTGTACTTTTGTATGTCTCAGCAAATTACCTTTCCTTTTTGTGACAAAACTGCACAGAGCACATTCGATCTCCTCTGAATTACCATGCACTTTCATATGTTTCAGTAAAAACTCTTTTACTTTTGTGACATAACTGCACTGATGACACTTGAACTCTTCTGAACCATGATGTAGTTGCAGATGTCTAAGTAAACTACTTGTGCATTTTGCGGAGTAACTACACTGCTGACATTTAAATTCTTCTGATTTTTGATGCACTTTCACATGTTTTTGCAAATATTGGTTCAATTTTGTGGTAAAGTTGCACTCATTACATTTAAATTCATCTGTACCATGGCACGCTTTCACATGTTTCAGTAAATAGTGTTTCCATTTTGTGGCAAAATTACAACGATGACATTTAAACACCTCTGAATCATGATGCACTTTCATATGTTTCACTAAATAATCTTTTGCTTTTGTGACATAACTGCACTGATGACACTTATACTTCTTGCAAGTTTCTAAAGATGCAGCTGAATTTGTAGTTTGTATTTTACTTTCATAATTTTTGGAAATATTATGTTTTAAAGACCCTTTTGTAGGTAACTGACATGACTGGCCATTTCCTGAAGTTTTTACACGTAACTCCAATTTATTTTTGGTACTTGTATTAGGTATATCATGATGAGAATGAGAAGATAGTAGCCGATTTAACAGTGGAGCATCGGAGCCCATAGTACAATCTATAATTTCCTGCTTTAATGATTTACCGTAATGATCTTCATTTATTTGATAATCTTGTGTTGTAAGAAAGGAATTTAGTTCTTCCTCCTGCTTTAGTTCTACTTGTTTAATTTCAGCATGGGTTTCATCGCAGGCCGAATTGATTTCTCTTAATTCTAGCTGGGGTTCCTCCTTGATTTTCTGCATTTTTAAATCACATTCAGTTGACATATTTGATTAAAACACTGATTGTAGTAAGTAAATAAAAAAATAGATTGAACAAAGATTGAAAGTAAAAATGGAGCACTATAAACATTATCATACGCCATTTTAAATCCAAACATATGTGAAGTTAGGTATATTTTGTATACGTAACCTGCATCGACATATAGGCCGGCCGCACATTGAGACGCAGGTGAGGCAGGTAACGTAGGGCAGGGTAGTGTAGTTTTCTGTATTCAGTACAATTTAAATAGAGATGCGCGAATTGAAACGCAGAGTAGGGCAGCACAGAATTGCGTCTAAGTAAACCTGCATAGCGCAGTCTCCTGGTCACAGTTTCCTGCGCCACGTGCCACGTAGTTTTTGATGTCGACACATTTCATTCAATATATTTTTCAAAATGAGTGAACAGTTAATTGAGGAAGTGAGGAAGCATATAGTTCTTTACGATACCAACGATCCGAATTATCTAAAGGGCAAATTAAAAGATGAAATATGGAAGGAAATACGAAACGAACTTAAGTTCTCCTTTCCATGTACATTGTTACTTTTCCAAAATGACTTCTTTCTCTTTGAAATGTTATATAATAAAACAGTTTCTTCAAATTCTGCATCCGAATCTGACCCCGAACTGTCGAAAAACAACGCCATGTTTAAATAAAAAGACAACCTTTCCAATGTTACACGACAAAACTTTATAATTTTATAACAGAACTGCCAAGACTGTGCTTTCAAATAGCGCACACACTGCGTGACACGTTTTTTCCTGATCTATGTTAACCTGCCCTGCACTGCGATCGCCTGCGTCATCTGCGTCTCAATGTGCGGCTTACTATAGAAATGGACTGCGCGTGGTTATGCTAAGCCGGGATACTGCAGGTGAGAGAGAGGGTAAACGTAGAGGCGTTGATTGAAATGGTAGAGGCCTAGTTCTAGCTTTATCTGGCGCTAGGCCTCCACTTTTACCCTCTCTCTCACCTGCAGTATCCCGGCTTAGCATAACAACGCGCAGTCCATTTCTATATGTCGAAGTCGATGGTAACCTGCAATAACTTCACCCTATTTTTTCAATTCGAATATTTCCAAAAAATGTAGCGTTTAAGAACACATATGTCTACTTAATGAACATTTATTTTTAGTTCTATAGCCACAGGGTTAAGCTGGATTTATAGTGTCGGTATCGGTATGCAATAAGAAATAAGCACCAAGCAGTAAGAAATAAAAACGCATTTATAGTTCTTTAACGGTAACAGAGTAGGCATGCGCATTGCGGGTTTAATTTAAATTATTACTGTTTTTATGGTACGATTCTTAGGTTACCTAATGTACGATTGTAAAATTAAAATCAACTTGACATAATATTTTCCCATCGATTCTTGACTCAAATATTTCTTTAACACCTGATTTATATTAATGTTATCTGTCTTTTCTTAGCTCGTAAGCTCACAGCTGTACACGAATATTCCCGATTCGGTAACGGTAACGGTAAGAAATAAAATTGAACCAAATCCTTATTTCTTATTGCTTATTGCTTATTTCTTATTTCTACTATAAATGATATACAGGTTATCCATAAGTTCATTTCCTTACCGCTTATTTCTTATTGCATACCGATACCGACACTATAAATCCAGCTTTAAGCTTAAGGAAAGTCACAATTAACACGTGATTGAAGTGCCTTGCGTCAGAAGACATTTCTGCCTCAGGTTAATATAAAACTGAAATAAAGCTTTTAAACGAATAGGCGAGGGGTTGACCACTTGGTAAATGTAGTGTACAAAATAGGAAATGTTGTGTAAATGTGGTAAATATTTTGTAAATGTTGTAAATGTTTTGTAAATGAAGTAAATGTAGGAAATGTTCTGTAAATGTATTGGAAATGTAGCAAATGTTGGAAATGATGTGGAAATGTAGTAAATGTTCCAAACGTTTTGTAAATGCAGTAAAAGGCATCGGTGATCCGTGGCTTGTGAGCTCGCTTGTGAATTGTGTTGACTGAATACGCATTTTTCTAAATACCTTGTAAACGATCTAAGCATTTGGCATGTCAGCAGTCGAATGAATAT
Source organism: Pyrocoelia pectoralis (assembly GCA_036250285.1). Taxonomy (NCBI): domain Eukaryota; kingdom Metazoa; phylum Arthropoda; class Insecta; order Coleoptera; family Lampyridae; genus Pyrocoelia; species Pyrocoelia pectoralis. The sequence goes on along the minus strand of CM070077.1, from coordinate 1,271,557 downwards.
TAACAATATTTTTATATGCAAACATTCCCAAGAGAATCACAAAGATTTCCTTGAAATTAAGATACTCAAAAAATACAAATACACTACCTTCATTTATTAAAAACTTAATGAAAATATCTGGTTTTGGTAACAGATTAGTATTTTCAAATATGATAGTCCGGGAGCCGGCCACCTTTTTACAATCAATTAGTATACTTTTAATATTTCGTAAGCGGCTTTATTTTAACGAGATGCCAAATAAATTTTTGCAAATGGGTCCTACGAGGCGCGCAGTGGTAAAACACATTGGTGTGGTAATTACAAAAAATTCATTAATATTACTTAATTTTTTAGCTAACTCTTAAGTTTTTTTGTAAGTAATTTAAAATAACATTTGTCCTACAACAAAAATGAGTCCATCAAGAGTGTCCCGATCTCAGATACATGTTATTACTACATTAACAAAAATAATGAATATCAAGCTGATTTTTTTTTCTGTAGCTTAGTAAATATTTGCATAATTAAATGCCCACTTTGTCCTACAAATTAATTGGGCAGTTTTCCCACGATATTCATTAATTTTTTGTAATTTCCAAATCAACGTGTTTTTTCCCTGCGCACCACCGTAGGACCCATTTGCGAACATTTTCGCAGAGGAAAAAGTTTAGCGTCTTGTTAAAATAAAGCCGCTCACGAAGTATAAAAAGTATACTAATTGATTGCAAAAATGGCGGCCGGCTCCCGGACTATGAGTGAGAATGATGTAGAAGAAATACATAGTACGTTTCCCAAGAAACGATTTACCTGATTTAATTGAAAGAAACAAATTTGAAGATTATTATGGACCCCGACATAGAGATAATCCAAAAAAATTTCAACTGTTAATTGGCCACCGAAAACTACTTATAGCGATATGTGAGAACATCAAAAATACACCACTACTTGACACCACCCCTCAGTTAATACTCAGTTGAACTTGAATTAGGAAAAAGAAAACTGGATGATGACGAAACGAAACAGGATTTTTCCATTGGCAGAGTTACGGAGGGGGACATTGATACAGTTAATTGGATAAAGAGAAAATGGCCCCTCCAAAAATATTCCAGAAAAGCACAGACTAACCGATTACGTCAACGATCACTGAACGATGGAAGACAATTTTTATTACTGATTACAAATTTTTATAAACCGCTAGAAGACATTGAAAAACATTATTGACCAAAAATCTTTAAATCTTTAAAAAGCTCATTTACGAGAAAACTGAATATTTGCTCCACCCAAGGAGTAACCTATCAGGTTTCTTTAAAATTCTACAAGTCTCTGCTTTGACGAATACTTCTAAATCATTGAAAGGTAAGTAATCGATTTGATGACATTTTGAAACATTTTTGTGTGTATGTATTTGTTTATTATTGGTGCGCGACTTTTAACATGAAAGACGGCATACCCTCCATAACAACTATAACCCATTCTATTGGCAAATCTAATGCTGAGGAAGGGGTGCTACTAAAATCACAGGCAGAATTGAATATGACTCAAACAGTAATAAGGATTACCGGATTTGTGATTCCTCACGAAGTGGCATGGCGAAAAAAATTATTTCGAGCAACTTCTGTTAGAAAAATTCCAAGTTATATTCTTAACGAAATGAGAGCGGAATATGCCTACGTCGTAATGGCCCAACGCCCAATCGATGGATCCCCCTTTTTTTGTTTAAATGTATTCGGAACAGATAAGTGCTTTACCAATGAAGATGCCATTGTAGATGGAACAGGATAAAAAATGAAGAAAAAAAATTTGGTATCAAAATACTGCGATTTTTCGCAGATGGGGATACAAGACTTTTAAAGGCGATGCGGATTCGTACAACATTTTTGAATAGATCTACTACGAATCCGTGATCGTGGTTTCATCTTCCTTTAGAAAAATGTGACATTTGTGCCCATACCCAGGATACCGTGCACGTTAGTACAAAGCAAAAGACTCGCTTAACAAATCCAAAAATTACACTTCGTATGGGAAATTATACAGCCACTTCTGATCACCTGAAAATTTTAATAACAGAAAATTTTAATAACATGCCGCGTTTAAGAGACTTGGAGTTCAGGCATTCTTTGGCCGCGCGCACTGTATATGCACACAAGCTTTAGGTTTAGAGGATGCCATAAATGATTGTAATACCTTAGGCATAACTATATTAGTGCCCCCTCATACAAGGTTGTTATGGTACATATTTGATACATCTTGGAGTTTAGTTAACAGATTCGAACAAATAAGAGAAGCTGATGGAAGATTAAAAAGAACATCGTTTAAACTTTAAAAAAACCACTACTAATTGGCTATTAATAGGTAAATCTCTTGGAAATGTCGTGAAACTTACATGTGTAAATGTCCCTTGAAAATGCAGGAAAGAAGAGAAAAGATCAGAGAAGGAAGATATAACGAGAGATACAAAGACATTGTGGGGGAGGGTATGCCGAGGTACTTGACGGGTGGGCTAAGTACAAAAAAGAAAAGACTGATAGCAAGGTTTAGGTGTGGAAATGAGGAGAGAGACAATAGATATTGGGAGGAGGATGATAGTAGAAGATGTAGACTGTGTAGTGTGGGGCGGGAAAATTTGGATCACATGTTAGGGGAGTGTGACGAGCTGAGAGCGGAGACTAGGAGCTGGAAGAGGGTATTAGGAGAGGGTGGAGAAGGGTTAGGCTGGATGGAAGAGGTCATAGAAAGAAGAAGATTTATAAGGGAGTGTTATGGAAGGGATGAAGGTTAATGGGGTGTCTTAGGGTTAGGAAGGTTCTGTTTATTTTATTTTAAGTAGAATGTTTATTTCGTTTATTGGTTGATTAGTTAAATGAGGTAGATTTCAATTTTTTGTAAAATTATATAATTTAGACAATAAAAAAGCAATACAATGTCCCTTGAAAATATTGCGAAATGTATACACCACTGTGGAAGTGTGAAAAGTCTCGTAAATGTGGTTAATGTAGTAAAAAATGTGGTAAATGAAGTAAACGTATTGTAAATGTGGTAAATGTTTGTAAATGAAGTAAATATTTTGGAAATGAGGTAAATGTTTTGTAAATGAGGTAAATGTTTTGTAAATGTGGTAAATGTTTTGTAAATGAGGTAAATGTGGTAAATGTTTTGTAAATGTGGTAAATGTAAATGTGGTGTACTTAATTTTTCTTAGTGGTCAACCCCTCGCGAATAGGGTTATTGAGAACCGAGTCAAATTATTTTTATAAAACAAATGGTGTGTCACTGACAGAGCTGACTTAATTAAGTCGACCACAATGTGCAAAAAGAAAACACAAAACACCTAATGTGTACTATAAGAGGTTTGCTGAACACACAGAACAACAGAGTAAATATTGTATATGGGACCTGCGGTAGTAAAACCAGTCCAGATCAGACCACTGTGTGTTAGCTCCCACCGTTTTAATTAACCCATCCAAGTACTGACCAGAGCAAGACTTGCTTAACTTTCAATTTGACTAATACTTCTAAAATAACACATTAAATGATATGTTCATGTTATCATGCAACATGTAGGTCTCCAATCCTAAAACCACAATACCTACAATAATTTATCCTGGATCATATTGAACTACAATCCCATTATAATTTTGGCACCCATTTTACTCACACATTTCATTTATCTGCGATAATTGCTCATTATTTAGTTTCCTGTAACAGTTGGCTGGTTCCAGTACCTATCTCTATGACACGCACTTTCATATGTTTCAGTACATTACCTTTCTATTTTGTGGCAAAACTTCATTATGTTTTTTAATATGTTTTCCTAAACAATTTTTCCATTTTGTGACATAACTGCATTGATTACATTTAAAATCTTCTGAACGATGGCACGCTTTCACATGTCTCGGTAAATAATTTTTCCATCTTGTGACAAAACTACACTGCTGACATTTAAATTCGTCCGAATTATGTTGCACTTTCACATGTCTCAGCAAATATTGTTTCCGTTTTACGGTAAAACGACAAAGATGACATTTAAACCTCTTTGAATCATAATGCACTTTCACATGCTTCAATAAATACTCTTTTGCTTTTGTGACATAACTGCACTGATTACATTTAAATTCTTCTGAACTATGGTTCGCTGTCACATGTCTCACTAAATAACGTTTTAATTTTGTGGCAAAACTACAATCATGACATTTAAATTCTTCTGAATTACAATAATGCACTTTCATATGTCTTAGTAAATTACGTTTCAATTTTGTACCATAATTGCAATTATGACACCTAAACAATTCTGAACTATGATCCACTTTTACATGTCTCAATAAACACTCTTTTGCTTTTGTGGAATAAGTGCACCCACGCCACTTCAACTCTTTTGAACAATGATAGACTTTTATATGATTAATTAAACTATTTCTCCATTTTGAGATGAAGTTGCAGTGATTACATTTAAATTCTTCTACACCATGGTGCAATTTCACATGTCTCCGTAAATAAGGTTTTGTATTTGTGCTATAACTACACTGCTGACACTTATACTTCTTCTGAGTTTCTACAGATGCAGCTGAAATCGTAGTTTGTATTTTACTTTCACCATTTTTGGAAAGATTATGTTTTAAAGCCCCTTTTGTAGGTAACTGACATCGTGGATCACTTCCAGTTGATACGCATATCTCCAATTCATTTTTGATACTTGTATCGGTTTTATCACGATGAGAAGTTAGTAGACGATATAAAAGTGGAGCACTGCAGCTTATAGTACAATCATTAGTTACCTGACCATAGTGATGGTCATTTATTTGATAATCTTGTGTCATAAGAAAGGAATTTAGTTCTTCCTCCTGCTTTGGTTCTACTTGTTTAATTTCAATATGCGTTTCATTACAAGTTAAGTTCTCTTCTGATTTGATTTTGTGCATTTTTATATAGGATTCGCCTGACATTTCATTAGATGATTGTTATTACTATTAGTTTGCAAATAAAAAGTAGAAGTAGAACCATTATTCAATGAGTAGAACTGATTTACATTCACTGCGAAGAACTACTGTGTTACATATTAACTATTTTCGAAGTGACCCCCTTTTTATAGAAGGTTATATTTTCCATGATATTTTCTATGTTTATAGAGTCCGGGCAGCAGCTTTTGACAGCTCTGAGGGCAAACAAACGCTACATAAAACACGTATTTTTAGTTTACTCGGGCTAAAATGACAATTGTTTTCTTAACGTGCGCAACCTGTACATGCGAACACTATAGGCTGTGCTATTACGAATAGAAAAAATTTTGCCCTCAGAGCACTGAACTCTAAGAGCTGTAAAAAAATAGGTTAATGACGTCATCTGCCCGGTCCCTATATCACAGTATAAAGACAAAAGCATTAAACTGTGCCTATATGCACGAAAACGTGTATTTTATCTATCATTCTTGCAGTGAACTACTGAATCACAAGATACAGGTCAGTGTACTGAATACTGATATCCACTGAACTCTAAGTTCATGGCAGAGTCAGAGCATTGAATAACTATTCTTTATTCAATGAGTCAGAGGCTCAAAAAGGGGTAGTGATTGAATTAATAAAACAACTTAAAACCTCCCCTTAGACAATGAATATTTAAAAAATGAAAATTTAATGAAGCGAAGGATGAGATGTTGTGGTTTATGTTTTTTGTATATAAGTACTAAGTAGGTACTGAAAGACCAGCCCCATTAATGTCAATACCACAGTATACATACTGTGGCAATACTGGCCGATAGTGAGCACTGAACTCTTATTGAGTTCAGTGATAGTGAGTAAAATGACTAATCTGGTTTCAAACTACGTTTTTAATTAACGTAGGAGAAACCTGAGTTAATCAGTAGGGGGAATCACCTAGTTATTTAACCTTTAACCATTGAATAACGAATATATTCGTTATTCAATGCTTTAACTTAGGTGTGCAAAGAGCAACATTTAAAATTTGACTTAATTAAACAATATAAAAATAATTAAAAAGAGACATGTTTCGAGGCCTACAGGTCTCATTCTCAAGCTTATTAAAAAGAAACTAGATGGGTATTGAAAGTGCTAATTTTGATCAAACTATACATAATTAAGTTATCTGATGGTTTCACGAAATGGCAAAATTCTGGTCTCTTGAAGAAATAATTAAATGCCCAGAATGCGAAATTGCCCAGAGAACAAATAGGGAGTGTGAAATACACTTCACTGAACGGCTAGGAGAGATGAAGCAACGGGAGGTTTGTGGTTAAATTACCGTTAAGAAATAAAGGTTTCAAATTAGGCGAATTGCAACAAATGGCCATCAATCGGTGGTGTGCTATGGAATGTAGTTCTGAAATCCTGATATATACCTACATACATATACCGGGTGTAGAATTGGTTTACGCACCATAGGGATTTCAATCTCAAATGTTTAATATGCTTGTATTATCTCCCCTAATTAGTTTAGAGAAAAAGTGTAAATTAAATATTATATTTCTTGTAGAGAAACAAAATACTGTTTACAACCATATCATTACTCATTGTTTTATTTTTCACACAAGGATAAAAATGAAGGAAATTAGAAATACAATTTTATCAAAATAAGATGGTGCTTTGGAGTTGTTGAAACAAAAAACTGTTAATCGGTAGTTGTCATCATGATGCAAGAATACAGTTGTCATGTTAATGTTGTAATCACAAATTTAGGCGCATATTATAGTAATTTTGCGTTTAGACAACTACATTTCAACGAATACATAATATTAACTCAGAATTATTTAAAAACTTCTACAATTATTGTTAAGACGCTAACATACAGCTACCTAACAATTATTTTTTGTTTCGACGATTTCAAGACACTACAATTTATATTCAAGTGCCAGTTTCAGTTTCTTTAATTTTCACCCTGGTATCAAAAATAAAACAATAAGTACCTATGTGATTGTAAACAGAATTTTATTTCTCTACAAGAAATATATTTACACTTTTGCTCTAAAATAATTAGGGGAGATAATACAAGCATATTAAACATTTAACATTGAAATCCCTATGGTAAGCGAATTCTACACCCTGTATATAGCTCAACAACAAAAGGTCCATGCAGTTTTCAATGTATCGGCCTAGACTTCTACTAATAAATAAATAAAAAAACTTATCATTGAATGATATTTTAAAGGTAGGTCCTACAATCCAAGACGATGTACTTTCTATAATGTTACTTTTTTGAGGGTGTGCTTATACGAGATATTGTTAAAATCTACCACCAGATACAGGTGGATACCTACTTCTCAACTAAATTTACAATGAAATGTATGACAACAATCTCCAAGCGTGATCCCATGAAGATAAACTTAATACCATAACTTATGGAACCGCTTCTGACTCAAAAGTAGGTCACCTAGCCCTGCTCCTCGAAATGGCTTATGTGAACTATGCACTCAAAGTAGGTCAAGGATTCAATATCCTTAAGTTCAGCGAGCTCTCTGTCTCTGGAAACCGTTTTCTGAATAACTCCAAGGTCACTGAAGTCTGGCTCCCTGAAATTTGTGAACTGTGATAGATCACGGATTTAAAGGACTTTAAGGCATTTTTAAAAATCGTACCCCTTACACCTTCGGGTATTATTTATTTATTTCACTACTTGCTCAAAACAACAGAGAAATGACTCCATTTATAGTTTTGAGGACAATTTCTAACTTAAAATTACGTATTTAATGATAATGATAATAAGTAGGCATCGGATTCTACGCAAAATGGACTATTGCGATTTTTTAGGCACATGTGTATTTTTGCTTGTTACATTGAATGAGATAATTTGAACCCTATTTAATTTTGCCTAAAACACCAAAAATTCCGAAGACTACCAGCAACCGACCATCGGCAAAAGATTTACTGTAGGCCGGATGTAAATGTATTGTTCACAAATTTGATTACTGACCATTTTTAAAGTTCGTAGGATATCTGGCCACCAGATGTTTGCTTTGAAGACTCTAAAGTGAAACTATTTTCTAAGATTGTGTTCATTTTCTATCTCTCTTAAATACCATATACCTACTATAGGTAATAGATATTTACTTTTTTGTATGTATATGTATTCTTTGTAGACTTTGAACTTTTAAATGTTTCAAACATTCGCAATTTAAATGATGAAGTTGAGAAGAATGTAACGGTAAGAACGGTTTTTTATGCTGCTCAAAATAAATCAAACCAACAACATTAAAGGATTGTTAATTTGTGGCACAACAAAAACAAACACTGAATAAACAGAACTGTCGTTTTAATGAAACTAATAAACTGTTTTGCCTTTATGAATTTTTAATAGGAAGTAGGCTTTTGTATGAGACACCTTACACAAATCTTTCCAATTAAAACTCTCTTAACATTAAAATGATCAACAGATTCAGTATTATTGTGGTTACATGTAAAAATATTTGGCATTGCTTTATGAGCTTGTTTATGAGTAGCCAAGGATAACTTAATTTCATGTTTTGAATTAGAAATCTTTCCGACAGTTCAAACATGGACCTATTTAATTCCAGAATTACCCCCCTTATTTTGATGAGTTAATTCCATAGACAAGCAATCTATGGTTAATTCATAACAGAACAGCAGTCATAACTATCATGAGACTTTGACACTTTTGCTTTTGTTTTAAATGATGATCTAACGAAGCTTTATTTGAAACTTTTGTAGTTTGAAAGACATAAGTTTCATTTATTTAACCTAAGGACATAAGAGGTTATCTACTGACATGAACACAAGACATTCTAGTAATAAATATACAATATCTGCATTGTATCGTAAATATATAAAAAAAAATTCTTTCATTAGATAATTGGTTAAGCCTGAATCCTAAAACCGCATTATCTACAATTTATCCTCGATTATAATGAACTACACTCTCATTATCATTTTTGGCACCCATTTTACTCACACCGTTTATTTATCTGCCATAATCCCCCTTAATTTAGTTTTCTCTAACAGTTGGCTGGTATCTCTATGACGCACTTTCAATGTTTCCGTAAATTATGTTTTACTAAACAACTTTTCCATTTTGTGATGTAACTACATTTATGACATTTGAACCTATTTGAACCATGATTAACTTTCACATGTCTCCGCAAATATTGTTTTAATTTTGTGGTGAAGTTGCACTGATTACACTTAAATTCCTCTGAACGATGATGCCCTTTCACATGTACCAGTAAATATTCTTTCAATTTTGTGGTGAAGTTGCACTGATTACATTTAAATTCTTCTGAACCATGGCGCGCTTTCACATGTGTTTGCAAATGTTTTTTAAATTTTGTGGCAAAGTTGCACTGATTACATTTCAATTCTTCTGAATCGTAATGCACTTTCACATGTTGCACCAAATATTGTTTCAATTTTGCAGTAAAGTTGCACTGATTACATTTAAATTCTTCTGAACCATGGCGCGCTTTCACATGTCTCAGTAAATCATATTTCCGTATTGTGCCAAACCCACAATGATGACATTTAAACTCGCATTTAAATTCTTCTGAACCATGGCGCACCTTCACATGCTTCAGTAAATATTGTTTCAATTTTGTGGTGAAGTTGCACTGATTACATTTAAATTCTTCTGAACCATGGCGCGCTTTCACATGTGTCAATAAATATTGTTTCAATTTTGTGGTGAAGTTGCACTGATTACATTTAAATTCTTCTGAACCATGGCGCGCTTTCACATGTCTCAATAAATATTGTTTCAATTTAGTGGTGAAGTTGCACTGATTACATTTAAATTCTTCTGAATCGTAATGCACTTTCACATGTTGCACCAAATATTGTTTCAATTTTGCAGTAAAGTTGCACTGATTACATTTAAATTCTTCTGAACCATGGCGCGCTTTCACATGTTTCCGTAAATAGTGCTTCCATTTTGTGTGAAAATTACAATGATGACATTTAAACACCTCTGAATCTGAATCATGATGCACTTTCATATGTTTCACTAAATACTCTTTAGCTTTTGTGACACAACTGCATTGATGACACTTGAACTCTTCTGAACCGTGCTGTATTTTCAGATGTCTAGGTAAACTATTTCTCCATTTTGTGACAAAATTGCACTGCTTACACTTATACTCCTTGTCCTTCCAAGTTTCTAAAGATGCAGCTGAATTTGTAGTTTGTATTTTACTTTCATAATTTTTGGAAATATTATGTTTTAAAGACCCTTTTGTAGGTAACTGACACCGTTGGTCATTTCCAGAAGTTGTTCCGCATATCTCCAAATCATTTTTGGTACTTGTATTAGGTACATCAGGATGAGAAGATAGTAACCGATTTAACAGTGGAGACCCGGAGCTCATAGTACAATCTATAGCTTCCTGCTTTAATGATTTACCGTAATGATCTTCATTTATTTGATAATCTTGTGTTGTAAGAAAGGAATTTAGTTCTTCCTCCTGCTTTAGTTCTACTTGTTTAATTTCAACATCGGTTTCATCACAAGCTGAGTTGATTTCTGTTAATTCTAGCTGCGGTTCCTCTTTGACTTTCTGCATTTTTATATCAGATTCACTTGACATATTTGATTATAATTTGATTATACGTAAACACTGTAAACAGTTAAACACCGCGTATAGGTTAGGATTTAAAAAAGTAGATCGAAAGTAAACATAATTTACATTCACTGTGATGAACTACTACGTTACACTTCAACTACTTTGGAAGTGATTCCCTTTTGGACGAAATAGGGACCGGGCAGATGACGTCATTAACCTATTTTTTTACAGCTCTGAGGGCAAAATTTTTTCTATTCGTAATAGCACAGCCTATAGTGTTCGCATGTACAGGTTGTGCGCGTTAAGAGAACGTGAGAGTTGCATTCACAATTGTCATTTTAGCCCGCGTAAACTGAAAATACGTATTTTATGTAGCGTTTGTTTGCCCTCAGAGCTGTCAAAATTAGCTGCTGCCCGGACTCTATACAAGATCGTATCGTACTTGATTGAAGTAAATTATTCAATCAATTGCTTCATATTATTATAAACAGGGCCGTCCCGAGGGCGGCGATCGCGCCAGGCCCCGCGCTCCGCTATTTAATTTTTTTTTTCAACCGTTTGCGCGCCGGGACGTCTCATAAGCCGCGCAGCAGTGATGGAAGTAGTCAGAGCTTACGGAGACTAGCTTGGACGGGTGGGGAAAGAGAGGAAGCGACCGTTATTTCTCGGCTGGTAGTCTAGTAGTGGGAGAACAGCTAGAAGTTTAGTTTGGACACGTCTTTTATGAGTGAAAGTGCGAGTGTTAATCGAATTAATTAAGATGACAATAAATTATGAAGCCGATTTCTATTTCAAAAAGAAAAGGCGGGAGTGGATCATCCAAAATTCAACAAAGTTAGTATTTTGTTTACCACTTAAAAAAACAAAAAAAAACACATTATTTTTAAAGTATTAATTTTAATTTTGATTTTGTTAATATTATTAGTAGTAATACTATTGTAATTTGCTACAATTACTACCAGGAAGTATTGAAGAGTCTATATCTCAGAAGGGCATATTTCCTTTCCTTACAGATACGCTCAGCCGAGATAGAGATATTGGTCACAAATACGAAGATGGTGCTACTAAAGCAAAGAAGAGGAAGAAACGAGATGACTTTATTGCGTCTCAGAAGGGCGCTTTAGACAAATTCACAAAGCAGTCGACTACCGATACTACGGACAGGGAATGGACCCAGGGCATTTCAGAGAGTACCAGCGTCAGTACTGAGGAGCCATCGATAGCGGCGAATGACAATGACATCGAAGCCAATGCTGGATAACCCTTCACATCATCCCCGTCTTTGGATACGACGGAGACAATGCCTTCAGCATCAAGTACTGGTTCCAGCAACAAAAATTTACCTTTGTCAAGTGGACCTGGAACATCATCTGTTGTTCGAATACCAAAAATTGAATAAAATGAGATCTTAAGTAAGCTTTGATTTGTATTTTTTTTTCAAAAAAAATTCCTTTTCCGTTCCAAATTTACTTTTATAGTATTTTCTTCCTCGACAAATTGATTGCCCCCCCCCCCCCCCCCTTTCGCCCCGCAAGTTGGTGTAAGGTAATAGGGCCTCGCACATTTTCTCGCGCCAGGCCCCTCTAACCCTCAGGACGGCCCTGATTATAAAACTACCCCTGGAGTTCATAGCGTTAAAGTTGATAAAATAAGTTGCTTATTTTGAATTCACATAGTGCAAGTACTAAGTATATTGACAATGATGATCCATGAATTTCTTCTGAAGCAGTCTTAAACTTCAAAAAAGTGTTTACAATTTCCTTGATTAATTGCAATTGATGCAAGTCTTCAATTGGGTACTCTTGTACAGCCGTACAGGTTGATGCAGGGCTAAAACTAACTGCAGGTTACTCTCAAATTAACGAACTGCTGCAGTTTTTAAGAGGAATTTGAGGTTTGGCATTTTTAGGACATCAGTTTAATTTTAAACACAACATCTGATGCCTGCACCACACCAACCACCTTTGCTTCTACTAGATCAGACCATGTCCATCGCAATGGATCAGACAAATTTTACATGTATTGACGGTTCTTTATCAATGTCTGAGCCCCCCATTACAGGTGCTTATGCAAATAAACATGCACTATGGCAAACCTGATTCATTTCGCCTAGAAAAGTTACTAGGGTGTGTAAATGATAATTCACCTTAAAAAATATTGTTAAATTTATATCAAGAGCTTACAACCGAGTACATAACAATACCTACAATAATTTATTCTGGATTATATTGAACTACACTCTCATTATCATTTTGACTGAGTTTATGTATCTGCAATTTGTCCATTATTTAGATTTCTGTAACAGTTGGCTGGTTTTCTACCTCTATTATGTCCGCACTTTCATATGTTTTACTTAACAACGTTTGCATTTTGTGACATAACTGCATTGATCACGTTTTGTGGTAAAGTTATTGGACTGATTACATTTAAATTTTCTAAACCATGGCGTAGTTTCACATGTCTCAGTAAGTAATGTTTCCATTTTGTGGTAAATCTACAATGATGACACTTAAATTCTTCTGAATTATGATGCACTTTCACATGTCTCACCAAATATCGTTTCAATTTTGTGGTGAAGTTGCACTTATCACATTTAAATTCTTCAGTATTATGATGCACTTTTGTATGATTGATTAAACTAATTTTCAATCTTGTGGCAAAGCTACATTGATCACATTTCAAATTTTCTGAACTATGGCACTCTTTCATATGTTTCATTAAATACGGTTTCCATTTTGCGACATAACTACACTGCTGGCATTTAAATTCTTCTGAATTATGTTGCACTTTCACATGTCTCAGCAAATATTGTTTCCGTTTTACGGCAAAACTACAATAATGACATTTAAACACCTCTGAATGATAATGTACTTTCATATGTTTCACTAAATACTCCTTTGCTTTTGTGGCATAACTGCACTGATCACACTTGAATTCTTCTGAACCATGATGTACTTTCAGATGTCTAAGTAAAGTACTACTCCATTTTGTGACATAACTACACTGCTGACACTTGAACTCTTCTGAACCAAAATGTAGTTTCAGATGTCTGAGTAAACTATTTCTACATTTTGTGGAATAACTACATCGCCGACACTTATACTGCTCCGAAGTTTCTAAAGATGCAGCTGAATTCGTAGTTTGTATTTTACTTTCATCATTTTTCGAAAGATTACATTTTAAACACGGTTTTATAGGTAATTGACATGGCAGGTGATTTTTGGTACTTGTATCAGGGATATCACTGTGAGAAGGTGGTACACGATTTAAAAGTGGAGCACTGGAGCTCACAGTACAATCTATAGTTTCCTGCTTTAATGATTTACCATAATGATCTTCATTTATTTGATAATCTTGTGTTGTAAGAAAGGAATTTAGTTCTTCCTCCTGTTTTAGTTCTACTTGTTTAACTTCAACGTGGGTTTCATCACAGGGCGAGTTGATGTCTGTTAATTCTAACTGTGGTTCCTCTTTGATTTTCTGCATATTTATATCAGATTTACTTGACATAATATCACAGTATACGTCTTATAATATTTGATTACAGCAACGAATTTATTTTGGTAATGGTAACGGTAAATAAAAAGTAGATGGAAAGTAACAAATTTACACGCGAGGAACTACTGTGTTACGTTTCAACTACTTTCGAAGTGATTCAACTTTTGGACGAAAAACCACAGACAACTAACCAGACCCGCCACGCTTATGAGTTGAACAAAACGCAGCTTTGCGCAACTAAACTAGATGTCACTACGGTCAGTTGCGCAAACAGTTGTCCAATTGAATAACAACAACTTGTTTATTTGTTTGGTCAACAGAAAGTTAGGTCAGTTATTTGCGTGGGTGGTACATACCTAAACAGAAGAAATGTCTTGTCATATAAAAGATATAATAATAATTTAATTATACAGTTTGCGAATTTGCGATACGATCCTTTTAACTATGAAAGATCATTCCTCTACTGCCATTTAGCACACCTGTGAGAAGCGTTATTATTTATGCTGATCATTCAATTGTGTATCTTTAATTGCTAAATTAGTAATTAGCGTAATAAGAAGTGAAAATATAAGCCGTCATTCGGTAAATTAGGTCTATCTCTTTAAATTTAAAATTTTATGCAAACTTTATCAATTTGTTCTGTTTACACGTCACACTACAGAGAACAGACAACCTTTAAGGTTGTATGTGTTTACGTTTACGTTAATCTGCAACTTCGAATAAAGCACACTACGATGAATTTTTTACTTTCATCCTTTTTTGTGTTTTTTTTTGAGAATTACATATGTAATTATAAATATTATAATATTAAGGAATAATAATACTGGAAGACATCTCAAGTATTGTTAACGAATCTCACAGTGTAACATAAGATATGATATAAAGGACATTTAATGAATTACCTATTTATTTGTAACAGAGGTGTGACATGATGTGAAATCTAAATTTCTAAAACATCACTTTTTTTCTTTTTTATAAACTGTTTGTAGTCAAAAAATAATCTACAATGTGAAATTTAACCTCCCACAGATATATTTTTTTGATATCGCTGTTTTGGCTGAGTAGGCAACTATTAAGTAAATGGCACAGACAAATTATTGTCTGTGGTAAAATGGCAATGACAATTACAAAAATATATATTTATCTCCCTTTCTAAGATAGGTAGGTACATGCACTCTCATAAAGTTATGTTATTTTTACAAGCCCACAAATACCTACCTAAAAATTTGATTTAAATATATAAAATTCAGGTTAATTTGTTTTATTTAAAAAGGGAAGAGGTAATATTGAATTGCATACCTATGATGAGCTACATTTAAAAAGTCATTCACCATTGTGATTGTTCTGTTATATGATATAATTGTTTATTATATGTATTGTTAGGATAAACGCCATGAGCGATAGCCTGTTTTTGACGTCACCCGATAGCCGTGAGCGGTTGGGGGTTGGTTTTGGTTTTTGCTTTTTGACAGTGACGGCTGGTAATATTTTTTTTGGTGTTTTTCAACTATGAAATGAACGGTTGTTGAGTATTGCTTTTCTCTGATGGTAATTGTTTTAATATTGCTACGTCTGATTCCTAAAATCAGAAGTGGGATTGGCCTGTGCCCATTTGGATTTACTTCTAAAAGAATAAAGCACCCGTTGATTCGATATTCGTCATCCGAATGTGGTGTGATGATGTGGAGCGTGCCAGGTTAGTGAATAATAATTGGTGTTTATCGCACGCCGCTAATTGCCTTGAAGGAGCTAGATGCTAGGACCTGGTTAAACGAGTGGGCAACCACTGACCGCTCATGGTCTAACTTTTCGAGGGAATTTAAATCCCTTTGTCCACATAAGCTCGATTACGCTAATATTCTTTTTCAGACTATTAATACAACGTCAGATAAATTTTTAACCTATGCTGAGTATGCTCGCCGTTCATTGTTACGATTACGCATTGTTAAGGGTTTAAGCGACGAACTAATGGTTCAGATAGTGGTTAATAAACGATGCACATGGCACAAGTCTGTGCAGCGGCTGCAAATGCTGATCTTACCACTGAAAATTTAGTTTCCTTTTTAGCTATCTATGAAAAACCTAGTCGCAAAATAGATAATGGCGGTGCGCCTGGTAATAATTTTACAAAGAAACGACATATGGGTCGTTCCGAAAATAAATGTTTTACCTGGAATCAGACTGGACATAAAGGTTTCAGTTGTCCTAAAAAGCGCAAATTTACAGATGGTAACCTATTGATGGCAGTTCAATTCATAAAATAGGGTTTGTCACGCCTGAGGGGCATTACGAAGAATAATTAACAAAACACTTGCAAAATTTATCGAATCCGGGAGCGTGCTAGTCTATATTGATGACGTACTCCTTATGAGCAGGACAATCAGCGAAGGTATCGAATTATTGCGTGAGGACACAAGCTGGGTTTTCAATAAATATTCGAAAGTGCTCCTTTCGCACTACTGAAGTGGAGTACCTGGGCTGAGTTATAAACCATGGTCAGGTTAGACCGAGCGCTCGAAAAATTTAGGCCTTAATAAACGCAAGCGGCAGCGCAGTATATGGTACCGTGGAAGGGAGAATGGTGTCCCGAAAGTTGTGCAGCTTTCTTTGATAGTGAGTAAAATACCGTTTGTTTTAAGTTGCAGATACACAGTGTGCATGAGGACGTGCTTGAGAGGAACAGCTTGTCTTATGTGGTTACATTAGTAATAACCACACGGAAGTGCACACAATAATCGGCATTTTGTAAATGGGATACACTTCTCGTAAGCCTCACAGACACAGTGAACGTGTATTGGGCGTTAGCCTTGCAGATACAGTTAATGTGTATTTGGTGTTAGCCTTGCAGACACAGTTAATGTGTATTGGGCGTTAGCATTGCAGACACAGTTAATGTGTATTGGGCGTTAGCCTTGCAGACACAGTTAATGTGTATTGGGTGTTAGCCTTACAGACACAGTTAATGTGTATTGGGCGTTAGCCTGGCAGACACAGTTAATGTGTATTGGGCATTAGCCTACCCGACATGCTGGTAGTGTATGAGATGGTTCTGGTGTTATTTAATGTTGTACGAGATAAGGAATGTCAGGGCAGATGTAAACATTTGATGAAATATGTCATGATGATGAATGACTAGAAGTACAACTGGAATAGCCAGTGTGCTTTACTGAAGTAACGATGGTAGATGTGCCCGAGGACGGCGCACGGTCAGGAGAGGCCGTGTTAGGATAAACGCCATGAGCGATAGCCTGTTTTTGACGTCACCCGATAGCCGTGAGCGGTTGGGGGTTGGTTTTGGTTTTTGCTTTTTGACAGTGACGGCTGGTAATATTTTTTTTGGTGTTTTTCAACTATGAAATGAACGGTTGTTGAGTATTGCTTTTCTCTGATGGTAATTGTTTTAATATTGCTACGTCTGATTCCTAAAAGTATATTTTTAAAAAAGCAAACTAAGCTGTATGGGCAACTTGATGAGAAGTAATTTTTGAATATACCATGTAATTTGTGATTTTTAAGTGCACTCAAAACTTATTTCTAAGCTACTAATCTAAATGACAGCGACATCTCATTACGATAATTATACTAAAACGGCATGACAAAAATTTAATACACGGTGGCGGGTCTGGTTAGTTGTCTGTGGAAAAACGAAACTTCGTGACTACGCTTTTCTGCAGTGCAAGATAACTAAAAGCTGCAGTGTTATACTTGTATGGTAGATACGATGTCTTACAAAATATAGTTTATAAGTTGCAAATATTTTAAGGATGATTGGAGAACAATTTTATAACATATTACACGTGAACAGAATGTAGCTTGGCCTCCGACCTCGAGATGCTCACTATAGTCGGATTAACCGGGTTTTAGGTATGACTCATTGCAGTAAAGTATGATAATCGACGTGACATAGTTTTCTGTTTCTGTAAATAAAAATATCAGTAAAATGCAATTGAGAAACGTATGTCGTTCCGTTTATTTTATGTGCAAGCAATGAAACGTATGTCAAATAATTTTCTTTGTTTACATTGACATAACCTTACTTCGTACTTCAAGTTGCCACACCGCTGTGAATTTTTTCCAACGTTCCTTTATTCAAATCAGTATTTTTCAATACTAATCACAAAATCACAAAATGAACAGAAGATCACAAAACTTCTTGTCGAAAACAACAAATTTATGACTGGATTGACAGATTACACAAAAATTGACAGTAGGAATTATTGTTACGACATACGAGCGTTTGCAGATGCATACGATTTGTAGCGATGAGTCATACCTAAAACCCGGTGAATCCGACTCTAGCAAATGTTTTGTGTGGGCAGTTGATTGTCGACTTACTTGTGAACTACAGGTGAAGTCAAAGGGCAAATAATTCTTGGTGATGAAAAGAAAATAGCACAAACTATAAATTACTCTCTTAAATAATTCTCTTAACATTAAAATGATCAACGGATTCAATATTATTGTGGTTACATCGTTACATGTAAAAATATTTGCTATTGCTTTATGAGCTTGTTTATGAGTAGCCAAGGATAACTTAATTTCATCTTTTGAATTAGAAATCTTTCCGACAGTTCAAACATGCACTTATTTAATTCCAGAATTACCCCCTTATTTTGATGAGTTAATTCATAACAGCAGTCATAACTATCATGAGACTTTGACACTTTTGCTTTTGTTTTAAATGATGATCTAACGAAGCTTTCTTTGAAACTTTTGTAGTTTGAAAGACATAAGTTTCATTTATTTAACCTAAGGACATAATGGTTACCTACTGACATGAACACAATACATTATCTACTAATAAATATACAATATCTGCATTGTATCGTAAATATATAAAAAAAATTCTTTCATTAGATAATTGCCTATGCCCGAATCCTAAAACCGCATTATCTACAATTTATCCTCGATTATAATGAACTACACTTTCATTATCATTTTTGGCACCCATTTTACTCACACCGTTTATTTATCTGCCATAATCCCCCTTAATTTAGTTTTCTCTAACAGTTGGCTGGTATCTCTATGACGCACTTTCAATGTTTCCGTAAATTATGTTTTACTAAAGAACTTTTCCATTTTGTGATGTAAGTACATTTATGACATTTAAAACTATCTGAACCATGATTACCTTTCACATGTCTCCGCAAATATTGTTTCAAGTTTGTGGAAAAACTACAATGATGACATTTAAATTCTTTTGATTTTTGATGCACTTTCACATGTGTTTGCAAATATTTTTTAAATTTTGTGGTATAGTTGCACTGATTACATTTAAATTCTTCTGAACCATGGGGCGTTTTCACATGTGTCAATAAATATTGTTTCAATTTTGTGGTGAAGTTGCACTGATTACATTTAAATTCTTCTGAACCATGGCGCGCTTTCACATGTCTCAATAAATATTGTTTCAATTTTGCGGAAAAACTACAATGATGACATTTAAATTCTTTTGATTTTTGATGCACTTTCACATGTGTTTGCAAATATTCTTTAAATTTTGTGGTAAAGTTGCACTGATTACATTTAAATTCTTCTGAACCATGGCGCACTTTCACATGCTTCAGTAAATATTGTCTACATTTTGTGGTGAAGTTGCACTGATTACATTTAAATTCTTCTGAACCATGACGCGCTTTCACATGTCTCAGTAAATCATATTTCCGAATTGTGCCAAAACCACAATGATGACATTTAAATTCTTCTGATTTTTGATGCACTTTCACATGATTTTGCAAATATCGTTTCAATTTTGTGGTAAAGTTGCACTCATTACATTTAAATTCTTCTGAACCATGGCGCGCTTTCACATGTGTCCGCAAATATTGTTTCCATTTTGCGACAAAACCACAATGATGACATTTAAATTCTTTTGAGTTTTTATGCACTTTCACATGTCTTTGCAAATATTGTTTCAATTTTGTGGTAAAGTTGCACTCATTACATTTAAATTCTTCTGAACCATGGCACGCTTTCACATGTCTCAATAAATATTGTTTCGATTTTGTGGTAAAGTTGCACTCATTACATTTAAATTCTTCTACACCATGGCGAAATTTCACATGTCTCCGTAAATAAGGTTTTGTATTTGTGCCATAACTACACTGCTGACACTTATACTTCTTCGGAGTTTCTACAGATGCAGCTGAATTCGTAGTTTGTATTTTACTTTCACCATTTTGGGAAAGATTATGTTTTAAAGCCCCTTTTGTAGGTAACTGACATAGCTGATCACTTTCAGTTGTTACGCATAACTCCAATTCATTTTTGGTACTTGTATCGGTTTTATCACCATGAGAAGTTAGTCCACGATATAAAAGTGGAGCACTGGAGCTTGTAGTACAATCATTAGTTACCTGACCATAATGATGGTCATTTATTTGATAATCTTGTGTCATAAGAAAGGAATTTAGTTCTTCCTCCTGCTTTGGTTCTACTTGTTTAATTTCAATATGGGTTTCATTACAAGTTAAGTTCTCTTCTGATTTGATTTTGTGCATTTTTATATCAGATTCGCCTGACATATTCCATTAGATGATTGTTGTAGTTGCATTGCAATTGTTGCAAATAAAAAGTAGAACTGATTTATACTCACTGCGAAGAACTACTGTGTTACATATTAACTATTTTCGAAGTGACTCCCTCATTGAATAAGCTTTGATTATATATATGTAACTACAATCCACTGAATTATATACTGTTACGTAGTATATAATTCAGTGCTACAATCAAAGATAAAAAGTAGAACTGATTTACACTGCGAAGAACTACTGTGTTACATGTTAACTATTTTCGAAGTGACTCCCTTTTTATATGCACTACCAATACAAAAACGTGTATCTATCGTTCTTGCAGTTAACTACTGATATGCTTTTCTCCAATCCTGCACGGATAAGCAAAACGATAATGGGGATTAGATTAGAGAATATTCTAGTGGCTTTTAGATTTATTAATCATGAGATGGCAGCAGCTGTACTCAGTTATCCGAAAATTAATATGGAATTGATAAATAAGTAAGCAAAAACAATTATTGTAATAATTCACGTGATCCAAGAAAATCCACACTTATTCTCTTCTTATATATTCTGATATTCTAACTCTAACTCTTAATGGCGTAAATGGCGAATTTGCCAATTTATGAATCAAAGAAGTTTATGTTTGCTGTGGACAGAAGAGATGGATACTTTTAAATTTAATAACCGAGATAAGCGAAAAACAAAAGATTGCCATCCTCATAAACCTAATGGAAGACGGGGCGGTAGACATTTTTGAAACTTTTCAATACAGCGAGGATGAGAGTGCCGAAAAATTTGAAGACGTGATCAAAAAGTTCGAACAGTACTGTCAGCCGCGCCAGAATGTAGTCTTCGATCGTTTTAAATTTTTCTCGAGATCCCAAGACAAAGACGAAACGGTAGATAAATACGTAACTGAACTGAAAAAATTATCTTCTCAGTGTAACTTCGGTGAACAAACGGAATTTTTGATTCGCGAGAGGTCAGTTTTAGGAATTAACGACAAAACGGTGCAAGAACGGTTGTTGCGAGACGCGGACTTGAAATTAGCAAAGGCTTTGGACTATTGTCGTTCAAGTGAAGCAAGTCGTAAACAAGTGATCGAAATCACAGGTTCTAGTGCACGCGAAGCCAGTATCGTGAATAAAGAAAAAAACAAAGCGAAAAGCAAAAGCAAAAAGTGCGGTTTCAATCACGATGGTGAGAAAAAGTGTCCTGCAATGGGGAAAACGTGTCTCAAGTGCAAGAAGAAAAACCACTTCGCCGGTGTTTGCGAAAACCAGAAGCGCGTCAAGGAAATACGCGAAGAAAACGATTTCCCGGAAGAAGATCAAGATATTTTAGCAGTAAGGAAACAAACTAAGGTGGTTAGTGCAATTGCACGGAACGAAATTTTACACATTAATGGAAAACCAATTTCCTTTAAAATAGCTATACAGGGTCGGAGGTGAATATAATCTCAGAAATGATATACAACTCATTACCTTGTAAATCCGAGATGACCCCAACAAAAACAAAATTGAGATCATATTCCCTTTATTCAAACATTGTTTAACATAATATGTTATAGATGTTAGAATTCATTTTTAAGCATTTCGACGACAACATAATCTTGGATGACCATTGAACTGTACGCTACGCAGTGATTGTGAGAATAAATGAAAATTAATATTATTTGAAAAAACATTAG
Source organism: Pyrocoelia pectoralis (assembly GCA_036250285.1). NCBI lineage: Eukaryota > Metazoa > Arthropoda > Insecta > Coleoptera > Lampyridae > Pyrocoelia > Pyrocoelia pectoralis. The sequence goes on along the minus strand of CM070077.1, from coordinate 1,249,365 downwards.
CATTTATTATTTACCTATTTATTTCCCCCATTATTTAATTTTCTCTAACAGTTGGCTGGTATCTCTATGACGCACTTTCATATGTTTCCGTAAATTATGTTTTACTAAACAACTTTTCCATTTTGTGATGTAACTACATTTATGACATTTAAACCTATCTGAACCATGATTAACTTTCACATGTCTCAGCAAATATTGTTTCAATTTTGTGGTGAAGTTGCACTGATTACATTTAAATTCTTCTGAACCATGGCGCGCTTTCACATGTCTCAGTAAATGATGTTTCCATTTAGCGGTAAAAGCACAATGATGGCAATTAAATTCTTCTGATTTTTGATGCACTTTCACATGTGTCTGCAAATATTGTTTCAATTTTGTGGTATAGTTGCACTGAATACATTTAAATTCTACTGAACCATGGCGCGTTTTCACATGACTCAGTAAATGATGTTTCCATTTTGTGGAAAAACTACAATGATGACATTTAAATTCTTCTAAATTATGATGCACTTTCACATGTTGCACTAAATAACGTTTCAATTTTGTGGCAAAACTACAATGATGACATTTAAATTCTTTTGATTTTTGATGCACTTTCAAATGTGTTTGCAAATATTGTTTCAATTTTGTCGTAAAGTTGCACTGATTACATTTAAATTCTTCTGAACCACAATGTAGCTTCAAATGTCTTATTAAATAAGGTTTCCATTTTGTGGCATAACTACACTGCTGACATTTAAATTCTTTTGATTTTTGATGCACTTTCACATGTGTTTGCAAATATTGTCTAAATTTTGTGGAAAAGTTGCACTGATTACATTTAAATTCTTCTGAACCATGGCGCGCTTTCACATGGTTCAGTAAATATTGTTTCAATTTTGTGGCATAACTACAATGATGACATTTAAATTCTTCTGATTTTTGATGCACTTTCAAATGTGTTTGCAAATATTCTTTCAATTTTGTGGTAAAGTTGCATTCATTACATTTAAATTCTTCTGTACCATGGCGCGCTTTCACATGTTTCAGTAAATAGTGTTTCCATTTTGTGGCAAATTTACAATGATGACATTTAAACACTTCTGAATCATAATGCACTTTCATATGTTTCACTAAATACTCTTTTGCTTTTGTCACATAACTGCACTGATGACACTTGAACTCTGTTGATCCATGATGCACTTTCAGATGTCTAGGTAAACTATTTCTCCATTTTGTCACAAAACTGCACTGCTGACACTTATACTCCTTGTTCTTCCAAGTTTCTAAAGATGCAGCTGAATTTGTAGTTTGTATTTTACTTTCATCATTTTTGGAAATATTATGTTTTAAAGGCCCTTTTGTAGGTAACTGACATGACTGGCCATTTCCTGAAGTTTTTGTGCATAACTCCAATTCATTTTTGGTAGTTGTATTAGGTATATCATGATGAGAAGATAGTAGCCGATTTAACAGTGGAGCACCGGAGCTCATAGTGCAATCTATAGTTTCGTGCTTCAATGATTTACCCTCGCGTTTACAATAATGATCTTCATTTATTTGATAATCTTGTGTTGTAAGAAAGGAATTTAGTTCTTCCTCCTGCTTTAGTTCTACTTGTTTAACTTCAAGGTGGGTTTCATCACAAGCTGAGTTGATTTCTGTTAATTCCAGCTGCAGTTCCTCTTTGACTTTCTGCATTTTTATATCAGATTCACTTGACAATGACATATTTGATTATATTTCAGTTGGTAAATAAAAAAGTAGATCGAAAGTAAAAAATAATTAACATGCACTGCGAAGAACTACTATGTTAAATTTCAACTACTTTGGAAGTGATTTCCCTTTTGATACAAGATCGTAGACTACAGTGACTTTATATCACCCACGAACTTCATAAATAAAAATGGACTGATAATCACATGTATTCGAAATTCGAAATGACACCTTACAGCGTCCGCCATGATGAGCGCAAATTCAACCGCGAAAATTTGAAATGTAATTCGCATCACGTAAAAAATTAACTTTTCTCAATTCATAGCTGAGATTCTCACTTGAATTTGATAAAAAGAATACAGCTATTATTATAAACAACTTTATTGTCTTCTTAACTGTCAAAATCTAAAGGGTTATATCACGATTGACCACAGATTACATATAGCGGTGTAATCTGTGGCTTGACACAAGAAAGTAAAAATCCAATCAGCTGCTAGCAGAGGTACCAACAATAACCGATCTCCAACACAAATATCCAAATGTTACTAATATTTGCGCTCATCATGGCGGATCCTTGGTGGGGTCAAAAGCGATTAAGTAGGCATATGCTATTAGCAGTCCATTTTTATTTATGAGGTTCGTGATATCACCTTATCAGTGAACTCTATATATAACTGGAAGGATAACGATTATTGCAAATGCTTTCGTAATTTGTCCTCGACTGTTAAACAAGTACCGCTACTGCGTGAGTGGATTCCTATTTCTTTCTAACGTATTTGTATAAACGTGCGAAGGCGTGGTTAATACTTAATAATGAGAAATAAACACAAAATATTAAGAATTTCACTCTTGTATATATAATTATCGTACACTTATGTTATAATTGTGTATTTAAAAATTAATCATGAAATAAGTGTCATAACCAAACATTATTTTTAATATCCATAAGAGAAATGTAGTAAGATAAGGATAGCCTTCCCCGTACTAATTTCCCTCTTGCTCTAACAGAACCGGTCAATTTTTATATTCGACGTTATCCTTCCAGTTATATATACAGTTCACTGCACCTTATTGACAGTGCGGCCATGAGCGTGACGGCCGCCATGTTTCCTCCAAATTTGAATGTAGGTAACAGCATATGGAGAGGATAAAAATCTCAAATATTTCCGATGGAAGCTCATGTTATTAAAAAAAGGCAACATTTCATGTTGTAAATTACAGTAAAATAGATAAAATACCGAAAAACCGTACGAATGACTATAAACTAGAATAATTGCAGTTCTGAAAGCGGGACTACGGCCGTAAAAATGTTGCGCATTTCATTTTTTCTACTCTCTTGGAAATATACTTTCATCAAGAAGCATTGCTCTGATCTATTTTTGCATCCATATGCTGAACAGCCGATCATTGAATCAAATTGTTGTTTCTCTTTATGTATTTATTTATTTATGCATTGCAAATATCAGTATGGTAATTTTATCATTCCAAAATAAATAAAGCACTGAATTCTTCTAGGATACTTACTACCACACAATTTTTAATCAAGTATAGTATAAAAGCAGTATTAATGGGGCACAACCACAAAGGCTAGTCTCTTACGTGTTTAATCTTGCACAATCTTTCGGAAATATACCAAGCAGATTAGGTACAGTGTCGTTTCTCAGTAGGTACATAATTTTATCACACATGCAAATTTACCAAACGTCATTTTAATCACAAAAACACAAGAAAACCTCGATATACAGACTCACTCCCATGCGTTTACATTCAAATGTGGAGGAAACATGGCGCAGCCAATAGAAAACATGAGCACCCTGTCAGTAAATAAAGTCACTGTAGTATTGATACGCTTTTCTGCAGTGCTGTCCGATGTGGTAGGGTTATTCAAGGAGGAAACAGGGATTGGGGATTATTCCAAGTGATTTTAGATGACAACACAGTTCTTCTGTTATAATTGTATTCAGATTGCCATCCAACTTGGACCATCAACGACTTCATAATGACTGAGGATAGTGTACACATCGAGACTGAACCGTGATCGAACGCGAACCTATCGCGTAGATGCAGAAGGATTTTACCGAACCGAGACTGGACCGAGAGTGAACAGTGACCGGCACTATAGTGTGAATCGAGCCTTAATGTTTCAGCGAGAAGCAGAGCTACTTTTCAATTGATGTTGAATCTTTTATTTCGGACACTCTGCTAAAAAGTAATACTTCGTGTGTTAACATTGATTCTCGATTCAGTCTTTTACAGCTAGTTAAGTTCAAAAATGTGTATTACAAGTATGAAATTTTACAATTTCTATTTTACTAATCAGTAATGAATTATTCGACTTTGCTATCATATTAAACATACTTATAGAAATGTCTTTATCTTGTGTTTAATAATAATAATAATAATAAATTTATTTTCCGTATGGCTTACAGCATGGAAATGGTCGGTACATATGTACATTCACAAGAACAATAGTCAACAATAATTAAAGCGTTAGTATCCATATATGTACTCCTGCACAGAATAAAAACTATATAATAAAAGTTTCTTTTTTAGCGCTTTTTTAAATAAAAGGTTGTTACTTATATTTCTAATGCACAGAGGTAAATGATTATACAAATTAAGTGGCAATACGTTAACACTTTTTTGGGTGAGTGCTAGTTTGCATTTAGGTATGACGATGTTTTCCTTGCAACGCAAATTGTAGTGCGTGACGTTTTGGATTTTATCAAAATTATGGATATTCCGTCTTACATACATAATCGCGTTTAAAATATAGATAGACGTAACTGTCAGAATACCCATTTTTTAAAAAAATTCTCTACAATGTGAGTTGGCAGGCTTAAAATACATTGTTCTAATAATTTTCTTCTGCATGACCAATACTTTTTTAACTAAGCTAGAATTTCCCCACACCACAACACCATATATATGATAATAGAGAATGTACGTAGGCATAATAATATGAAGTCATAGTAGACATATTGACGTAATTTCGTAATCTCCACATAACGAAACAAGATGCAGATAGCTGTTTTGGTATTTATTTATCTTATGCACATTTCATCGGACAAACTTCATTCTGTTCACTATAAATATGATGAGAAATGAAATTGATTGAAGAGACCTTCAGTTAGGCACATGTTTACAAAAGGAGTGCAGCAAAATATAAAGTTTAGAACACCGGAGTAACAACTATGGAAGACTGGATGCAGCGAGTCCAAATAGAATTTGCAGATCTTAATAATCATATCAGTCGATCAGAAAAATACTCTCCATTTGATCCCATTGATGGACAACGCTTTCAGGTCACCACTGAGATATTTGACCGCCTAGTTTAGATGTTGGAATAGTTAAAAACTAGAAATGTTTAAACTAGGAAGCTTAAGAACCTTTTCAAACTTAACAATAAAATAATAAAGTCTTTCCGTGTTTCCGTACTATTGTGTGTTTATACCGTGTGACAAGTTTCAAAGCGGGACATAGCCGATTAGCATGGGAAATCACATATTTGCAGTTTGTTGCTCACCAGTTTCATCTACACGAACGGTAATGATGTCTACCGAAAGAGCATTATTTTTTGAGCCTGTTTATACCAAATTGTTTGGTATACTTACTAATTCACTGCTTTTTCAATTAAAAAATAATTTTCAAAAGTTAAAAAGTATGAGCAGCCATGACATGTCAAATTCAAATAATGTTTAATATTAGGTAATTTTTAGACCTGTTGCCTATTTAAACACTCGTTCCTTATTATAATAACTATTGTTATCTATCATTATTCATGTTTAAATTTTTCAGGAAAATGCCATATTACATAATTGAAAATGTTTGATTTGATAATATTCAAAATTATTCGAATTTGACATGTCACGGCTGCTCATATTTTTAACTTTTGAAAATTGTATTTTCCTCATTAAAAAGTAGGGAAGTAGTAAATAGGTATACCAAATATTATAAACAGGCTCAGAAAATAATGCTCTTTCGATAGACATCATTACCATTCTTGTAGATATAATTGGTGAGCAGCAAACTGCAAATATGTGATTTCCCATGCTATTCGGCTATGTCCCGCTTTGAAACTTGTCACACGGTATGTGGGAATTTACTGTGGAAATTATGTATCAAGTAGGTATACAAAGTTTGGTTGTTATGGTTGTGTAGTAAATAAAAAATGTTTTTTCACAAATAATATATCCAACAGATTATGAGACTTATTCGTTAAAAGTATAGGTATTCAATAGTTAAAAATAATAACTTAATTGTTAAAATATGGCAAAGTTGTATGAATATCCACAATTAGACCCAAACAATTTTTCCTCTTGCAAATTTAGAGTTTTAACTTTGTTAGAAGAAAAAGACGTCAACGACCAAGTTATGTCAGAAATAGATATAACTACTATGTCAACAAAAGACCAAAACGACTTTAAAAGGAAAGACGTTACAGCAAGATCAACGATTATAAAGTGCATTCCTGATAAACACCTAGAGTATGTAAGAAATGCCAAATCAAGTTTCGAAATGATGTCTAATTTAGGAAAAATATTTGAAAGAAAAAGTGTGCTTACTAAACTGCACATACGAAGAAAACTTTTGCAACTGAAACAAGAAAGAAATGATCTACAAGAACATTTCTGCACTTCTGATAAATTAATAAGTGAACTAGAATCCAGTGGAACAAAAATGGATGAAGATGACAAAGTATGTCAGTTATTACTTACAATTTCTAAACAATATGAAACTGTTATCACTGTTCTGGAAACTAAAGATAATTTAACACTAGAATTTGTAAAATCCAGACTTCTAGACGCTGAAGTTAAACTTAAAAGTGGTAAAAAGGCTGAAACACAACCACAGGATGGTGAGTGTTCGTTTGTGAATTTTAAGAAAGATGTTAAACGATAATATTACTGCGTTTTCAGATGCTGACTGGGCATCAGACAAAAATGATAGAAAGAGTGTAAGCGGGATGGCTGTTCTTTATCATGGAAATCTAATATCATGGAGTTCAAAGAAACAGAAAACTATTGCACTTTCTTCGGCCGAAAGTGAATACGTTGCAGCCGCTACCAGCGTTGCTGAATTAATTTTTCTAAAAAATTTAGCAGCAGACTTTATTAACAAAATTCCATTATCAATAATTTATATGGACAACCAGAGTGCTATATCTATGATAAAAAACCACGAAAATACACGAAGAACTAAACATATAGACATTAAATTTCACTTCGTACGTGATCATGTGGAAAATGGTAATGTGCAAGTTAACTATGTTCCATCTGAAGACAATCTTGCCGACATTTTTACAAAACCATTGTCTAATAATAAATTCTCAAAATTTAGAAATTCAATGGGTATAAATTGATTGTACATATTTAATTTTATTGTTGCTTATGTTGCTGTTCTGTCAAATAGTAATTTAAAGTAATAATTATAATAATTATGTAAATTAATATTTGAGGGCGGGTGTGGAAATTATATATCAAGTAGGTATACAAAGTTTGGTTGTTATGGTTGTGTAGTAAATAAAAATGTTTTTTCACAAAATAATATATCCAACATTTACGAGTGTGAAAGGAGAACTTAACTTCATTTGTTGAGTTAGAAATGTTTGACCAAGAGTTCAAACGTGCATTTATTTAATTTCAAAATGCCTCCTGATTTTGATTTTCATTTTGCTACTTTTGCTTTTGTTTTAAATGATGGTCTAACGAAACTTTCTTTGAAACTTTTGTTGTATTGCCATATCCGTAACAACTGTTTTTCGTGTATTTGAAAAGACATAAGGTAATCTACCGACATGAACACAACACATTATCTACTATAATAAACATACAATAGGTATCTGTGCTGTATCGCAAATTAAAAAAAATTCATAAATTAGATAAATTAAATAATTAAGGCCCAATCCTAAAACCGCATTATCTACAATTTACCCTGGATTATAATGAACCACACTAAGTATTTAGCTTTCTGTAATAGTTGGCTGGTATGATGCACTTTCATGTTTCCGTAAATTATGTTTTAGTAAACAACTTTTCCATTTTGTGATGTAACTACATTTATGACATTTAAACCTATCTGAATCATGATTAACTTTCAAATGTGTTTGCAAATATTGTTTCAATTTTGTGCAAAAGTTGCACTGATTACATTTAAATTCTTCTGAACCATGGCGCGCTTTCACATGGTTCAGTAAATAATGTTTCCATTTTGTAGTAAAGTTGCACTGATTACATTTAAATTCTTCTGAACCATGGCGCCCTTTCACATGAGTAAGTAAATGATGTTTGAATTTTGTAGCAAAACCACAATGATGGCATTTAAATTCTACTGCTGAATTATGTTGCATTTTCACATGTCTGACCAAATATCGTTTCAATCTTGTGACGAAGTTGCACTGCTTACATTTAAATTCTTCTGAATCGTAATGCACTTTCACATGTTGCACCAAATATTGTTTCAATTTTGCAGTAAAGTTGCACTGATTACATTTAAATTCTTCTGAACCATGGCACGCTTTCTCATGTCTCAGTAAATTATGTTTCCATCTTGCGGCAAAACCACAATGATGACATTTAAATTCTTCTGATTTTTGATGCACTTTCAAATGTGTTTGCAAATATTCTTTCAATTTTGTGGAAAAGTTGCAGTCATTACATTTAAATTCTTCTGAACCATGGCACGCTTTCACATGTTTCCGTAAATAGTGCTTCCATTTTGTGTGAAAATTACAATGATGACATTTAAACACCTCTGAATCTGAATTATGATGCACTTTCATATGTTTCACTAAATACTCTTTAGCTTTTGTGACATAACTGCATTGATGACACTTGAACTCTTCTGAACCGTGCTGTATTTTCAGATGTCTAGGTAAACTATTTCTCCATTTTGTGACAAAATTGCACTGCTGACACTTATACTTCTTCCAAGTTTCTAAAGATGCAGCTGAATTTGTAGTTTGTATTTTACTTTCATAATTTTTGGAAATATTATGTATTAAAGACCCTTTTGTAGGTAACTGACACCGTTGGTCATTTCCAGAAGTTGTTCTGCATATCTCCAATCATTTTTGGTACTTGTATTAGGTACATCAAGATGAGAAGATAGTAACCGATTTAACAGTGGAGAACCGGAGCTCATAGTACAATCTATAGCTTCCTGCTTTAATGATTTACCGTAATGATCTTCATTTATTTGATAATCTTGTGTTGTAAGAAAGGAATTTAGTTCTTCCTCCTGCTTTAGTTCTACTTGTTTAATTTCAACATCGGTTTCATCCCAAGCTGAGTTGATTTCTGTTAATTCTAGCTGCGGTTCCTCTTTGACTTTCTGCATTTTTATATCAGATTCACTTGACATATTTGATTATAATTTATAATATATATATGTAAACAGTTAAACACCCCGTATAGGTTAGGATTTATTTCAGTTAGTAAATAAAAAAGTAGATCGAAAGAAAACATAATTTACATTCACTGTGATGAACTACTACGTTACATTTCAACTACTTTGGAAGTGATTCCCTTTTGGACGAAATAGGGACCGGGCAGATGACGTCATTAACCTATTTTTTTACAGCTCTGAGGGCAAAATTTTTTCTATTCGTAATAGCACAGCCTATAGTGTTCGCATGTACAGGTTATGCGCGTTAAGAGAACGTGAGAGTTGCATTCACAATTGTCATTTTAGCCCGTATACGTATACGTATTTTATGTAGCGTTTGCTTGCCCTCAGAGCTGTCAAAATCAGCTGCTGCCCGGACTATACAGGGTATACCACGGAACCGGTTCATTAGAAGTTTCTGGGGTCCCTTATTAGTTATGAATTTGAAACTTTCAGGTTAAGGATAACCCATAGCCTTCTTTTGTTCTAAAATATTGTCGATGTTGTACAACTTCCGGAAGGACCGGAAGTCGCCATTCATCTTCTTATTTTAAATGGAACCCCCTGTATATTATTGCATTTTTGGATTATACAATCGATTCTGCGTAACATTGTATTAGATTATCCTATACCTATCTTCAACTGTTTTTGAGATATTATGATTTTTTTGAAAAATTTGCGCTTTGCGGAGAGATGTTTAATAGCCCACCTTTTGGTCTTCTTTGAACGCAAAACATTCATACTTTACAAACACGAAGTAAAACCATAAGGGTTCACAAAATGCATTTGCAAACCTATCACAGATTATACAGGGCGTTCAAAATTAGTGGCAAAGTTAAAAAACTTCAAACACCAAAAAGTCATTTTTTTCAAATGGAACACCCCGTATATTTTTACATATTTGGAAAGCGATTTAATTTACGCATCGATAAACTATAGGTATCCCTATACCTATCTTTAGCGGTTTTGTAGTTATTAACACTTTTTATCTAATATTGATTAAAACTGCACTCAAAACCTATGCACATTTGAAAGTAGGATGTGAGTATGCGAAAATAAAATACGGTAATGAACGTCTAACAGGGTTGAGTGCAAGAACAGGTCTCTACTTTTTTTGTAGACACCTGAACTCCCTTCTTTTGAGAACAAGTGTGCAGTTTTAACGTATTTTGAACAATCTTATGTAATTTAATAGTTTGCTCTCAATAAAAGGTATTATTATTATACTTCGGTTTTTATCGATACTTAGGCCAAGCCTGGTTAACTAACCGCACGGATCGAAATCAAGTAAGTATTATTATTATTATTATTATTAGTATGATTAGACAAACGAATGTTTATCTGGGTGTCATGCTCATTAAAGCAAACAGGTGGTAAACAGTAAACAATTTTATAAAATGGAAGCAGTTAACGCATATTCCAATACTGATATTTTGAATTTATTTTGTATCCATTAAAGTCATTTTTATTTGTTTGTTGTATAAATAAGATCATTAAATTCGTTTTGTAAAAGTAATTGTTTTTCCTGTTGTGATACTCACAGCCTGCTTTCAAATGTGCATAGGTTTTAAGTGCAGTTTTAATCGATATTAGATAAAAAGTGTTAATAACTACAAAACCGCTAAAGATAGGTATAGGGATACCTATAGTTTATCGATGCGTAGATTAAATCGCTTTCCAAATATGTAAAAATATACGGGGTGTTCCATTTGAAAAAAATGACTTTTTGGTGTTTGAAGTTTTTTAACTTTGCCACTAATTTTGAACGCCCTGTATAATCTGTGATAGGTTTGCAAATACATTTTGTGAACCCTTATGGTTTTACTTCGTGTTTGTAAAGTATGAATGTTTTGCGTTCAAAGAAGACCAAAAGGTGGGCTATTAAACATCCCTCCGCAAAGCGCAAATTTTTCCAAAAAATCATAATATCTCAAAAACAGTTGAAGATAGGTATAGGATAATCTAATACAATGTTACGCAGAATCGATTGTATAATCCAAAAATGCAATAATATACAGGGGGTTCCATTTAAAATAAGAAGATGAATGGCGACTTCCGGTCCTTCCGGAAGTTGTACAACATTGACAATATTTTAGAACAAAAGAAGGCTATGGGTTATCCTTAACCTGAAAGTTTCAAATTCATAACTAATAAGGGACCCCAGAAACTTCTAATGAACCGGTTCCGTGGTATACCCTGTATACAAGATCGTATCGTACTTGATTGAAGTAAATTATTCAATCAATTGCTTCATATTATTATAAAACTACCCCTGGAGTTCATAGCGTTAAAGTTGATAAAATAAAGTTGCTTATTTTGAATTCACATAGTGCAAGTACTAAATATATTGACAATGATGATCCATGAATTTCTTCTGAAGTAGTCTTAAACTTCAAAAAAGTGTTTACAATTTCCTTGATTAATTGCAATTGATGCAAGTCTTGTACAGCCGTACAGGTTGATGCAGGGATAAAACTAACTGCAGGTTACTCTCAAATTAACGAACTGGTGCAGTTTTTAAGAGGAATTTGAGGTTTGGCATTTTTAAGACATCAGTTTCATTTTAAAGACAACATCTGATGCCTGCACCACACCAACCACCTTTGCTTCTACTAGATCAGACCATCGCAATGGATCAGACAAATTTTATATATATTGACGGTTCATTATCAATGTCTGAGCCCCCCGTTACAGGTGCTTATGCAAATAAAGATGCACTATGGCAAACCTGATTAATTTCGCCTAGAAAAGTTACTAGGGTGTGTAAATGATAATTGACCTTAAAAAATATTGTTAAATTTATATCAAGAGCTTACAACCGAGTACATAACAATACCTACAATAATTTATTCTGGATTATATTGAACTACACTCTCATTATCATTTTGACTGAGTTTATGTATCTGCAATTTGTCCATTATTTAGATTTCTGTAACAGTTGGCTGGTTTCAGTACCTCTATTATGTCCGCACTTTCATATCTTTTACTTAACAACTTTTCCATTTTGTGACATAACTGCATTGATCACGTTTTGTGGTAAAGTTATTGGACTGATTACATTTAAATTTTCTAAACCATGGCGTAGTTTCACATGTCTCAGTAAGTAATGTTTCCATTTTGTGGTAAATCTACAATGATGACACTTAAATTCTTCTGAATTGTGATGCACTTTCACATGTCTCACCAAATATCGTTTCAATTTTGTGGTGAAGTTGCACTTATCACATTTAAATTCTTCAGTATTATATGATGCACTTTTGTATGATTGATTAAACTAATTTTCAATCTTGTGGCAAAGCTACATTGATCACATTTCAAATTTTCTGAACTATGGCACTCTTTCACATGTTTCATTAAATACAGTTTCCATTTTGCGACATAACTACACTGCTGGCATTTAAATTCTTCTGAATTATGTTGCACTTTCACATGTCTCAGCAAATATTGTTTCCGTTTTACGGCAAAACTACAATAATGACATTTAAACACCTCTGAATGATAATGTACTTTCATATGTTTCACTAAATACTCCTTTGCTTTTGTGGCATAACTGCACTGATGACACTTTAATTCTTCTGAACCATGATGTACTTTCAGATGTCTAAGTAAAGTACTACTCCATTTTGTGACATAACTACACTGCTGACACTTGAACTCTTCTGAACCAAAATGTAGTTTCAGATGTATGAGTAAACTATTTCTACATTTTGTGGAATAACTACATCGCCGACACTTATACTGCTCCGAAGTTTCTAAAGATGCAGCTGAATTCGTAGTTTGTATTTTACTTTCATCATTTTTCGAAAGATTACATTTTAAACACGGTTTTATAGGTAATTGACATGGCAGGTGATTTTTGGTACTTGTATCAGGGATATCACTGTGAGAAGGTGGTACACGATTTAAAAGTGGAGCACTGGAGCTCACAGTACAATCTATAGTTTCCTGCTTTAATGATTTACCATAATGATCTTCATTTATTTGATAATCTTGTGTTGTAAGAAAGGAATTTAGTTCTTCCTCCTGTTTTAGTTCTACTTGTTTAACTTCAATGTGGGTTTCATCACAGGGCGAGTTGATGTCTGTTAATTCTAACTGTGGTTCCTCTTTGATTTTCTGCATATTTATATCAGATTTACTTGACATAATATCACAGTATACGTCTTATAATATTTGATTACAGCAACGAATTTATTTGGTAATGGTAACGGTAAATAAAAAGTAGATGGAAAGTAACAAATTTACACGCGAGGAACTACTGTGTTACGTTTCAACTACTTTCGAAGTGATTCAACTTTTGGACGAAAAACGAAACTTCGTGACTACGCTTTTCTGCAGTGCAAGATAACTAAAAGCTGCAGTGTTATACTTGTATGGTAGGTACGATGTCTTACAAAATATAGTTTATAAGTTGCAAATATTTTAAGGATGACTGGAGAACAATTTTATAACATATTACACGTGAACAGAATGTAGCTTGGCCTCCGACCTCGAGATGCTCACTATAGTCGGATTAACCGGGTTTTAGGTATGACTCATTGCATTAAAGTATGATAATCGACGTGACATAGTTTTCTGTTTCTGTAAATAAAAATATCAGTAAAATGCAATTGAGAAACGTATGTCGTTCCGTTTATTTTATGTGCAAGCAATGAAACGTATGTCAAATAATTTTCTTTGTTTACATTGACATAACCTTACTTCGTACTTCAAGTTGCCACACCGCTGTGAATTTTTTCCAACGTTCCTTTATTCAAATCAGTATTTTTCAATACTAATCACAAAATCACAAAATGAACAGAAGATCACAAAACTTCTTGTCGAAAACAACAAATTTATGACTGGATTGACAGATTACACAAAAATTGACAGTAGGAATTATTGTTACGACATACGAGCGTTTGCAGATGCATACGATTTGTAGCGATGAGTCATACCTAAAACCCGGTGAATCCGACTCTAGCAAATGTTTTGTGTGGGCAGTTGATTGTCGACTTACTTGTGAACTACAGGTGAAGTCAAAGGGCAAATAATTCTTGGTGATGAAAAGAAAATAGCACAAACTATAAATTACTCTCTTAAATAATTCTCTTAACATTAAAATGATCAACGGATTCAGTATTATTGTGGTTACATCGTTACATGTAAAAATATTTGCTATTCCTTTATTAGCTTGTTTATGAGTAGCCAAGGATAACTTAATTTCATCTTTTGAATTAGAAATCTTTTCGACAGTTCAAACATGGACTTATTTAATTCCAGAATTACCCCCCTTATTTTGATGAGTTAATTCATAACAGCAGTCATAACTATCATGAGACTTTGACACTTTTGCTTTTGTTTTAAATGATGATCTAACGAAGCTTTCTTTGAAACTTTTGTAGTTTGAAAGACATAAGTTTCATTTATTTAACCTAAGGACATAATGGTTACCTACTGACATGAACACAATACATTATCTACTAATAAATATACAATATCTGCATTGTATCGTAAATATATAAAAAAAATTCTTTCATTAGATAATTGCCTATGCCCGAATCCTAAAACCGCATTATCTACAATTTATCCTCGATTATAATGAACTACACTTTCATTATCATTTTTGGCACCCATTTTACTCACACCGTTTATTTATCTGCCATAATCCGCCATTATTTAGTTTTCTCTAACAGTTGGCTGGTATCTCTATGACACACTTTCATATATGTTTCCGTAAATTATGTTTTACTAAACAACTTTTCCATTTTGTGATGTAAGTACATTTATGACATTTAAACCTATCTGAAGCATGATTCACTTTCACATGTCTCCGCAAATATTGTTTCAATTTTGTGGAAAAACTACAATGATGACATTTAAATTCTTCTAAATTATGTTGCACTTTCACATGTTGCACTAAATAACGTTTCAATTTTGTGGCAAAACTACAATGATGACATTTAAATTCTTTTGATTTTTGATGCACTTTCAAATGTGTTTGCAAATATTGTTTCAATTTTGTGGTAAAGTTGCACTGATTACATTTAAATTCTTCTGAACCATGGCGCGCTTTCACATGTCTCAATAAATATTGTTTCAATTTTGTGGTGAAGTTGCACTGATTACATTTAAATTCCTCTGAACCATGGTGCGCTTTCACATGTCTCAGTAAATATTGTTTCAATTTTGTGGTGAAGTTGCACTGATTACATTTAAATTCTTCTGAACCATGGCACGCTTTCACATGTCTCAATAAATATTGTTTTAATATTGCGGAAAAACTACAATGATGACATTTAAATTCTTTTGATTTTTGATGCACTTTCACATGTGTTTGCAAATATTCTTTAAATTTTGTGGTAAAGTTGCACTGATTACATTTAAATTCTTCTGAACCATGGCGCACTTTCACATGCTTCAGTAAATATTGTCTACATTTTGTGGTGAAGTTGCACTGATTACATTTAAATTCTTCTGAACCATGGCGCGCTTTCACATGTCTCAGTAAATCATGTTTCCGTATTGTGCCAAAACCACAATGATGACATTTAAATTCTTCTGATTTTTGATGCACTTTCACATGATTTTGCAAATATTGTTTCAATTTTGTGGTAAAATTGCACTCATTACATTTAAATTCTTCTGAACCATGGCGCGCTTTCACATGTCTCTGCAAATATTGTTTCCATTTTGCGACAAAACCACAATGATGACATGTAAATTCTTCTGATTTTTGATGCATTTTCACATGATTTTGCAAATATTCTTTCAATTTTGTGGTGAAGTTGCACTGATTACATTTAAATTCTTCTGAACCATGGCGCGCTTTCACATGTCGCAGTAAATGATGTTTCCATTTTGCGGCAAAACCACAATGATGACATTTAAATTCTTTTGAGTTTTGATGCACTTTCACATGTTGCACTAAACAACGTTTCAATTTTGTGACAAAACTGCAACGATTACATTTAAATTCTTCTGATTTTTGATGCACTTTCACATGGGTTTGTAAATATTGTCTACATTTTGTGGTAAAGTTGCATTGATTACATTTCAATTCTTCTGAATTACAATGCACTTTCACATGTATCAATAAACAGTTTTTTGCTTTTGTGGAATAAGTGCACTTACGGCACTTCAACTCTTTTGAACAATGTTGCATTTTTATATGATTAATTAAAGTATTTCTCCATTTTGTGATGAAGTTGCACTGATTACATTTAAATTCTTCTACACCATGGCGCAATTTCATATGTCTCCGTAAATAAGGTTTTGTATTTGTGCCATAACTACATTGCTGACACTTATACTTCTTCGGAGTTTCTACAGATGCAGCTGAATTCGTAGTTTGTATTTTACTTTCACCATTTTGGGAAAGATTATGTTTTAAAGCCCCTTTTGTAGGTAACTGACATCGCTGATCACTTCCAGTTGTTACGCATAACTCCAATTCATTTTTGGTACTTGTATCGGTTTTATCACTATGAGAAGTTAGTGGACGATATAAAAGTGGAGCACTGGAGCTTCTAGTACAATCATTAGTTGCCTCACCATAATGATGGTCATTTATTTGATAATCTTGTGTCATAAGAAAGGAATTTAGTTCTTCTTCCTGCTTTGGTTCTACTTGTTTAATTTCAATATGGATTTCATTACAAGTTAAGTCGACTTCTGATTTGATTTTGTGCATTTTTATATCAGATTCGCCTGACATATTTCATTAGATGATTGTTGTAGTTGCAAATAAAAATTAGAACCCTAGACAGTTTTGTCTATGATTAGAACTGAATAACTGATTTAGGGCCGGTTCTACAATGCAAGTATAAAGTCCAGAATAGTTAATCTCCGAACAATTTATACCTTCAGTTATCTGGAGTATAACTCTGATTAGGTTCTACAATGTTTGCATAATAAAAGAATAGTTATTCTGAGAATAACGTCTTGGTAGCTCTGACGTACATATTTTAGTTCATTTTAACTGAACGATTAAGCGCGGAAAACGCAGCAACCTAACCTTTATATCTTTTGTACTTGGATATTTGTGTTGTGTTTATACCTAAATTGTTTTATAAAGCGTTATTAATCAACATTCTGAAATGGAAAAGAAAAGGTGCAATAATTTTTCGAACGATGAAGTAGAAGTTTTGGTGGGTTTAGTCGAGTTAAGTAAAGGAATTGTGGGTTAGTTAACTTTGGTAAGTACCAAAGAATTTGGTAATTTTAATAATATTTCAGAATGTAAGAAAACTGACACAGTGTCAAGTAGTCGCAAAGAAGCAGAGTGGTGACAAATTGAAAACAAATTTAATGCAGTTTGTGGGACCGGAAGAACAGCAAAAATGTTGCGAAGCAAATGGGATTCCCTAAAAAAATGTATTAAGAAGGAGTATGCTGAACAGAAGCAAACGTTATATAAAACAGGTGGTGGGCCAGCTGTGGAAATTAAATTAAGCAGTGTTGGTAATCGAGTATTGGCTGTAATTGGTATAGGAGCAACAGGAACCGTGTCTCGATATGATTGCGATTTTGGTATTGAAAATTCGTTTTTATTTTATGAATAATTTTACATTAGAGTAACTGTTTATTTTTTTTAATTGATGACAATTTTAATATTTAATTTTTGTAATTATTGCTTTTTACTAAAGTTGAAGAAATACCCAACACCGAATCTGAAGAGGTAATCAATACTATAATCCCTTTGGAAATTATAGAAGTGGTATGCACTAATAATTACGTACTTAATGCACGATATAAATCACTTTAATCATTACAGCCTGAGAACAGCTGGAATTCATGGAATCCAACCCAACTACGACAACCGATAAGCAAAGTTCTGCAACTTCCAAAGCCCTCTACATCAGCTACAAGTTTGTATCTATGTATAATTAAAACATTCCAAAAATGTAAAAGAAATGTATGTTACAGGTAGAGAGGGTAGTCCATCAGGTGTGTCAGAAGCAGAAGTGCCTGTGGATAACACTAAAAATAAAAGTAAACCTCCAAGTTGTGTTACGAAAACATCAAATCGTAAAAGGTTTAGTAAAGTGGAGCCCATAGCAGCAAAACTACAGAAACAACGCACCGGTGTATATGAGCAACTAGCTCAAAAAAAAATTGAGTTTATTGAATTCCAAATGACATTGTTGAAGGAAGAGGCAGAACGAAAAGAACGATTTCAGACTGAAAAACATAATATAGAAATTAAAATATTGGAGGCAGAATTAGCAAATAAAACAAACTGAATAAAATCTTATTTTAGATCGTTTTCTATGTTTTACTTCCTTACAACAAATTGCTAAAATGATTATTTATTAATAAAGTACGCATTCTATTATTTTCAATGCCTACTCTCTGATTTTGTACATCATGTAAGACATCTTCCACTTCAATTTCATTAGGTGGCTCACCCTCGTGTTCTTGTAACGCAATATTGTGGACAATAGCAGTTGCAACAATAATTGCTTGTGAATGTTCTAGAGACACACGCATCGCATACCCATAGAAAGAATGGGAAATCTTCGTTTCCACACACCATATAATCTTTCCACACAGTTTCTTGTACGGATATGAGATTCGTTGAAAAGATTTTCAGCTGGTGTGTTCGTTTGTCCCAAAGGTGTAATTAAATAATTTGTATTGGCGTATCCACTATCTCCCAAAATTATCGAAGTTCCAAATTCGTTATTTTGCAGTACTCCCTTTATCCTGCTATTACTAAAAATGGTTTGGTCATGCGATGACCCCGACCACCGTGCAACAATGTCTGTTACTCGTAATTTTGCATCGCAAATTGTTTGCACGTTCCATGAAAAATATCCTTTTCGGTTTCGATATCTTTCTGCCTCAATTCCACCTGGAGAGTTAATTCGAACGTGGGTGCAATCAATTGCACCAATAACATGTGGAAATCTTGCAATTCTATAAAAATCTTCTTTTACAATTTGTTTTTCTGCATGTGTTACAGGAAATTTAATATATCTGGGACGCAAAGATGCAATTGCCTCAGTTACTTGGGTTACAATGTTGCATGCAGACGTTTTGCTTACTCCTGCATAATCTCCAGCTGCAATTAGCATATTTCCGGTGGCATAAAATCGTAAGGCTAAAAATAATTTCGTTGCCGGAGCTATTGCATTGTTACGATCTGTTGCAGATGTAATCTGATGTTCAATTGTATCGCACAGCATCACAAAAGTTGGCTTTTGTATCCGAAAACGTTTGAAAAACTCAAAATCATCATATTCTTCAAGATAATTGATACTGTAAAAAATTCTACATGTACAACTAATTAACCAGACATGTATGAACTTACCGATTTTTAAAAACTTTTGGATTTCGATGTAAGACAATATCTTCGACAAATTCATCTTCATCCGAATCAAAAATACTTAAATTTAGTGGGTCCATTTTTAAAAAATATTTAAAAAAAGGGCGAATAATAAAAATAATAGGTTATGTTCACAAAGACAGCTGATACGTACATAAAAACATCGTCGACTTATGGCCAATAGAAAGCAAGAATAACTTCATCACAAGTATATCTATCCAAGTTGAGAGGGATAAAATATCCTACAGTTTATACCAAGAATAGAATTATTCGGCAATTGTAGAACGCAACTTTTCAATGTTCATCTCAGTATAGCTTATTCTTGGTATATACTTGTATTGTAGAACCGGCCCTTACTTACATTCACTGCGAAGAACTACTGTGTTACATATTAACTATTTTCGAAGCGACTCCCTTTTTATATGCACTACAAATACGAAAACGTGTATCTATCATTCTTGCAGTGAACCACAAACCACTAAAAATAGACTGTCCACTGCTATAGGAAAATAGTTGGAGAGAAATGCGGGTGTTGACTTCACAAGAGGAAAGGGGATTTGTAGGTTGGTTAACTTGTTCACAAAATTAGTTGGTACTAAGAATTATAAAATTAAATTGACATTTGCTGATTGAAACCTTTGATTATATATATAACTACTGGATGTATAAAACGTGAAGCTAAAAAAAGAGATAGACTGTGTTTTGCGACTTCATAAGCTTGCGTATATGTTTTTAGTAGAAACTCTGTACCCATCTCTCTCTCATCAATACCAATACCAATACTATTTCTATTTCACAATTTGGTTTCAATCGGATCAATGTAAAGTACTATTGTCTATTCCATTTAAGAAGGTAGTAGATGGCGCTACCTCTGAGGGAAAGTTTACACAGCTATGTTTTTTGGTTATTTTCAAAATGCGGGAAAATTTAAAAATAGTGTAATTTTGTAAACGTCATACATTTTAGAAAGCTCTTTAATAAATCAGTGGATTTCTTTATTAGCCAGTACATGATTGATTGAAATAGGCGTGTGTTTCAAATAAAATGTGCTAGATGAGATTGTAGATTGCGACTGACGAAGTGAATTATTGTAATGGTGAACTTTGTGAATGGCAAAACACAAACACGTGACATGGAGGTAATTTGATAGTGTTATTTACAACGGATTCATTCGTTGGATTCGTTTAATGAAAGTCATGAAAACTTATATGCAAAAAATAATGTTTTATATGACCATGAGATGTCGCCCATTATACTCAAAGGTTTTCAGTTAATTTCATAACATTCTACATAAAATGACCAAAAAATGTTCATATTGAGTGCGAGCATTTATGTAATATGTAGTAAAAATAACGGATAGGAGAATATAAATGAAAAACACGAGCTGACAAAGAATACAAAGTAATGGAGTTGACAAAACTGTCTCTATCTGACAGCAGGACAAACAATTTTGCCCATATTGGTAAACAAACGTATTTTCATAAAACAGTGATATTTGAAGTAAAATTCAAGTTATATTGGTAAAATTGTTTGTCCTGCTGTCAGATAGAGACAGTTTTGTCTATCTGACACATTGAACTATACGCTCTGACAGCAGGACAAGTTTACCAATATAACTTTAATTTTACCTCAAATAACACTATTTCATGAAAATATGTTTGTGTGTTTAAAACTGGTTTGCATATTAACCAATGAGAACCAAGGTCAAAGCTGCCCTATGTTTTCCTTCACTACCTTCTTAAATGGAATAGAGAATAGGTCTTGCTATATCCAGTAGTTATATATAACATAGAGAAAATAATATATAATCAAAGATTGAAACGGAGCTTAAACGAAGCGATAAGCATTTGATTTTATGGCGGTGTTTTTCGTTTAAAATATGTGAAGTAGTGTACATCAGCGTCAAATAATCGTTCATTATTGGGTTTTGCGTTTATATTTTGTTGTTTATTACTTATTGACTTATTGTGTATTAAAGTTTATAATAGTTTTCTGGTAAGTTTTTAAACATGCGTACCTACCTATATTTACTTTCGCTATTTGTTAGAATTGAAGGAGCACGCACATAGAGAACGGAACGGAACGGACCAGCACGGCACTGCCGATCGAGTTGCTTTACATTTACATTGAATCGAATGGGGAACCGCACATACAGAACAGCAGGGAGCGTAACAGCAACGACCTGCAGCGAACGGCAACGGCAAATATTCTCGATAGGACAACTTTGCCGGTGTCGGATGGTTTACAGATGATTCACAAACACTCACTTTCATTTCAATACTAGTAAAACGTGCAGAATGTGCTCAGGAACAGGAAGGTATTAAATAAAGAGCATGTTTCCTTGATCAGGGCATGTCTTGCTCTAGCTTTTATTGTCGTTCATCGTTGCGTTATTGTTTCTTCTTATTATCAATTTCTTCGTGTAGGTATTAGTGATCTATTTCTATACCACTTTTCAAGTTCTCTTTGATATTTTCTCCGCTTATTATCATTTTTGTCATTGGTTAATGATTTAACTTTATTAGTACCTATTTTATAAAATTATCATATTTAGGTAAAAATTATGTCCCTCTAATATTGTTAAAAAGCTGTATCTTCTACAATAATTTGAAAGTGCTAACAATAGATGATTTTCATCAAACTACAATTAAGTTATCTGGTTCTATGAAATGTAAAAATTTTGGCCTCTTGAAGAAATAAATGCACCAAATGCGAAATTGTCCAGAGAACTAATAGGAGTGCGAAATACACTCCACTGAACGACGGTAGGTTTGTGGTTAAATTACCGTTAAAACATGAAGTTTTGAAATTAGGCGAATCGGAACAAATGGCCATCAATCGATGGTGCAAGCTATGGAATGTAGTTCTGAAATTGCGATATATTATATATAGCACCACTGTGTACAAAAACCAAATAGCACGACAACAAAGTTCCACGTAGGTTTTCTATGCATCGGCCAAGAGCCAAGACTTCCACTGAGTTATCATTGAATCATATGTTAAAGGTAGGTCCTACAATCCAAGACGATTTACTTTCTATAATGTTACACGAAGAACGAAGTTATTCATAGGAGACATTGTTTAAATGTACTGCCAGGTACTTTAATTAAATTTACAACGAATTGTATGGCAAACAATCTCCAAGTGATTCCATCGAGTATTTATTTAATAATCATTAACGACAACCGCCTTTTTGCAAATATATTTTTTTTATTGGTGTCCTATTTTAGCCTTGTTTAAATCGCACTTTCAAAAACGCGCGTGTTTTAAACTTGCCATGGCAACATCACCAATTTGAAAAACGTGAATTCTATTGGTATTGGTAAATAGGTATTATATGTTTATACTAACAAATTCAAAACCTTTATTCAAATATTATTTAACATAATAATATATTATAGATGTTAGAATTCATTTTTAAGCATTTCGGTGACAACAATTAATCTTGGATGACCATTATTGAACTGTACGCTACGCAGTGATTGTGAGAATAAATGAAAATTAATGTTATTTGAAACTAGTTGAAATCCCTGGATTACAAAACGAACTTCGAATACCGCAGTAACGAAAGTATAAAAAAAATGTGGCCTTATCAAAAAGACAAAATTTGATCATACCGAAATTTCGACTTTAATGTCGAATATTTCGAAAAGTATTTGAGATATCGAAAAATTGGGACCGGATCTTGAATCAGCAATATCAGCATAAAATTTCACATAAGATCCATATCTTAACTGGGTTGTAGACAATATCCATCTCTTGCAACGCACGGACGCACAGACGGAATATTGATTCCAGTAACGAACGAAGTTCGTTGAAAACGTTAGCATTTATTATTTACCTATTTATTTCCCCCATTATTTAGTTTTCTCTAACAGTGGGCTGGTATCTCTATTTCATATGTTTCCGTAAATTATGTTATTAAATTAAGCCCCAATCCTAAAACCGCATTATCTACAATTTACCCTGGATTATAATGAACCACACTAAGTATTTAGCTTTCTGTAATAGTTGGCTGGTATGATGCACTTTCATGTTTCCGTAAATTATGTTTTAGTAAACAACTTTTCCATTTTGTGATGTAACTACATTTATGACATTTGAACCTATCTGAACCATGATTAACTTTCACATGTCTTAGCAAATATTGTTTCAGTTTTGTGGTGAAGTTGCACTGATTACATTTAAATTCTTCTGAACCATGGCGCGCTTTCACATGTCTCAGTAAATCATATTTCCGTATTGTGCCAAAACCACAATGATGACATTTAAATTCTTCTGATTTTTGATGCACTTTCACATGTCTCAGCAAATATTGTTTCAATTTTGTGGTAAAGTTGCACTCATTACATTTAAATTCTTCTGAACCATGGCGCGCTTTCACATGTGTCAGTAAATTATGTTTCCATTTTGCTGCAAAACCACAATGATGACATTTAAATTCTTCTGATTTTTGATGCACTTTCACATGTTTTTGCAAATATTGTTTCAATTTTGTGGTAAAGTTGCACTCATTACATTTAAATTCTTCTGAACCATGGCGCGCTTTCACATGTCTCAGTAAACGATGTTTCCATTTTGAGGCAAAACCACAATGATGACATTTAAATTCTTTTGAGTTTTGATGCATTTTCACATGTTGCACTAAACAACGTTTCAATTTTGTGACAAAACTGCAACGATTACATTTAAATTCTTCTGATTTTTGATGCACTTTCACATGTCTCAGCAAATATTGTTTCAATTTTGTGGTAAAGTTGCACTCATTACATTTAAATTCTTCTGAACCATGGCACCCTTTCACATGTCTCACTAAATAATGTTTCAATTTTGTGGCGAAACTACAATGATGACATTTAAATTCTTCTGAATTACAATAATGCACTTTCATATGTCTTAGTAAATTACGTTTCAATTTTGTGCCATAATTGCAATTATGACACCTAAACACTTCTGAACTATGATGCACTTTCACATGTCTCAATAAACACTCTTTTGATTTTGTGGAATAAGTGCACTTACGGCACTTCAACTCTTTTGAACCATGATAGACTTTTATATGATTAATTAAACTATTTCTCCATTTTGAGATGAAGTTGCACTGATTACATTTAAATTCTTTTACACCATGGCGCAATTTCACATGTCTCCGTAAATAAGGTTTTGTATTTGTGCTATAACTACACAGCTGCTGACACTTATACTTCTTCGGAGTTTCTACAGATGCAGCTGAAATCGTAGTTTGTATTTTACTTTCACCATTTTGGGAAATATTATGTTTTAAAGCCCCTTTTGTAGGTAACTGACATCGCTGATCACTTCCAGTTGTTACGCATAACTCCAATTCATTTTTGGTACTTGTATCGGTTTTATCACCATGAGAAGTTAGTCGACGATATAAAAGTGGAGCACTGGAGCTTGTAGTACAATCATTAGTTACCTGACCATAATCATGGTCATTTATTTGATAATTTTGTGTCATAAGAAAGGAATTTAATTCTTCCTCCTGCTTTGGTTCTACTTGTTTAATTTCAATATGCGTTTCATTACAAGTTAAGTTCTCTTCTGATTTGATTTTGTGCATTTTTATATCAGATTCGCCTGACATATTTCATTAGATGATTGTTGTAGTTGTAAGTTGTAGTAAATAAAAAGTAGAACTGATTTACATTTACTGCGAAGAACTACTGTGTTACATGTTAACTATTTTCGAAGTGACTTCCTTTTTATATGCACTACCAATACAAAAACGTGTATCTATCATTCTTGCAGTTAACTACTGATATGCTTTTCTCCAATCCTGCACGGATAAGCAAAACGATAATGGGGATTAGAGAATATTCTAGTGGGTTTTAGTTTTATTAGTCATGAGATGGCAGCAGCTGTACTCAGTTATCCCGTTGATTAAGGAATCTTATAGTCAATGGTTATCCGAAAATTAATATGGAATTGATAAATGATAAGTAAGCAAAAACTAATTCACGTGATCCAAGAAAATCCACACTTATTCTCTTCTTATAGATTCTGATATTGTAACTCTAACTCTTGATGGCGTAAATAGCGAATTTGCCAATTTATGAACCAAAGAAGTTTATGTTTGCTGTGGACAGAAGAGATGGACACTTTTAAATTTAATAACCGAGAAAAGCGAAAAACAAAAGATTGCCATCCTCATAAACCTAATGGAAGATGGGGCGGTAAACATTTTTGAAACTTTTCAATACAGCGAGGATGAGAGTGCCGAAAAATTTGAAGACGTGATCAAAAAGTTCGACCAGTACTGTCAGCCGCGCCAGAATGTAGTCTTCGATCGTTTTAAATTTTTCTCGAGATCCCAAGACAAAGACGAAACGGTAGATAAATACGTAACTGAACTGAAAAAATTAGCTTCTCAGTATAACTTCGGTGAACAAACGGAATTTTTGATTCGCGACAGGTTAGTTTTAGGAATTTAACGATAAAACGGTGCAAGAACGGTTGTTGCGAGACGCGGACTTGAAATTAGCAAAGGCTTTGGACTATTGTCGTTCAAGTGAAGCAAGTCGTAAACAAGTGATCGAAATCACAGGTTCTAGTGCACGCGAAGCCAGTATCGTGAATAAAGAAAAAAACAAAGCGAAAAGCAAAAGCAAAAAGTGCGGTTACAATCACGATGGTGAGAAAAAGTGTCCTGCAATGGGGAAAACGTGTCTCAAGTGCAAGAAGAAAAACCACTTCGCCGGTGTTTGCGAAAACCAGAAGCGCGTCAAGGAAATACGCGAAGAAAACGATTTGCCGGAAGAAGATCAAGATATTTTAGCAGTAAGGAAACAAACTAAGGTGGTTAGTGCAATTGCATGGAACGAAATTTTACACATTAATGGAAAACCAATTTCCTTTAAAATAGCTATACAGGGTCGGAGGTGAATATAATCTCAGAAATGATATACAACTCATTACCTTGTAAATCCGAGATGACCCCAACAAAAACAAAATTGAGATCATATTCCCTTTATTCAAACATTATTTAACATGTTATAGATGTTAGAATTCATTTTTATGCATTTCGACGACAACAATAATCTTGGATGACCATTGAACTGTACGCTACGCAGTGATTGTGAGAATAAATGAAAATTAATATTATTTGAAAAAACATTAGCATTTATTATTTACCTATTTATTTCCCCCATTATTTAGTTTTCTCTAACAGTTGGCTGGTATCTCTATGACGCACTTTCATATGTTTCCGTAAATTATGTTTTACTAAACAACTTTTCCATTTTGTGATGTAACTACATTCATGACATTTAAACCTATCTGAACCATGATTAACTTTCACATGTCTCAGCAAATATTGTTTCAATTTTGTGGTGAAGTTGCACTGATTACATTTAAATTCTTCTGAACCATGGCGCGCTTTCACATGTCTCAGTAAATGATGTTTCCATTTAGCGGTAAAACCACAATGATGGCAATTAAATTCTTCTGATTTTTGATGCACTTTCACATGTGTCTGCAAATATTGTTTCAATTTTGTGGTATAGTTGCACTGAATACATTTAAATTCTACTGAATCATGGCGCGTTTTCACATGACTCAGTAAATGATGTTTCCATTTTGTGGAAAAACTACAATGATGACATTTAAATTCTTCTAAATTATGATGCACTTTCACATGTTGCACTAAATAACGTTTCAATTTTGTGGCAAAACTACAATGATGACATTTAAATTCTTTTGATTTTTGATGCACTTTCAAATGTGTTTGCAAATATTGTTTCAATTTTGTCGTAAAGTTGCACTGATTACATTTAAATTCTTCTGAACCACAATGTAGCTTCAAATGTCTTATTAAATAAGGTTTCCATTTTGTGGCATAACTACACTGCTGACATTTAAATTCTTTTGATTTTTGATGCACTTTCACATGTGTTTGCAAATATTGTCTAAATTTTGTGGAAAAGTTGCACTGATTACATTTAAATTCTTCTGAACCATGGCGAGCTTTCACATGGTTCAGTAAATATTGTTTCAATTTTGTGGCATAACTACAATGATGACATTTAAATTCTTCTAATTTTTGATGCACTTTCAAATGTGTTTGCAAATATTCTTTCAATTTTGTGGTAAAGTTGCACTCATTACATTTAAATTCTTCTGTACCATGGCGCGCTTTCACATGTTTCAATAAATAGTGTTTCCATTTTGTGGCAAAATTACAATGATGACATTTAAACACTTCTGAATCATGATGCACTTTCATATGTTTCACTAAATACTCTTTTGCTTTTGTCACATAACTGCACTGATGACACTTGAACTCTGTTGATCCATGATGCACTTTCAGATGTCTAGGTAAACTATTTCTCCAATTTGTCACAAAACTGCACTGCTGACACTTATACTCCTTGTCCTTCCAAGTTTCTAAAGATGCAGCTGAATTTGTAGTTTGTATTTTACTTTCATAGTTTTTGGAAATATTTTGTTTTAAAGACCCTTTTGTAGGTAACTGAGATGACTGCTCATTTCCTGAAGTTTTTACACATAACTCCAATTCATTTTTGGTACTTGTATTAGGCATATCATGATGAGAAGATAGTAGTCGATTTAACAGTGGAGAACCGGAGCTCATAGTACAAGCTATAATTTCCGGCTTTAACGATTTACCCTCGCATTTAGCATAATGATCTTCATTTATTTGATAATCTTGTGTTGTAAGAAAGGAATTTACTTCTTCCTCCTGCTTTAGTTCTACTTGTTTAATTTCAACACGAGTTTCATCACAAGGTGAGTTGATTTCTGTTAATTCTAGCTGCGGTTCCTCTTTGACTTTCTGCATTTTTACATCAGATTCACTTGACATATTTGATTATTTCAGGAAGTAAATAAAAAAGTAGATAATTTACATTCCCTGTGATGAACTACTATGTTACATTTCAACTACTTTGAAAGTGATTCCCTTTAACACGAAATTTCAGATCGTATCGTCCTTGATTGAAGTAAATTATTCAATCAACGGTATCGTTCCTGTATTGACTATACCTATACTACAGTGACTTTATACCATTCAAGCATGTTAAATTTGCTATTTAAGTATACCTATTTCATGGTTTTTTTAATTTTTTATCGTTGAGCCAACATTTCGTTCCCGTTTACCAAGAATCTCTCAAGTTACTAAAAGTTGACAGAAAAATAGGACGTTTAGTTTCTAAAAAAATGATTAAATAAACAAACGTAACGTTATTTTTGCACGGTATAATTTTATTGCTTTACACATTCAAAAATATACAGGGTGGTCCGTATGAAAACACGTAGGTTAGTGGTATAAAAAACTAAACACCCTGTATAAAACTGTCTATTGCGACAGATATAGGTAAAAAAGTGATCCAATATCAATTATTTTTAATAATAATAAGAAAGTTATGGGATATTAAAGAAATCGACCAAATTCTAGAAAAGCACTTAGCACTAGTGAATTCATTGCACTGTCTTTGTTTTACTTATTATAAGTCAATCACCGATATTTCTCCATACCTGTATAGAGGTATAATGTTTTTTTTTGACATACCTACAAAATCGTATTCACTCAATACGAATTCTTTTATTGGTACCTAATCTTTTTTTCTCTAGTAAACCTAACTTTTTAATACTATTTAATCTCATTTGTAATTTAATAGGTAAATTATTACTTACAGCGACAGATCAGACAACTGTTTAAATTAACCCATCCAAGTACTGACCACAGCAACAGTTGCTTAACTTTCAATTTCTGCATGGATTGTGCCATACTTTCACTAATACTTCTAAAATAACACATTAAATTGTATGTTCATGTCATTGAATAAAGATCATTCAACATATACAGGGTTTCCATCAATGTCTGAACCCCCCCTCTTGTTGCAGGTGCTTATGCAAGATGCACGATGGCAAACCTGAATTTCGCCTAGAAAGGTTACTGGGGTGTCTAAAATGACAATTCACTTTAAAAAATATTGTTAAATTTATATCAAGAGCTCTGAATAAAACTTTTTAAATGTTTACCTAAAGTAATGTATGTAGGTACTTATTATAGAGGAAATTCGAAGACAGCAAACAAAAGTAACGCAAATATGACCTTGGGGAACAAAACGTTATACGATTTAGTAATTGTTTTTCTTCTACCTGCTAACAACTACCAACCTAGAGAAAGCATATTTAAAACACGAAATTTAAAGTTGATTACGTGGGATCAGCGATTAATGAAAGTACATAACAATACCTACAATAATTTATCCTGGATCATATTGAACTACACTCTCATTATCATTTTGACTGAGTTTATATGTATCTGCAATTTGTCCATTATTTAGATTTCTGTAACAGTTGGCTGGTTTCAGTACCTCTATATGTCCGCACTTTCATATGTTTTACTTACTTAACAACTTTTCCATTTTGTGATATAACTGCATTGATCACGTTTTGTGGTAAAGTTATTGGACTGATTACATTTAAATTTTCTAAACCATGGCGTAGTTTCACATGTCTCAGTAAGTAATGTTTCCATTTTGTGGTAAATCTACAATGATGACACTTAAATTCTTCAGAATTATGATGCACTTTCACATGTCTCACCAAATATCGTTTCAATTTTGTGGTGAAGTTGCACTTATCACATTTAAACTCTTCAGTATTATGATGCACTTTTGTATGATTGATTAAACTAATTTTCAATCTTGTGGCAAAGCTACATTGATCACATTTCAAATTTTCTGAACTATGGCACTCTTTCACATGTTTCATTAAATACGGTTTCCATTTTGCGGCATAACTACACTGCTGGCATTTAAATTCTTCTGAATTATGTTGCACTTTCACATGTCTCAGTAAATATTGTTTCCGTTTTACGGAAAAACTACAATAATGACATTTAAACACCTCTGAATGATAATGTACTTTCATATGTTTCACTAAATACTCTTTTGCTTTTGTGGCATAACTGCACTGATGACACTTGAATTCTTCTGAACCATGATGTACTTTCAGATGTCTAAGTAAAGTACTTCTCCATTTTGTGACATAACTACACTGCTGACATTTGAACTCTTCTGAACTAAAATGTAGTTTCAGATGTATGAGTAAACTATTTCTACATTTTGTGGAATAACTACATCGCCGACACTTATACTGCTCCGAAGTTTCTAAAGATGCAGCTGAATTCGTAGTTTGTATTTTACTTTCATAATTTTTCGTGGAGCTCACAGTACAATCTATAGTTTCCTGCTTTAACGATTTACCATAATGATCTTCATTTATTTGATAATCTTGTGTTGTAAGAAAGGAATTTAGTTCTTCCTCCTGTTTTAGTTCTACTTGTTTAACTTCAACGTGGGTTTCATCACAGGCCGAGTTGATGTCTGTTAATTCTAACTGTGGTTCCTCTTTGATTTTCTGCATATTTATATCAGATTTACTTGACATAATATCACAGTATACGTCTTATAATATTTGATTACAGCATCAGCAACGAATTTATTTGGTAATGTTAACCCTACATCACGCCATTTTTTATTTTTCCTCAAAAAAAATAGATTATGTGAAAAATGACGTCTAGAAGTTGGGAAAAATGTTTAAAAAAAATTTTGGAACATTTGGACATTATTTTTTTCAAATTGTTTATTGTATAATATTGGTAGGTTTTTACGATTATGGAACTTATTGCACTGCACTTACAGGGTGTAGCAGATCAGCCACAATGTGTTATAAGTCATAAAAAAGTCAGAAAAGCATTTCTTATTTTAGATGTAGCAAGTATTTTTTATATAAATATTGATATTTACGATTGTCGACCTTATTCCACTGGACTTAAAGGTGTAGCTGATCAGCTACAATATGTTATAAGTCATAAAAGCATTTCTTTAATGAAATACGTTAAGTTTTATTTAGATGTAGCAAATATGATACTTGACGCGATGTAGGGTTAAATAAAAAGTAGATGGAAAGTAACAAATTTACACGCGAGGAACTACTGTGTTACGTTTCAACTACTTTCGAAGTGATTCAACTTTTGGACGAAAAACGAAATTTCTTGACTATGCTCCTAGACAAAAAAGAGTTAACTCTTTTATCTAGGACTATGCTTTTCTGCAGTGTTATACTTGTATGGTAGATACGATGTGGTACAAAATATAGTTTATAAGTTGCAAATATTTTAAGGATGACTGGAGAACAATTTTATAACATATTACACGTGAACAGAATGTAGCTTGGCCTCCGATCTCGAGATGCTCACTAGGAAATGTTTTGTGTGGACAGTTGATTGTCGAATGATTTACTTCGGTACACTCTGCTAAAAAAGTAATACTTTATTTATTAACATCCATTCAACTGCATTGAATACATTTAATATTGATTTAATAACAGTTTTCTCCCCCTTTTGGTTCTTGTCATCTGTACTCACGCTTACCGCTTATGGATTTTTGAATCTTCACTTTTTCAACTTTAAATTTTTCCTTCTGGTTGGTCAGTCCTCCCCTTCCTCTCTTATTTGGTTAATTCCTCCTGTTTTCAGAGATGGAATACCTACCCTCGACCTACATAGTTGCTAGTTTTGCAATTTCAATTTCATATCGACTTTGATATCCTGTTAATAATCTAATTTGATTTCACCACCCACCAATTACTTAAGTAAGTATATTAGTTTACTACTCAGATCTTACTTTTAAGCATAGTTTTAGCGGCCTGATGATCATAACGTGCCTGTTATCGAAACTTGTAGCCTAAGCCTAATCAATTTTTTAAATAATTTCAACTTCAATAAAAGTAAATCCATGGGGACGGTTTAGAGTTTCAATTGACCCAACAATATTGTTCCTACCAATTTTGAGCTCCACTACAGATTCAAAATCAAACATCAGGAAGATGCTGGAACCAACTAATTGATTTAATAAATTACTTTTCCATATTGTGGTTCGATCACATTTAATTTTTTTCTGACCAATAATTCACTTTCAGATGTCTCAGTAAAAACTCTTTTGCTTTTGTGGCTTAACTACACTGGTGATTCTCCAATTCTTTTGAACCACGACGGGCGTTTTCATTTGATTTAATAAATTTAATAAACTATGTCTGAATAAATACTATTTTAATTTTGTGGTAAAGTTGCATTTACATTTAAATTCTTTGTAAGCATGGCGCAATTATTATGTTAAGAACTATTGTAAAAAAGGAAGGGACAACTAATCAATAGTTGTGTTATATTATTGTAAGAAACTGGTACACAAAATTAGTAATGTTGCCACAAGATAGCAAAGGAAAAAAAAGTGAGATAAGAACAATTATGGCAGTAATGCGTTTCCCGGCAGGCCCGTGCGCAGGATTTGTCCATGGGGGGGGTTGGGAACAGAGAAGACCTCAAACATTCTTAAAACATAAATAAATTATCATTATTATAATTTGGCTGAAAATCAGTCAGTCTCATGGAGCCAGTATTGGTGTTTCGACTGTTCTGTTTATTGGGAGCAGTAGCAACCTAAATTCCCACAAAAATGTATAAAAATGTATGTATCTATGTAAGTATATGTACTCCTATAGGTACACCCTGGGGTACCCAGGGTTGGCATGGTTAAAACCGGGCGCGGTTTTAACCGGTTTAAACCACGGTTTTAACCGGTCTGGCTAAACGTTTCAAAAGTGGTTTAAACCGGCTTTTTTAAAAAAATATTGTGTAACTGAATTTCACGAAATTTGAAAGCTAAGCTATTGTGGTGTTATGATGGCCGCAACGACGACACACGTCTGAATATTAAGGAAAAAGTTCATCAGCAGTTTTTATTTTTGCATACAACGAAATTTTGTAGGTAACGACACAAATAAATATTATAAACATATAGGTACACATTTTTTATATGATTATTAAGATGCAAAGGCTAATCGCTAATTATATTTCTTATCATACATATTTGTATGTGAAAAATAAGCCTTACATTTTGTCGAATAAAAAATAAAAAATATATCTAAACTTAATTCATTCCCTATTTACAAAAGAATCGTATTTTTGTTTATAAGCGGCTAAGAAAGACCCGGTTGAAACTAAAAGAGTAATGGACTAATGATCGGCTTTAACTAATGACCCCAATACAATTAGAAAAAGCCGAATTTTTGCCACTCCTCGCTAAACACGGTTTAAACCATAAAAGCCGGCTTAAACCGGTTTTAACCACTGACCCGGTTAAAACGAGAAAAAGCCGGCTTTTTGCCAACCCTGGGGGTACCTCCCGATGGCCTATAGTGGCCGGGTAGTATATTATGCTCTGATTTGATATAATAATGTTCTCTTTATGTTGAATGTATGAATCTATGAATTTCATAACAAGATTAGGGTAATTAGCTAACAAAAATAATATAATATAATCTTGAGGTTTATTTCTCTAGCCGTGCAATAGGTATTCAATGGGTTGGAGGAAGAAGTAAACGGCTACAATTCTTTAAGCGGCATTTATATAAATGCCATTAGTTTATTCAAAAATAAAATGTAATCAACGTTTCGCCCTGTACATAGCAGGGCTTTATCAAAATTATAACTTTTAAATCTTTAACAAGTTAAAAGCATGTTAACAAGAGAAGTGAAACATATTGTGTAATAACTTTTATCTGGCACTTGTCTAATAAAATTATTACACAATATGTTTCACTTCTCTTGTTAACATGCTTTTAACTTGTTAGTGTTACAGATTTCAAACTCATAATTTTGTAAAAGCCCTGGTATGTACAGGGCGAAACGTTAATTACATTTTATTTTTGAATAAACTAATGGCATTTATATAAATGCCTCCTAAAGAATTGTAGCCGTTTACTTCTTCCTCCAACCCATTCCATATAATATAATAATAAACAAAAAATGGGGTGATTCCATTCTATGACGAAGTACGAACCCCCATCCTAGCTACGCAACTGCTATCTGCAATAATTGTCATCATAATCGATGATTTAAACAATTCGCGCCTGGCTGTGTGCTACACAGGCTACTGGCAAACTATATATACTGGCAAGTGATACTATATTTCAACGGCTCATGGGGGGGGTTTGAACCCCCAAAACCCCCCCCTTGCGCACGGGCGTTTGTTGTGTCCGACATAAAAAATAAATCGGAAAGTGGTAATTGGTTGGGGAGCAAGTGAGCATGACAGGAACTTACTTGTGAACTACAGTGAAGTCAAAAAGCAAATAATTCTTGGTGAAGAAAATAGAATAAACTATATATTATACTGCTGAACGAAATCGGAAAATTGAGAGGGAGATGAGAACAGTGGTAGAAGCAGCAAGAAGTAGTTATGTTACAAGTCGAGGGTATGAAAAAGATTTTTGGGCGTAGGCAGTCTATACAGCGCGATTTAAAGCGCATGAACTGGTAAAATTTTAGGAAAAACCCAGTTCGGAAAAGAATAAAATATTAAGAATGTTCGAATATTATTTGGTTCTGATGTTTATGTACATATATCAAACGGAAAAAGCCACAAGTGGGACAAAAAAATTAAAGAGTAATTTTCGTTGCAAAAGATTACAGGATCTATTTTCCTGATATGAAAGGAAGACAGCAGAAGTGAAGAAAGAACATAGATGATAGTAAAAGTCACATCTATTAGGTAAAACAGAGTTACAAAGGTAATAAGCGATGAATTTAAAAACCAGGAAGAATGGCAGCAGAGGAGAAATTTAGCAAGGAAAATAATACTGATTAGAACAAGCAAGGAGAGTAAGGAGACATGAAAGAAATTCTAGCTGAAAGTAATGAATTTTGATGAACATGAAATGGATCATTCAGTCAATAAAAAAATGAAAAATCAGCAGAAAGACACTGGAGATGTTTTTAACAGAAAGTCAACTTCAGGTTACATTATCATCTAACTTTTGTCTGTACTATTGCTTGGGTTGGTAAAAACAGTAGCTTTATACTCCCCCGTGATTTTGTGAAGATAAGAAATTATGTATTCTTTAAATATTTATTATTAAAAATAACAGCTTCTTATGTACAAAACAGCATATATCTGTATACAATGTGAATAAAAATTGAAAATTTGGTTTCTTTATAGAAGAGCTTTATACAAGAATCAGAGAGTTATTGTATATAGATATATAAATATAATATATAAATACATCTAAACTTGTCATTTCATTAATAAAACTATACATCTATAAAAAATTCGAAAATTTGACAATAATTTACGTTTAAAATATGTACATATTATATATTTTTTTTACTTCTGTATCCCAGAATTGTCATAAGTATTTGGCTGATTACCCATTTAAAATATAAAAAATGGTTCACTGGATTGCTTAAAATTCCATTTCTTCCATTGTCTTAGAGAGTCTATTATTGTCAATTCGGCGACGTTGACTCCTTCTAACGGCATCGGCACGTCTGTACGGTTCACTTTTTAATCCCAAAAGTATATCCTCTAAGGCCCCATTGTAAACTTCATCTTGATGAAGTAATTTCTTTTCTTGTACCATTCTTGTTTTATGTTTTAGCTCATTTATTACAGCTTCCTGTTGAAACAAAGGGTAGGAATGATCATTGCGGATGACGGTAAAATAAATGATTAAGAATTGACGACAACAACATTCATTAAAGCTGTAGAAAAAGATTATGAAAGCAGAAGAAAAAGGATCTAAAGGACACATTAGAAATAGACACGGAGTTATTAGATGTAAGTCACTATCAGACATGATTAGAATGATTACCTGTTGTTTCTTCTGATTGATTTTATTTCGTTTAATAACATCTTCATTAACTTTGTTGGAATTTTGGGCTGCCAACTCTAACCTCCGCCTCTGCTCATTCTCTTGATCTGCAACCTAATATACAATGGGCTCGATTATGTATACACAACTACATATAACAGAAGGGACGAATATAACTTACTTTAAATGCTTTTGCAAATCGAACGAGCAGTGAGAAGAAAGTATTTGCATCAGTAGTACGTGATGACTCTGCAAAATATTCGACACACTCCCTAAATGATTCCTGAGCGATTTTTGAATCACTTCTCAACTTTCTCAATTTATCCTCGGAATTCGATAGGAAATCTTTCAACACGACACTTTGAGCACCCTTACCTCTTGTGTCAGATTCTTTACGTACAATATCCATCCCTTTTTCCAACTCATGCACGTCAGTAACTACATTTTCTAATGATACTGAGGAGACAATTTATCACATAACAAAGTTACGTTCACATTACCACTTACCACTGGCAGCTTTTTCGATATATAAAAGATCAGATTCGAAATTCAGTAATTCGGGGAATTTCTGTCGAATCGTCGTAACAATATAATGTAGAAGGCACATACGTTTGTCGGTAGATTTTATATCTAATAACGATTCTAGTGATTGTAGTTTGAAACCGTAGGCAGGACCTCTTCTACTACTATTCAAATAATTACCAAATGCCAAGATTATTTCTAACACAGATCTT
Organism: Pyrocoelia pectoralis; assembly: GCA_036250285.1. Taxonomy (NCBI): domain Eukaryota; kingdom Metazoa; phylum Arthropoda; class Insecta; order Coleoptera; family Lampyridae; genus Pyrocoelia; species Pyrocoelia pectoralis. The sequence goes on along the minus strand of CM070077.1, from coordinate 1,212,540 downwards.
AGTTTTTTTGAATTCTTTACGGAATTTGAAGCCGAAATTACCGCGTGCACTTGCTGTAACACAGAACAATTTTTAACACTTAAAACGAATCAGTTCACGTATTGTATTTTGTTGTTGCAATTAGCAAAAAATGCAAAACATAGTATATTATGTTGTAAAATAGTTATTTGTACAAGTGGAGAAGAAACTATGCTTAACTCGAGTTTCAGGTTGAATTGAGTGAGTTGAAACAACAATTTCTTGTGTTTTACACTACATTTTTTCTAGTTCTTCTAGGGTATAGTCGCTATAGCCGTAATAAAACTTTCAAGCATTAAATCACCTACTAAATGATCAAATCGTGACACTTTTCAGACGTACTTCTTTTTCCACAATGAAAATAATTGACATAAGTGACAAATGATTAAGATTAAATGTGGCTGGTTTGGAATGCTGTGTCCTACCTACAATTCCTTATAAAGATGCAAAGCCAAACTTCTCATTTTTTCCAATAATAATTATCTATTGTTATTTTTTTATACAATTAAAAAGAGTCAATTTGTGTTTATCATCTAGCATCAAAATGAATACAAAACCTAAATAGTGGAGCAGTTTAATTGGTACAGCGATGAACTATAGATGGCATTGAAAATAATCAGATAATTGATTAATTACAAGATATATTTGCCCAACACCAACATTGAATAAGACTCAGTTCATTAATAAATAAATATAAAAAACAAATAAAATACAATACAAGCTTAAGCTTGCTTCGTTAATACCTTTGCCTTTCATTTCATTTTACACACTTTCAAAAATGGGTACGTAGTTACATGGCAACAGTATATAACAATAATAAAGAATATACTTACAGGCGCAATTAAGTGTATATTGTCATAAAAGTTGCCAACATAACTCATAATGGACAACTTGGCAGATATTCTTTCAACTTTAGTTAAATGCATCAAAAATTTATCCTCTTCCGTTAATACATTTACGTTTTTCTTTTCTATTACGTACTCTCGATATGCCTTACATTCTTGTTCTGTAGGTACCATACGTTGTAATAATTCAACATTTTCAAGCGACAGTTGCTTTAAGTCTAATAAGTTAATCGCATTTGTTACTTTCTCAACTGGCATCTCTAATTTTCGTCTCGAAATTGCTATATTTCGTAACCGCGTATGTTCTAGCAACGTCACATGTTCAGGCTTTTTGAATCTCTTACTGGGGAATGTCGATAAACCGTCCACTTCGCAAGAACTGTTATTTAAAACACCCATATTACCGATTTTAAAGCGCTCTTCAAAGTCGACGAAGTCAATACTGTTATGAAGTCTGTCGTCATCGAGTTCATTGAAAACGGTACCACGCACTTGGTTCGGTTTGAGTGGTATCCAATTGACTGTAGGTAGTTTGTATTTCGTTTGTACTTTACGTTTAATTGTCATGGCTCCGTCTGGTGCTTGCATAAGACCGGCAGGGGGAGGGGGAATAGGAACTGATGACACTCGTTGAGGTGGTGGAGGTGGACAAGGTGGTGGAGGAGGTGGAGCAGGCGTTGGTGTCGATATCACAGGTGTGTTTGATTCTGTTGAATCTCCCGACGATGTTGGAGGTGTCATTTGCAGGATTTCGGCTAAACCAGCAACTATTGGTTTATATGTAGAAAAAAAACATTAGATAGTATTCGAAAATTAAGTGTACATACTTGAAGCCCCTTTGGGAAGACTTTTGGTAATTGACTCCAGTTGCATAATCTTTGATTCCAGCAAAGATTGTCTGTTTTTCGATTCCTGTTCATGGTGTTGTACAGCTCGTCTTAATGTTGTAACTTCTTCATCAACCTGTCTGCGTTTTTCTAACAACTCGTCCCTTTCCTGTCGTATATTAGCTAGTTCAGTTTCAATTTCGGCAAATTTAGCCAGTGAGTCGCTCTCTAACTCATGTAACCTATCGTGTGCCTAAAATAATTTCATTAGAACCTGTCAAAATTAGAAATATGTACGTACTTGACCTAATTCGTCTTCTAAATCGGCTACCTTTTCTAATGTAGCCGTCTTCGTTTCACTATCTTCCATAAGAGCAGCAACATCAAATACGTTATCTAAATATGCCGATATTTGTACTTGCAATTCTTCACTTTCGGTATGCCTTAGTCTTTCAAGATAATCGTCTAAACCTAAAGCTGTAAACTCGTATTGCAAATGTACTCTAAAATTCATATCTTCCACCGAATGCACTATAATATTTACAAACTGCATACAAGCTACCTACAAGGAAATATTTTGTAATAAACTCGCGGGAAGGGAATTAATTTTTACCATGAATTCTATGTGAAATACTTCGTAATTTATAAAATAATCCATAAGTGTTTGAAACCTGTACCGTTCTTGACAGATTTCTTTGAAATTATCAAATGCCGATAAAATTATCTCATGACCCCCTTTAACTAAACAAATTGCAGCAAGTAACTCTAAAACCAAAGCTTTCGTTCGCAAACTTTTATGAATTAAACTAAGAGATATGCAATTTATTGCTTCACGATGTTGTATCACCATGTTGAAACCATACTACAATCCATTAATTTAATGCTCATTACACATCAAGTGCAATAACAAATACCTTATTATTCATAATTGCCCTCATGCACATGATGCAAACATGAATGTCATCCTTAGACTCGCCCATATTTAGCTTGGCTACGTGTTTTGATCTTCTCTTAATGCTAGGGCTATCTGTTACATCAGTTTGTGGACGTGCATGTCCGTTTTGTTTCTCAATCGTATTTGTATTATGCGGCACTGTCGTTTGCATAGTTAAATTAAGCCGTTCTTCTGATGCAGTTCGAGATTCAGTAATACGCTGTTCGTGCCTCATCATTCCTAATCTAAAGCTTAAATAATCGATAAGAACATCCAATCCTAAATTTTCCTCATTTAGAAATTCTCGTACCCACCTAAAAATCAAATTATATGTGTAGAAATACAGCAAAAATTCGGGTATATTTACTCAATGTGATTTGTGCGCAGTGAAATTTCTAAGTCACGTAACACTTGGGTTGATGTAGAGTCTCCTACCATTTTTCTTTTCTAAAACAGCAGTCGTGGGTTTCGGTATACATTTTTTGGAAGGTGTGAGGAATACTTACACGATGACTTCTGGAAGCTTTTGGATCTAGATATGTGCGTAACTTATGAAGATAATAAGATGGAGGGTCCTTGGCTTGAACCATCTCCTGAAATATAAATAAATACATATTATTCTATTAGAAAAATAAAAGGAAATATCGTAACAAGCATGATGAAAATAAATGAGATTACAATCGGACACGTTTAATAGAATATTGCCAACTCGATAATTTAATAATAAGTAATGCATTTTATCAATAAACACAAATATAGAAAGGTAGTACTAGATGTGAGAGTGCAGAACTATGTGATAATAGCCAAAATAAAGAACGCAAAAGAGAAACATAAAAAAAAATTGAAACTGAAGTAGACAAACTAGCAAGAAAAATGAAGAAGAGGTGTAGCACAAAGAAACAACAAACAAAATGGTTGAGTAAATAAAATTTGGAAAGAAGATATGGCAAAGAGAAACAGGAAAAGCTGCCAAAACTACAGAGGAGTACAGTGTTGAAAGTGTATGAAAGGATCCTAGTAAAGAAGTTGTGTGGACTGTTATAGAGTGGCAAATAGAAGCAGCACACAGCATGTATTCATGATCAGAGAAATTATTCGCAAAACATTATAATTCTTGCTAGACTTAGAGAAAGTAGTCGATGTCGCACCAAGGCACAAAGTATTGAAAGTTTTAAAGATACGATAGTAAAAGTATCTACAGTTACAAAAATAATATTAGTTATGTGACAATTCGGAACTAGAAATGGATTAAGACAATGAAGAATGGATGACATAATAAACAGGACGGCAAGAAATAAAATAGGATAGGTACAATGAGCTATTCATTTCGAAGTGTGGCGTTATTTGGAAAAAACTGGGGAAGATCTTGAGCATAACATACATGGGATTCCTTAGAAAAAGAGTTAAAATAAATAAACAACGATAATTTCCTAATGACCGTAAAAAGTGTGGGTTATTCGCTCTTGACCACTTAAGTATTTCAAGGATTAGATCTGAACATTTACACTTCTAATTTATCGGTTGAAGGAGTGTTGAGGTTAAAAACTGAAACCAATCGCTCTTTTGCTTTTTATTAATATGTTTTTATTATTATCTCTGTAAACTAAGTATTTCACAAAGGTCTTTTGGCAAAATTGAACGGTGGTGTATTTTAGTAAATGAGAGGAGAAAATCAAATTAGGTATTTACTATAATCAACATATGAACAAATAAGACGGATAACAATACAAAATTTATGGGTGTATTGACCTAAAATGTTATCTATTATCAGTATTGTTAATAAATATAAGGATTCATGCATTACTACTCAAGATAACTAGCACTCAAACATAAACATACATATATCAAAAACACATAAAATCGCTGGTTAAATCTTGATTGTGGTAAGTTTTACACCAATACCAGTAAGTATATTAATTACCATTCTTAAATTACATACTTGTTCACTTCTGCACTATTTAACAAATATTGTGGTGTAATACAATATTTGCTATAATATTGATATTAGTGAAAGTATCATTTTTAAATTCGAAAGATTTGGTAGTTGGTAGAGAATAACATAATTATCAAATTTTGAATAAAATCCAAATTTGAACTTGACCCACTACCTATTTATAATTAATTTAATAATCGTTATAAGGATAGCTATTAGTTTGTAATTTGCATAAATTAGCATGTGATCTAGTTGCAGTGCGCAGTTTCAGCTTTTCAGCTTTCATGCTTCTGCTGACCCATTTGGCCATTTATATGTGTGTTGATGGGCTATTTATTTGAAGCTGTTGTAATATAACTAACATATTCCTTGATTAAAAGTGCTGATAATGCTTGATCTTCTCTGTTTTATTATATAAGATACCAACACCAAGGTCAAGTGTGTGAGAGTTTCCTACATGAATAATTTAATCATTTAATGGTTATTTTTTAAGTTGCATAATCGAAAGTTAAAGTCCATACAATTAAACGCTATTCTTAATTTCTTGATGGTGACAATGGAGATGTATATTTGCAATAAATAATAAGTTGCAAACCTATTTTAGTTTGCAGACATCTGCAATCGCCATTAAAGCGCCCTCGGCGGGCAAATACCTATGCTGGGGATTGCACTGAAATAAAATAGCTTCGACTGTAATTGGGCACACGTCCTCGGATATATGGGATAATACAAAATGTCAGTACTTGGCCAACCATTAATGCACGGCTGGGATTACGACCAAACCACATAAAACAGGCAGCCCAAAGCCCACTTAATCGTTACCAACATCGACCTCAGGATGACTGGCTACATACTAACTTCGAGTGATGCCATTTGGCTTCAAATCGCCTTGGCGACATGCTAAAAATTAATGATGAAAAAAACAAATTCGTTGGGTATCTACGCCATTCGTTCTCGTACACTGTAACGATATGGCCGTATATTAAAACAACTTACAAACCATACAGGGTGTCTCACGGTGACCACCCATTAGAATATTTCAGAAACTACTATGATTTTTAAAAAATTAAATATCTCGGACACGGTTAATTTTAGGAATAAGAAAACTTGATGAAAGTTCACCTAAAATTTTACGTAGAATCAATCCAAAATCGGAATAATATATAGGGTGTTACATTTAAAATAACAAAGTTGGTGTCATTTCCGGAAAAATCAGAAGTGTTACGTAGGCGCCATTATTTTACTTGAGGAGGCCATGCCCGAAAACCCCATTACCCAAATTTTCAAAATTCAGATCATAGTAGTTTCTGAAATATTCTAATGGGTGGTCATCATGAGACACCCTGTATGTATCTCACATCCGCTTGGTACTTGAGAGTTTGCAACAACATCAACACCGACCGTCACAGTTCAAACGGTGCTTCGGAACAAGCGCGATCTAACTACCTGGAGTAGATAATCATGGTCGAAAAGAAACCAACCGCTCCCGGACATGACGAAATAGTTTGGGCTGCAGAGGTACAACAATCCACAAACAACTTAAAAGTAACTGGTCGCGACAGACCGACGATAGTGACATAGGCATAGCGATCGTCCTGTACCAGGAAGAAAAAGACACCTACGCATATAAGTACGAGTCTAGCGTGAATTTGGGCCATTAAATAAAAAGTACATTGAGGACCATCGATTGAATCTATGTACAGGCAGTCATGCATGAAAGATGATTAAAGAAAGGTAACCCGCTGGGTTCTCCTTCAACTTTGAGGATTGCCAAGCGAAAGGAACAAAACGAATTATCCTGCACACCAACCAGATGACGACACCAATTAGAAATATTGCCTCCAGGGGCCATGAATGAGTCTAAACTGACAACTCCGCCCACAGCAGCCTAATTCGAGATAGCATCCTAGCAGACCGTATAGCCGACAATCAGCAGCATAATCAGTCTTACAGCGTGCAATGACCATCTTGAGGAATTTAGGCAATTAGACTTGCAAAAAAGTATTGTAATACTACCTATTTGAGCTACAGTTAAGCAAATATAAACTGTTCTCCTCAATTATCAGATTAAAACTCTGTAACTATATACGGGGTGTTTCGGTTTGTGGGTGACATAATTGATAATACGCCTACTTAATCTGTTCAAAGACCACTTTAATGATATCAAGGTTTGTAGGTTTATTAGTTTAACCATTTTCGTTTAAACGACATTTAATAGCCAAAAAACGCGCCGTTGCGAAAAATAACCAACGGTTTTGATAGTAGGATAGTACCTAATGGTTTTGTTGCCCTCAATTTTCATGTGCCGTGCTCTAGTTCAATTGTTTGCTACCTAACGTATAAACAATGAGCGGTTTTGTCTACAGTAAGTAAGTACAATCTTGTATAAATCGTATTGCAAGATGCATCTGTTCAGGCAATTTTATAAGCGCTTAATGTTAAAACCATCGTAAAATAATGAATATGTATGATATAAGCAGACGTCGTTGTAAAGTACCATCCACTTTGCATACAATGTCCTAATTAATTCTCACGAATATTCCACTCCGTTAAAAGAATTTTTTACATATCACTTTGCAATGATTCATTTGCTTAGACAATTTTTGACATCCTTGGACTTTACTTGAATGTGCGGTTTAGTACAAGTAGACGTCCACTTGAATCATTATAATTAACTACACAGAATTTTTTATAGGTATTGAATGAGGTCATGCTCTCCAATTAACAGATCATATTTTGCTTTATGCGATTTGAAACCCGCTTCACTAATGTTTGTTAGCGCCATCTAACGGCAATTGAAGGTGTGAATAATGTTAATACATATAATAATTTGAAGTGTAATGAACTTGTATGTTTTGTTGTAGGTAATGTTACAATTTGGTTCCGTTTCGAATACTGCAATTTACTCAAAAATATAATAACAGTTCCTATTGTCATTTTTATAGCAGTTTGTTTGTATTACGCCTTTCAAAGCCGTACAATTTAATTTTATGTAGCAATGCTCCATCATGCAACGAGAATTGAAGGTCGCATAATCACAAATTAGTTTCATGGGAAAATGTCGCACCTTGGAATTTGGCATCTTTAACATTATAACCATTATGTAGATTTTGCGCAAAAATATGTACCTATGTACATCTTTGAATGTACTTGGACATAGAAATTTCTGATTGCCACCGCGATTTTTTTACTACCTCTCTTACTAGCCCATTAATCAATGGAGACCAAAATTAGAAACACAAGTCTCACAGTTGCTCCACCAACACGTAGAAAAACTTTGAGAATCAAGAAGATTGCACCGGCACCACGGACAATTTCCAAGAAAGCGACATCTCTTTGTGCAGTTTCGTTATTCTTTCCTTATTAGAATCACTAACTTCAGAGCCGGGTACACATCGTTAGTATAGTGCCTCTTGCTTGGATCAAGACACCCCTCTGCTTATTCCAACCGTGTCGGTATTGACCTTAGATCATATACACTCCGTAGAATGTAGATAGAGCATTCATCATTAACATTTCTTGCCATATATAGAAAATGAGCAAAGATGCCAGACAGAGAAACGATATTTTTTGTCTTTAAAGGCGATTCGCACATGCGCATGTGCCGAACGCTCTAGATGAAAGCAATATTTGGTTTCTTTATCATTCATTCAAGCTGGCACAAAATAAAAGGCTAATACTTTATCTACGGAGTGTATATGATCTAAGAAGGTATGGATACATTTCTGTGATTCTGAACCAATATTCAGCGAATTTTCCGACAGGAACGGACAAATGCGATGAAGGTACAAATGCTATTTATACATCATTTTTACTTCTTTGTTCCATTTTAGATTCATTCATTACGTTTCTGATCAAACAATTGTAGATCACTCTTACAAATGAGAAAGTACGGACCTGTCGAGGCAATTACAGTTGCGTAGCGTAAATCTACAATATGAGGATTAAGGAAATTTTCATTCATTAAAATGTGATGGCATTTGGCAGTCTAAAACAATGTGTTGCAATTAAGGGCATGTGATACCCTGTTGAAATGCCTAACATCTGAAGTATCTAAAGTAGGCAACACATCATGCTGAATGCATCCATATAATTTTAGTACACAACAAAAATACGTAGTTGCAAAATAAGACTAAAATTTATTTAATTACTGAAAGAACTACGTAATTAGGTATGCACAATTGCACATTTATAGAATACGAATTTCTTATCATATTTATTTTACAGGTCAGTTTCATGTTTCATGTGATGAGCTATTATATCAAATTTATTGTAATTTGTAGATAAACTGCAATTTTTCTTTCTATCTGCTAAAATTCGTACGTTCTAATAGTCGTAGCGGTACATCGAGAAAATCGCAAATGTCTGTCAAATTGTGCGGGAAGTGTGAAATTAGGTACACTTATTAATTAGATCAAAATAAACGATTTGACCCGCAGCACCCCTATTTTCAACCCTTAGTTTTCAAAAGTGCCCCGTATTTAGTTTTTTCCATCCCCTAACGATAACTCCTTTGTTTACAACTTTTCGAAAAAAATATATTAATAAAAGTTTTAGGAATTCTTATACGGAACATTTTATATAAGGATAAAATTTTCACAAATATCAACCCTTATCGAGATATGTGGAAGAAACTGATTTGTGCAGTTTCATTACAAAATCGGTCATAGTTTTCTTGTTTATCGTTTCTCAGAAAAATTATTCAAGTAAAAGGTGTAGATATTAATATGATCAATATTTTAGATATAAGTATATATAATATTTTCACAGAAAGCAACCCTTAACAACTTATTTCGATATTTTTGAAAGTAAGCAACTCTTAAGTATTAAATCGCTCGTATCTTTTTTATTTGTAACTTATGAGGAAAAACATGTAAATAAATTATATAGAAAATTATCTTTTGGGAATTTTATGTCGGTATGAAAATTTTTCAAAAGTCAACCCTTAACGAGATATATCGAAAAAACCAGAAACTGTCAACTTTCACAAAAAATCGAGCATAACTTTTCTATATTTCAGTGACATTATTGTTATATAATTCGGTAGCTATATGGATGTAGAAAATATAAGTAAGGGGTAATTTTTTTACAAAAACTCACTCTTAGCGAGATATTTTGAAAAAAACAAACTTTCAGCCCTTTTTAGAAACGTTTTCGTAACTTTTCCAATTACGATTGTTAATATTATTTCTTCATGGTTAATAATAGGCAATTACAGTGAATTTCATGAAATCATAGTGATTTTGCACCATATCACACTGGTGCGGGAATTTTCAACGTACAAAGTAAGGTTTATTCGCGGTAATCTAATTAAAAAGAAACAATCTAATTTATTGTACCCAAAATGCAAACATAGGTCGATTTTATATCAAGGAAGACATATTTTGATGTTATTTTCTTTGGGGGTGGTTCTCACCTCCAGCGCTTCACAGGGGGTGACATTTAGATGTAGGTACCGCTACGACTATAACAATTTTGACGCAATAAAAAATATAAACTTCTATATCTATGGAAAAGCGGTACAAAACTAAAATGAAAAACGATCAAAAATAATGTAATACAATTCTAAAGATCAATCAATACCTAGATGTTTCAGGAAACGCAATTATGTACTGTATATTACTGTATTATGTATGTATTGCATAATTATACAGGGTGTCTCACGGTGACCGTCGGTTAGAAGTATATCAAGAACAGTAAAAGCTAGAAATTTGAAATTTTGCACATGCGACATGGAGTGTTTAATCTATTAAATAAAAATATTTTCCAAATGGCAGTACTTCCGGAAATACCGGAAGTGAGCATCAACTTCTTTATTTTAAATACAAACCAGGCAATTTTTTTCACATTCTGATGTGTCATAAAATGTTTAGTAAGTATGCTTAAAATAATCGGCGTACCAATTTTGATCGTTGAGAAAAAAAAATTTTTTCACTGAAAAATGTCAAAATCTTGTTTAGGAAAAATAAAATTGAAAGTCGAAAGTGGTAAAAGTTAGGGAAATGGGATTTTAGGTTCTCAATGTCAAAAGATTGAGACACAATTGTCTGTCATGGATAATAAAAAATTGCACGCGGTTAAGTATCTATTTAACGTTATTTCCAGACTTAAGAAAAACTTTAAAAAGTCTCTTTTTTTAAATGGAATGCCTATTTAATTATCAGCCTATTCGATCCAGAAATAAATTTCCTTTAAATTGATATACCATGTTCCTATACCTAAAATCAATGATTACAGAGTTATTTACATTTTTCTAATTAAAATTTTAATTACATACTTTACAAAACATGGTTGGCTTTGAAAATTTTCAAAAAATTTTTATTCAAATGTTTCTTATGCAACTTCTTGACTATCCAAGGTCTCTTTCCGCCGAACGAACAGAACTTTCAGGGAAAACATTAAAATATCCCAATACATTGGTTTCTGCAGCGTCATTGGGGACAATTAGCTTTGCCAAATTTCGTGGCACATTTACTTCGCCCAAATTTAGAAATTTTTTTTCAATCATCCTGATTTTTCGTTCTGTCATTGTAGGTAAATGCGGGTATCTTTCGTTAAAGTGTTGAGTGATTCTTTATTCAATAGTTCTGCAGGTCGGAAAAGTAATACGAGCAGACTCGGCAAGAATGTAAAACAAATTTAGAATATCAGCGTTTGTGTATTCCATATTTCCCAATTAAAAACAAATATCAAGCGCAAAAAACAAAATTCAAACAGATAACACTGATAACAAACGTAAACGTAGCGTAAACTTTCAAACTGATTGCTAACTGACAACTGTCATCATAAGAAACAATTGAATAAAAATTTTTTGAAAATTTTCAAAGCCAACCATGTTTTGTAAAGTATGTATGTAATTATAAATTTAATTAGAAAAATGTAAATAACTCTGTAATCATTGATTTTAGGTATAGGAACATGGTATATCAATTTAAAGGAAATTTATTTCTGCATCGAATAGGCTGATAATTAAATAGGCATTCCATTTAAAAAAAGAGACTTTAAAGTTTTTCTTAAGTCTGGAATTAACGTCAAATAGATACTTAACCCTGTGCAATTTTTTATTATCCATGACAGACAATTGCGTCTCTATCTTTTGACATTGAGAACCTAAAATCCCATTTCCCTAACTTTGACCACTTTCGACTTTCAATTTTATTTCCTAAACAAGATTTTGACATTTTTCAGTAAAAAAAAATTTTTTTTTCAACAATCCAAATTGGTACGCCGGTTATTTTAAGCATACTTCTAAACATTTTATGACACATAAGAATGTGAAAAAAAATTGCCTGGTTTGTATTTAAAATAAAGAAGTTGATGCTCACTTCCGGTATTTCCGGAAGTACTGCCATTTGGAAAATATTTTTATTTAATAGATTAAACACTCCATGTCGCATGTGCAAAATTTCAAATTTCTAGCTTTTACAGTTCTTGATATACTTCTAACCGACGGTCACCGTGAGACACCCTGTAGAAGGAAAATTATTTGCAGTGGGGCACTTTTTTTAAGCACACTTTTATCTCTCTTATGAAAATATATTCAATATCAGCAATAAATCAGAAGAAGATTTTTTAAATAAACACCGTAATTCATTTAAATTTAGGTATTCATATATGTATATCAAAAGAAAATGCTGATATAGTATTTAAGATATAAAAGACATCACAAGGAGCATATCGTCGGTGACGGTGACCTGGAAATACCTCCTATCTGCCATTTTTGGCAAATTATTTGATATTGTGAAATTTTTTGTATCTCTAAAAATAAAGTCGCTACAGAGCTACAGTGCTACAGACGAAAAACACATCAAGTGAGTATTCCGCAAACGAAATTCACTTTTTGAGTGACGTCATGCGAACGGTCTGATGAAATCTGATCGTCAGAGAATCCGGCCTTGCCCCTTACCTTTGCCTTTGCCTACTAACAGCGTTCAGTCTCAACGCCTACAGTTTCTTTAGTTTCCGTCTTCTTTTTCCTTTGTTGTTTCTTTCTAAATTTGTAAGATTGATTTACACATTAATATTTCAGACATTTTTAAGGACAATTTTGATCGCTGCAACTTTTTCAATGTATTTACGTATTCCTATTTCCACATAGCAGGGTATGACAAAATTTGAATTATATTGATGCACAGGGAAAAAAGTTATAGTGATATTTCTCTATTAATTAGTGATTTTAAAAATTGAATTCATTAAAATCATACTTAAATACCAGCAATCATTTTGAAAATTTGTCATACCCTAGCATACATACGTGTGCACATATATTCAGAAATTCAGCGTTCTACATCCATAATTGTGCTTAAAAATATACGAAAACGTAACTCCGCAACGATTAATCAGATCACTTTTTTTTAGCATTCGTAACAAAGTAATAGAGTTAATCTATTCAATTAGTAGTCGGGAAACTCTCCAAATAGTATAGACAACCAAAAAAATGCGTTTTTAAGGTAATATAAAACTGGGTATACCCCGCCCTTAATTGATCAATAATACAATGAACCATAAATCTGTATTTAGAACTTATATCAATATTGAAGTACAAAGTTATCAGTTGGGAGAACAATGAAGAACATGGTTTTCATATTCTATGTAGTAACTATAAAATCATGAGTCACGGGTCACAGGTGACCTCATCCATGTTTATCTGCATTACATTCACGAGTCTCTGTTTTACGATTCGAGCGAAAGTTTTTAAACTTAAACAAAACGAAAGTACCTAATTCTATTATTAGACAATGTTGGATAATTATAGACCGCGATATATTTATCCTTCTTCCTTTTCAACGCTTTTGTCTCATTTGGTCGAAACGAAGGGCCGCTCCCATCCTTTCAGGTTACCACACATAATTAATACGTATTAAGTTAAATAAACTGGGATTATTAATTAAACTTTCCGCAAAATTAAAGCTTACAGCTCAACAACAGTAATTTTCAAAGTTGTGTTACACACAACTTAAAATTCTCTGAAAAGGTAACCAACCATGCTTGAATTCACAACATTATCGATTTCTACTTTAATAATTCGAGCGTAATTAAAATCGTTAAATTACACAAACAGGAAGAACCGTTATGGGCTTTGGATCGCTGCGATATAAGGAACAATATACGTGAAAACTGTTAAATTCAGAACAAAAATAACGTTGATGATTAACACACATCATTTGTGCTGATAAATCCTTATTATTAGACTTCATGGAATTGGAAATGTCCTCGTTCCTCTACGCTACGGTAAGATCGATCAATTCAACGACGTCGAAATCCTTTACAGAAAATCGAACCAAGTTCCATTATAAAATTATAGATATTTATTTGTAATCAATTGCTTAACACGGAAATACATGGGTGTAGTATTGCCAAGAATTGGCACATTTCCAATAGGTAATGCAAAGAAATGTAATTGATTAAATCCCAAAAACTGAGTGTAATAGAATAAGGCTGCTGGTCAATTTTAGTAAATCAGAAACGTGATAAGATAAATGGTACTATAAATACTTTCCAGTTGATTTTCATTCAGAAGAATGGTCGTGTCGCACGATTTCCAGTAATAATATTATTGACAAAGTCACGCTATCTGTGTAAATAAGTATCTATGCTATAATATTTGATTACATATCCTTCGTTATATAATGGAAGGTACATATAGGGCTATAGCCTATGCTCACGCTCAAAGTGTATAGAGCTAATTATTTAAATTGTGTACATACAAAAATTAAAACTTTCATATAGGTACTAATGTGTACCTATGCGACCTTCGTTAGACGTATACTGTGGTAGTAAGGTAGAGGCCCTGGATTCAAACCGAGGGCGCGTACATTTTTCTGGATGGTAAAAATATCACTACGATATCATTCATTTTTTCATTTATGAATTGGCCGATGGAAACTGTAACGGTAGATACGTCGAAAGATTTTCTTTATGAGAATTTAAGATAAAGGGATGTTCTCTGTTGTGCATCGTCAATTAGTGGAGACAGATTCACTAAATCTTAAACAGGGACACCAAGGGCGCCGTGCCGCCAGAAAATTTTCCCAGGGGGGCAAGCACTATTGGGGGTTCGTGGCTCTGGCGTTTTTTCAAGATTTCGTACAAAATTTATTTTTATTATTAATAACTTTTGCCTTTTTTCTTTTTCCAGGGCTTGGCGGCACCCTTGAGGGACACTCCCTAAGAATACCACGCTTTTATAAGGAACTACGAATAGCTTTTCATCCTTTTGTAAAATCGAACGAATTATTCAAGTGTTTTTTAAGCAATAGTGCGTGCATTATGGGGTACAAACATATAAGCAAAAGCCAAAAAAATAAAAATGATAAACTGTAGATATAACCTCATATTTTTGAATATTTGTGTAGAAACCAGGGCATCTAACCAGAACGAAACCGTAACCGAAAACCCGAGAAAACCGCTATTTCATGCAAACCGAAAACCGTTATTTAACCGAAACCGGTCTCTTGTAATAAACGAAAACCGAAACTGTAACCCGTATTTCAATATTAATTAACCGGTTTAATAGGAGTAAAATTTCGTTATCATGTTCAATCCTCCGGTCTTCCGTCAAAAGCGAGGTCAAAAGCGTGGGAGTTTTAAGTTCAGCATACCTACTCAGTTACTCGTAGGCGTGGAACGTGGAAGGGTGTTTATCATCTTTCGTCAGTGTTGCACTTTTTTTTTAAAGTTAACCTATTTATTTTATTATGGGTCGACATTCAACGAATCCTGCAAGAAAACGGGTTAGTAGTATTCAATAACGGAACTCGTAACCAATAAAAATGTAAAGAACGAAACCGAAATGAAAACCGAAACCGTTACCGAAAACCGTAACCGAACCGTTATGTTTTCGGTTAGATGTCCTGGTAGAAACACCCTTAATTTTAACTTAAACGCCCCCTAGGTGTTATGTATATGAAATGTTGACTCGATTTTCTTTACAAGAAAATTAAGCGTAAGTAGATTGCTTAATATCTCGGTTACAATATGGTTTGCATATTTACCTATTGGTGAAAAGTTGTAGCTAACTCCCATTAAATATGGAAAGTTATTGCTTGAATGGTCCATTTCCTTCCTTCATGATCCACACAATAGACATCAGATCATGCCAATCAATCGCGTCTTCTCCATACCGCCTGAACCGAGAGAAAAAACGAGTCTCAAAGAAGAATTAGATCTTATTTTAAAGAATAATAACGATTCCCTTTTGACATTTGTTCCAGAGAAGTCAAACTTGAATTTTTTGGAATTGTGCATCAACTTTGCGATCATAATTTACCTTTCGGGTACTACGAATTATAATGAGTCTAAATTTGGCAAAAGTAAATGATTCGTCTTTGTAATGGCCCCTCGTGCCATTTACACCATCGGTTTAGTGCAGATTTGGAACAGCTGTGTGTTTTTGCAGTAATTTGTGATGGCCACGTGATATCTAAATAAATCTGAAGATTTGTAGGGGAGCCAGCCGATTTGATCATTGCTTAAAAGAGGTTTTATAATAGGATCAACGTACAGTGTGAAACGACAAAATAGGTGCTGAACACATTTGAAATATTTTTTTAATGGTAAGGATTTCACACATCCGGAAATAAAACCCACACATTACGCACATTTCACAACCTTCGCCATTAAACTGATTTCATGTGCAAATAAATAATCGTGATCTAACTAAAATTAGAAGGAAATTGTAATTTTAAATTACGTACAATTTTTTTCAGAAAATTACCAACTTTCACTATTGTTATGTTATTGCTAAACTTCATATGCACTTTCCGCATACATCTATAGTTAAAATTCCAATGTAAGTACGCCGCTGTAGTGCGGCAAAAGGGTTTCGCCAAAACAAAAGTAAATAAACAAATTAATTAAAAGAGTCCAAGAAGTCACTTTAAATGCACATCTGCAGAACATTTGTGTTCCTTTTCAGTAGATTAAAGTAGTTACACGCAGTATAAAAATAGACCCTCTTGTTCAAACAACAAACACTTGCTTTAATTTAAAACATTCAACTTCTGAATTAGAAATTTCCTTTTAATTTACGACCACACTGTTTTTTTTTATATTTTTTAATAATAACCACCCTTAGACATTTTTTTCATTAATTGCACAAGTACCGAAAGGTAACACAAAACACTGTATTTCGCATTTCTAACAACAATAATAACAAGTAGTATTTACTAACCTGATCACAGATAATGTCCCATTTTTTTTCGAAATCGTAATTTTTTAGTAATTTCGCCTTGTCAGGTGGCAGATCCATAGAAGCCTGAAATGAGAATAACATCAGTCTTTGCAAGTACATACTACAAAAATGATATACATATTCCACATATTGGATTTAAACACGCGATTTCATGTTTACTATAATAGACACACGCATAACGAACTGAGCTATTGTCGCCCACATATTATACGATGATGCATGTTAACGTGTCACTAATTAGCCTTTAATACCTGGGCTACGCTATGCCTACCATGATGTAAGAATACAATGCCTACCCTACGTTATCGTTTATCGATATTTAAGTTCAGGTGAAGGGTTACGTCAGGAAGTAGGTTACCCAAAATACTGATGATGATCTCTAAAACGTAAAGTGGAAATGACACTAGACAACTACCAACTGTGCCACCGCCTTCTCGGGATAGATGCTAGGAACACAAAAGATGGTAACAATCTAATTACATATTTATACATATTCAATGGTTCCATACATCTAAAGGGTAACCCCAAGTTTCTAACGTGGAACATTTAACTCTGATTTAAACTCCTTGGACGACTTCGTTTATTGAGAAAGCGCGTCGTCCAGAACACGATATCACCTCATCGTATGGTACATTTGCTAATCAGCGACCAGCGTGTACTTACAATATAATTTTAACAATTTAACAGAACAAAAGAAAACTAAAATGACATACACTGGTCACAGAAAGAATAACAGGCTTCAAAGAACAATAAATTAATTTAATAAACATGTTGAAATACGGATTTAATACGGCGACAGTGGCACCTAATTCTTATGAGACACGATCATACAATATGATACGATATAACAACCCCAAAATTAGTGCTTAATTATGGATCTATTCTCAGCCGAACGACCATAATTGCTATAATAATAATCGCTTTTATTGATTATTTTATTTAATTTTAATTTAAATTAACCAATTTGTGTTTACATTTAGATTTAGTTCTCAATTAGCGATGAAGTAGCAGCTGTTTTTTATAGTAATGAAACAGCGCCTAATTCTGGTCACATAGTTAAATTATAGATTAGGTAGTTATCGCGCAATTTAAAAATAGATTAACCTGTAATTACAATGCAAAAGTTGTTATTGCAGTTTATAATGGTGAATCATCAGTATCATTTTTTATCAAATATTGATGTAATCGATTTGAGTTTTTTCCAAATCTTTAATTTACAATTTCGTCAGTAGGTATATTATGCAGTGCTTAATATTTAGTTTGAAATATATTTTAGTTTTCGGATGGGGATACAAATTTTCCAGTTAGTGGACTTTACGCAATTATACTATTGCAATTTAATTGATTATTGTGATTGCTCTCACAAGAGTGAAGGATCAGTGAAGGTGTGTAAAAAACATGGTGCTATTGGAAATTTGTTTTTAGTATGAGCACCTAATTATAGCATCGGTTGCAGTGTTGGGGGTACGGGTATTTAATTAGTTAGTCTTATCAAAACATAATTAATGAATCAGTTTCCAAGTGTTATCATATAATACAAATTATAAACTCCGGGTATATTAATAAATATGTATTAAATATGAGCATAATTATAACCATTTGTAATATTACAACAAATATTTTCGCTTAGCAATTCGAAGTGAACCGAAAGTATATCAAAAGTAAAGTGTAATTACAAATAATTAATTAATTCTTGGGATCAGTGAATTAAATCAAATCATTCACGCATGTAGATTAAATGTACCTATTGATGTAAAATGTTTGCAAACAATTTGTATGGTTGGCAATGTACTGAATAGGTACTTCATTGGAGCTTGAACTTAGTCGTTATAACTGAGAACTAACACTCACCATCGAATTAAAATTAAAAATATGAATTAGGTTCAGTTCAATTAAACCGGAAGTTAGCAATGGCGAGGTACTATGAAAATAAAGATATCGTTAAGGCAATTTTCTTTATATATTCTCCAAAAAGTCTTATACGCGTCTTAATGTTTTGTTTCTCCCGAAGCTCGAACAACATACGTAATTAGGTGGCTAAGTGAAATCCTAATTAGGTTCTCATTAAAGTTGGTCTTCTTAACCAAAAGTTTCCGCCTAATTGAAAACCATTAATATACGTGATGGTAATGCTAATTTATAATTAGGAGCTAAATAAATTGGGACAATTAGAAATAAAAAGATTTTTTTATTTGAATATGCGGCAAAAATATGCATGATTGTCCGTAAGACGAAATTAGTCTCTAATTCTCTTCGCCCTTTGTCTACATGATGCCTCCGTGTAACATGGCGTAACGTAACGTCCATCATCATCATGTAAGTAAATAAAGATTTACATAAACCAACAAAAAATACCACCCAAAGCATTATGTAGATGAATTTTAGTCGTGCACTGGTCAAGTTTATTATCTGCCATAAAATCACCAATAGTACAATGATGTAAAAAATGACAGCAGCCGTAAATATTAAAATAACGATTTTTTAAGTCATTAAGTTATTGAACGTTACATACAACGCATTCTTCGATAAAACCCTCCCAAACACATTCTCATTCAATATCCTGGGGTCAACCCCCTACATGTAGTGGCATTTTAAAAAGCCAGACTGATTGTTACGCGATAAAAAAAATACTGACTGGTTAATTTTTTTCTGTTTACGTTATGTGCAGAGGCGGCACGTGGATTGATTTAGTAAAGATACGCATTTTCATTACGCTACTACTCCTTAAGAACAAGAGGAATTTCAACACGTTTCATAAAAATTCATTACTTCTTCAAATTTCGTTAACTTGTTTTATACGAAAAAAACAGACACCCCATAATAAGAAAATTGTGAGTGTACCCCAAAATGGACATGAATGGTAACTTATTAAATCGATCATTTACATTTAGAGTTCTATTTAATATGCTACACCATTACAGGGTTCAATTACACCATATTTATAACAGGTTTAAAGTATAACACAGTTCCGTTCCGAACGCACAATATTTACGTACAAAAACTGTTGTTAATAGGTATAGGGAATTGCTACGTACAATCATAAGATAATTTAATTTGCCATTCGTTAGAAGTACATTCATTCATTAGGAATGAGTTACATTTCCATCAAAAATCTACCTACAACATAATTTTGGAATAAATTACTCCAAAAGTAGAAATTTGCCCGATCCAAATTACATTTCTCATAATGGTGGAACAAAGTAGAAAATATCCTTAGAATATAAATAAGTACATTTTTATAATTTAAGAAAATACCGCAAATTGATCAGTTGTACACGGTGCGCCCAAAAAATTGGAACAAGTTTAACTGGGATAAAAATACCAAATGAACCCAATTTACTTATATTCAAAATGGTCTCGTTAAGTCGATACAAGGAGTGAAATATTACTGACAAACAAAATTAATTTTGATTATAAAAATTATAGCCTTTGATTGATTTTGTCAATTTTTGTTATTGCAAGTACATAATACAATCGCAACCCTTTGGAGAAAGTAAGTGGCGTCAAATTTAAATTTCGGCAACTATCTATGTATTAGGAGATTGAGCTGATTCACTTCCAGTAAGTAAAGCAATATTATTATCAAGTCAAAGTCCCTCATTCATCATAAAAAAAATAAACGTAAATTTAGAAACTTGTCACGAAATGCATGTTAATGACTCTTACTAGGACGACACGCAATAGCGAAGACCTTGTGCGTATCAAATATTTTATCAAGGCTTTCATGTCACGGTTATGAGCTAAATTGTATTTAAAATATGCTGCAGATATCGCTTCAAAATGAAAGCAAACTATTTGTATTTTATCTCTAGGTATGCACTAGGATGTGACGCATGGTGTTTGTACCGGAATTGTGGTTGACATTATCAAAAGAGGTAATTTAATCATGTTTATTATCGGTGTTTCGATAATTACTCCATTTCGTTTTGCGCTTGTACACACATACACCAAGGGAAATTAAGAATTACCACATGGTTCGAATTTTCCATGTCAAAATATAGGAAAATATGGTTGCAAATTCACTACAGAATTTCTTCCGTCCTATATGACTCCATTTTTTACTATTTAGCGTCGATCAAGCCACAGTAGTTCTACATTCAGCACACATTCGGTAATATTAAAGAAACACCGACCAAAACAAGAAAAAAGCTCCATACTTAACATGCCCCTCAAAAAGAATAGTCGAATTTAAACGAATGCCCGGAATTTTAGTATGTACTCAGCTTTAAAATTTAAATATGTACTAACGTAGGTAAGTACATGCAATGTGACATAATTTTATAGTAAATAGAGAGTGGAGTAGTATCGTCGTGATTGTCTATATTGTTTGAGTGGAGAATTCGCGAATATAAGAGTAAGTATGGATGATACGCTCCAAAATAAAACCCATAAGTCAGGAAATTTGCACATTATAAAGCAGGTCGCTTTTAGCGTACTGTTAGCAATCTCAAACAAAGGGGCTAGATATATTCACGTAACCAATGAATAGGACAGGTCCAGAAATTCAACCTTAAGGTACGCCCTGCAACAGGAGTAGAAAAACGCATTATCGTATACTCTCTTCCTGTCGTCGTCTAGCATGGTTAGAACGAATCTATTATTCATGAATTTATGTGCTGGGTGGACACCACACGTAATTAACGATAGTTTTCAGCACCTAAGTGGACTGAATTCCTATCTGCTGTCCAATCTCTTGAAATTTGTGAACTAGAATCAGGACAAAAAATCGAGAATTTTGTGTCAAATTAAAATTGTATAATGTCACCGTACCGCTGAGTCGTGTTAATCTGGTGCTTTCCGAACATTATGAATCAGGGTACCTACGTTATTAATGTTGTAAGCTCTTTGTGAGTATCATTATTCAAGTTGTAGTGCTGGAAAAGAACTATGAAATAGTCATAGATATTTCCTTGACTGTAATGTAACTTTAGAAAACACCTAATTTAATAAATGGCACCTAACTATTGCAAATATACTTAATTGGCCGCTTTAAAACAATAAGGGATTGATTATCTACAACTACAATATTAAAAATCCGGCTACTATAGAATTTATTACGAAGTAGTAATTATTTTCATCATCTGTAGGTATATAGGAAGTATGTACAAACAAATGTAAGAAATTTACGATTCCGTTAGATTTCTTGTCACGATTAGCTCGTTGCAGACATGACGTAAGCTAATATCAGTAAAATAACATTCATCCTCACATACTGTTGTTAGTATGTACGTTAAGTATATACACAACCCTACTTTAACATCCAATACATTTTCATTCATCTTTATATTCGTGCTTAAATTAAACCATTATGCACGATCAAGTCGTCTGTATTCATTGGTCGACGACACTTTAAAGTTTATTACATTTTAACTGTTGTCTTTCTACAGCTGGAATAAAACACGATCAAATTTGTTGAACGTTTTAATGCACCACTGAAGATAATGTCACTAGTTGTAAGGTGCAAGTTCACAGAAACATAATCAGCCATTATCAATTAAAAAAGGTAGAAGTGCTATAATAAACAGGTATTCCCTCGGGTATTCCAATATCAAGCAAATACATAAAGAGGTTAATGTTCTATCTAGCATTCACTGACGAATCTGACGATATATACTTCACTCAGAAATTACTGATGAAGACGATTCCACACAGAATTTTAAGTACAAATGGAACTCTTTTCAGTCACTGTAAATATAGTAGTAACTAACTAACTAAGAAAAAATTAAATGAAGTTCACGTGCATTGCGGTGAATCTTCTGGAATCTGGAATGCTTGATCAATCCTCCAAACCTGAGCCATATTGAAGCGGGATCTTCAACATAAGAAGCCGCAAACAGCATTGAAACCGCAAACTGAAAACCGAGCTGAAAATGAAAACTAAGATTTCAAACTAGAAATTCGAACGAAACTTTCCAATTTTAAACTAGAAATTTTAAGTGGTTAGCTGCGACTATGAAAAGGAAACTGAAACAAAAATATTTGAAACGGAGAAAATTGCAAATCTAGATCTTGAATAATTATCTGTTGAGGAATTTGCCTTCACTTATAAAGGTCTGACCAAAGAAAAATTGAAGTTGCAAATTGTAATATTGTGCTCTCAAAGTTTCATAGTCAAAATAATCAAGTATAATAGGTAAGTGTCAAATTCAAGTTTGAAATCTGAATTCCCAAATTTCAAGCTTGAAATCTAAGGTTTTGTGTGCCAATTTTTATACATATTTCTTCATTGCCCTAATTAAGTTTCAACTTTCAATTTATATTTCAAGATTTCAACTTCAGATTTAAAATTGAGATTCCAACGCAATTTCTAAATTCCACGTTTCTAGTTGCAAAAACTAACTTTTCAATTTAAGCTCATTAAAGCTCGAAATCTCATACCTATTCTAATTACAAGTCTTACATTCAATGTTTCAAAATCGAAATGTAACGTATTAAACGTTATTGTATTTCAGTTTTATAATTGAAGTTTTAAGTTTCAAACTTTTCTAAAATTCGATGTTTCATAGCTTCGATTTTAAGTTTTGCAATTTTTCAATTTCATTTAAATTTTCAACATCTCATTTTTAATTTTTAAATTCTAAATTTCATACCCTAAAACCGAAACCCCAAGTTCATACACTACTTTATTTCTGAATTGTAGCTTTCAAACAAGAGTTTCGAGATTAAAACTCAAAGTTTCCAGCTCATATCTAACGTTTTTAAGTTAGGATGTGTTAAGTTTGAATCTTACGTTTCAACTTTCAGCGTATAAGTGTTAAATTGGAGGTTGCAAATTTCGAAATTTCAAGCGTTAAGTAAGTACTTAAAAATTTCATGGTTCAAAGTTCAAGTGTAATGTTCATAGTTCGTACTTCGTAGTGTGAAGTATAACGCTTGAAAATGTTTCAAAATTCGGAATCACGGTACGTTTTCAGCGCCAGTTGATGACTCCTCTAAATAAATTTCAATATTTTATATCACACTACTTTTGTTTTCTTGTTGACTTAGAAGAAACTTTATGTAAAGGAACAAAATGACAACTCTCAACATTTGTATCACGATTTTCTTAACAATAAAAGTTGGCCACAATAGAAAATGCATATTTTTGTATAATTTGTATAAAGTTAGCAAACCGCCCCTCTATAGAACAAATTCCCGGTCCACTGTAGTTTTGTCTTGTAAGAAACTTCATCTGGTGTTCCCCATGTTAGCATATGGGGACCCATTTTATTTCCACTGTTTACAGCGGATCTACCATCAGTCATTAAGCAATGTAAGTATCATCATAATATGTATGCTCGCGACCTGCAAGTTCGTACAAATTTTGAAGAGAGGGATATTCTTCAGGGAATGTTAAGACTAAGTGATGATTTAGATCGCATTGCAAGCTGGTGTATAAATAATGGTCTACGTATTAACTCTGACAAAACCGCAAAACCTAGGCCTCACGATGGACGAAAATTTCAATTTTGCACAGCGTATTCTTTTTGAAATAGTGGCATTAACATAACATTTCGTTTCCTGGTTTTTTTTGGGTTCCAAAACTTGTTACAGTGAGAGTTAAAATTAGTATTGTATTTAATTAATTAGACGAAAAGTTCAAGTTACTCATGAAATACAATGACGTTAGGGTCCATTTCCCCAGCACACCCCACTCCGAATTTCGAAATGAAAATTTGGACACGAATTGTGCTCGTTTTGTGCTCAATTGTGCCCTTAAAATTTCGTTTTGTGCTTCATCCCTTCCAGAGATATCATCAATAAACTTTGGGCGGTGCTGGGGAAATGCGAGCACACCCCACTTCGAATTTCGAAATGAAAATTTTCACACGAATTGTGCTCGTTTTGTGCTCAATTGTGCCCTTAAAATTTCGTTTTGTGCTTCATCCCTTGCGGAGATATCGCCAAATGTATGGGCGGTGCTGGGGAAATGCGAGCACACCCCACTTCGAATTTCGAAATGAAAATTTGCACACGAATTGTGCTCGTTTTGTGCTCAATTGTGCCCTTAAAATTTCGTTTTGTGCTTCATCCCTTGCGGAGATATCGCCAAAAGTATGGGCGGTGCTGGGGAAATGCGAGCACACCCCACTTCGAATTTCGAAATGAAAATTTGCACACGAATTGTGCTCGTTTTGTGCTCAATTGTGCCCTTAAAATTTCGTTTTGTGCTTCACCCCTTCCAGAGATATCATCAATAAACTTTGGGCGGTGCTGGGGAAATGCGAGCACACCCCACTTCGAATTTCGAAATGAAAATTTGCACACAAATTGTGCTCGTTTTGTGCTCAATTGTGCGCTTAAAATTTCGTTTTGTGCTTCATCCCTTGCGGAGATATCGCCAAAAGTATGGGCGGTGCTGGGGAAATGCGAGCACACCCCACTTCGAATTTCGAAATGAAAATTTGCACACGAATTGTGCTCGTTTTGTGCTCAATTGTGCCCTTAAAATTTCGTTTTGTGCTTCATCCCTTGCGGAGATATCGTCAAAAGTATGGGCGGTGCTGGGGAAATGCGAGCACACCCCACTTCGAATTTCGAAATGAAAATTTGCACACGAATTGTGCTCGTTTTGTGCTCAATTGTGCCCTTAAAATTTCGTTTTGTGCTTCACCCCTTCCAGAGATATCATCAATAAACTTTGGGCGGTGCTGGGGAAATGCGAGCACACCCCACTTCGAATTTCGAAATGAAAATTTGCACACGAATTGTGCTCGTTTTGTGCTCAATTGTGCCCTTAAAATTTCGTTTTGTGCTTCATCCCTTGCGGAGATATCGCCAAAAAGTATGGGCGGTGCTGGGGAAATGCGAGCACCCCCCACTCCGAATTTCGAAATGAAAATTTGCACACCAATTGTGCTCATTTTGTGCCGTTATTTCGTTTTGTGCTCTTTTCCTCCTAACAGATATTAAGGGTGGCAGTGGAAATGGCAGCCCCGTTGCGCACAAATTACCATCATTAGTGCTCTCACCTTTCAATAGATATTACGGAAACTTACGGGTGAAGTTGTCGAAATGGAAGCCCTTTCTATCTGGAATTTCTAATTGAAACAGGTCTCAATCTTTTATAATTATATACTATACACGGTAGACCATTTTAAGTGATACACGCAAATATCTCGAAAAGGAGAATTTTTTCCAAAAAATGTTTCAGACGAAAGTTTTGTGGCTTTGAGGGGGAAAGATGATGACATTATCAATTTAATTGTAGCTGGCGCCACTTTAGAGATTTCATCATGGCGGCCATTTTTTTAAATGGGAGTTGATTTTTCTTTCCAAATGAAAGTTGTAGCTAGCAATAAGACAAATACAACAGTTTTTTGTGTTTTTTCATCGCATCATTTTTCAGTGAGGTACGGTGTTACAAAATGTATAAATTAAGTAAAGTTTCCACCCCCATAGTATACGTATTTTGTAATTCTGCACCTCTCGCACTATTCAAGTACTCCGAATAGTAAGAGGCAAGGGGACTCACGCTAATCAAGCACCCCAAAGGGATGAAAATCCCGTCACGTCCACGTCGTTCATCCTGGGTAATGCTAAGCAAGGGAAAATGCGTGTCAATCAGCCTGGACCTGGTTGACTATCAAACAGAATCGGTCCAGATAACGGATAGGAACAACACAGAAAGGGGAGAGAAATGCAGAGTGGTGTGGAGTTACAAAATACGTACACTAAGGGGGTGGAATTGTGGAAACTTTTACCTGTGCTTTTACTTAATTTATAAACTTTGGAACACCGTACTTAACTCAGTGAAAAATGATTAGATTACAAGAAACCAAAAACCATTGTATTCGTCTTATTGCCAGCTACAACTTTCATTTGGAAAGAAAAATCAACTCCCATTTAAAAAAATAGCCGTCATGATGAAATCTCTTAAGTCGCGCCATCTACAATTAAATTGATAATGTCATCATCTTTCCCCCTCAAAGCCACAAAACTTTCACCTGAAACATTTTTTGAAAAAAAATCTCCTTTTCGAGATATTCGCCCTTAAAATGGTCTACCCTGTATTTTGTACCTACTCATTTTGTCATTTATGCTGCATACTTTGATACTTCTATTGCCTACCTTTCCCTAAAGTAGACTCTTAAAAGTTTGGGTGAGATGCGTTAAGCATTCATTTTTCATAAAATGTTAGCTTTTAAGGGTCCTATGTACCAAAAGCTTAGATATAGGGATATCAATGTAAATCTAAAAACCTTTTTGTGACTATACTAATTAACTCTAAGTAAAGGTTGATATCTGAAACTATGCACCTCAAATAATTCTAGGTCGGAGATACATTTGTTTTATAAAATTTTTTATAATACTTGGATTATTTGATAATTAGTGTAAATCATAAAATCCATTTTATGTTCAAACGCAACGGAATATAGGTAATAGATGATGTTCCCTCGATGTAGAATTTCATTTTGAAGCGCGCTGATTTTTTTAAATGTAAATAAATAAATTCAGAAACAAATAATCTAATGAAAACGATATCATTTTTAGGCAACTAACCTCACAATGTAATTTCAGTGTGTGGGCATATTTGCCACTTGGCATGATGTCTAGAAATAAGAAAATGTTGACAGGTGTACCTGCTGTGTTAATCCATAATCTCGCTTTTGCATAGTAGGACCTTCCACTCTAAACGAAACAATGAGATCCTACCTGAAGTTTTATTTTTTGTATACTTATAATAATTACGTACTTTACGTGGTACTTTTAATTATTTCAAATACATTAATTTCATTTAGTAGTTTAGTACAGAACCACACTCGGTTGAAGTTCAGTAAGGTATCCCAATCCCATCAGCTGTGAATTGTTTTTTATTTCAATAGACTAATTAAAAATAGTGTTGTATACAGTCGGTTTCAGAGTAAGCGCCTTATTTTTTTACCCACACTATGGGTACTACTTTCAAAATATTTGGCAGGAATATGTTTCAGGACATTCTGGTGATATCAGATTTTTAATTGAAAGAATTATTTCAAAATGGCGACTTTCAATTGTCTTTTTTTAAATGGAATATAATTTTTTTGTATTATGTATTAGGATCCTAAAAACATTCTTTTCACGATAATATTTCGTTTTTCTTAAAAATTCATTTGTTTCCCTATCAAAAAGCAAACTAACACTTTAATCTAGTAGCGCTGAATTTTTACACTCGATGTTATTTTGTCCAAATATCAAGTAACGGTAGACACAAAACAAACAATTCAAATTTATTTTGCAACTTTTTGAAACTCAAAATTAAAAATGTACATAAAATAAAAATTAGGTAGGTATTTACAAAAAATGCACGAAATGTTTTCCTTCTTTTTTAATACATAAATTGAAACGTCGCGTCGGTCGTCGAATGGTGGCAATAGATCGAAGGATCTACCGCTACTTGATATTTGGACAAAAATAACATAGTGTGTAAAACATTCATGCACTACTACATTAAAATGCTAGTTTGCTTTTTGATAGCGAAACAGATGAATTTTTAAGAAAACGAAATATCGTAAAAAGAATGTTTTTAGGATCCCAATAATACAAAAAAATTATATCATTCCATTTAAAAAAAAACAATTGAAAGTCACCATTTTGAAATAATTCGTTCAATTAAAAATCTGATATTACCATCGTGTAAAGAATGTCCTGATACAAGTTGCTGCCAAAAATGTTGAAAGTAGTACCTATAGTGTGGGTAAAAAAATAAGGCGCTTACTCTGAAACAGGCTGTATATGTATGTAATTTATTCTACATTCTCTATATCGGTTATTAGTATATTATTCATCGAGCATGTAATGATAGCTATTACTCACGAAGATGTAATTTGTCACACGAGCCGTTAGGCGAGTGTGATAAAACATCTGAGTGAGTAATAGTTATTAGATACATGCGAGTAGAATACTATACTTTTTCTAAGACTTGCTTTTTATAGATCTAAATATATAGTAATTAAAATAGCGTTAGTTGTCAAAAAACGTCAACCGGTAATTGTTCTGTCAGATAAACCACGCCTTTTTAAAATCGCCTAGCAACCTTTCAACCCGTGAGTAATAGCCGTGAGTAATGAATTAATTACTCACGGGTAGGTAGTAGGTGTTATTATCTATTCAAAACTAGCAAATAATAAGCATATTATATTATACAGTTATAGAAAAACATAATTACACAATTTTTCATAATCTTCAATTGAAAATTATTTGTAAGTAAGGGTATAATATCCAGGTATTATTAAAATGTGTGCATCCGAATGTTACAAACGTGTTTATTTTTTCTTTACCTGTAATTTTAACAGGTTGAAATAAAAGTATTATTTTTGGGCAGGTAAACATTATACTTTGACTTTATCTGGTTACTGCAGTACCACCCGTGGAGAAAAGGGTGTCCACAATCTTTTAATGAATTTGTGTATTGTGAGTTGCATACTCAAGAAAACGAGTTAGTCTTTCACTACATAGGACCCTTAAAATTCAAGTGCTTAACATTAGTAAGGACGAGACGACACACCACATACTTTGTGAGTGTCTCGCACTTGTCCAACTGAGACGATCCATATTGGGGGAATCCTGGCCAGACATTTGCACCTTATCCTTCGGTAGGCCTGCTTTTTTGTGATCTACCCAGGCATCATCCGTGCATCTACCCCGTAATAATAATAATGATAATAACAATATCACTAATAATAAAAAATTAGAAAATATTTAATAATAATATATAATAATAACAGAAATCTCAAAAACAGAACAAAAACAGATATCTTCTAAGTTAACAATAAAACAAAATATAAACAGGAATTTTCTAAAAAATAAAAAAACAACCAGTCCTTTAGTAAATAAAACCATAATAAAATGAAATATAAAATATAAAATAAACCACCATAAAAACAAAAATGATCCCTCTACAGTGTAAATAGATAGAATAAATACAGGGTGCCCAGAAATGAAGGTGCCAAACGAAAATCCCAGTTAGTAGACATTATTTTATGTCGATTTAACTTAAATTACCTTAGTCCAAGAGCTCCTTATAGATGGTGCCATGAAGTACTTTTTTTTGTAATATCTCAAAAACGTTTCGATCGAACATGTCCAAACTTTGCACAATGACTTACCTTCTGATCACATATCGGTCGCTGTAAATAATACTTCCTTGCTCCGGCCATTAGCGTCTCATGTGGGAGGGGCCGCAGACATTTTGGATTGTATTTTTTTTTACATTTATTTTTTTGACATTTTTTGTGTCAAATTCGAATTCTCTAGGGTCTTTTCTAAAAATAATGTGCTCTTGTTTCAAATCGTTAGGATGCACCCTTCTCGAGAAAAATAAATTTAAATAAATTACTAAATTACTAATTTATTAATTTATTTAACTAATTACTCTTATATCAAGTTATATAAAATGCACCCTTCTCGAGAAAAATAAATTTAAATAAATTACTAAATTACTAATTTATTAATTTATTTAACTAATTACTCTTATATCAAGTTATATAAAAAACAACAAATTTTACAGTAAGTGCTCTAGATGACAGCCACCTGTTTCAATATATATTACAAAAAAAAGTACTTCATGACACCATCTATAAGGAGCTCCAGCTCGCTTAACATACATTTTTGGACTAAGGTAATTTGGGTTAAATTGACGTAAAATAATGTCTACTAACTGGGATTTTCGTTTGGCGCCTTCATTTCTGGACACCCTATAGAATAGAATAAAAAAATAAATATACAGAAACCCCACAAATGTATACAAATAAAATAAAATGAGATAAAATGAAAATAATAAACTAAACCTCGAACAATATATACAGAACAATACATGTAAAAAGGAAGAAAAACAAAATAAGCTAAAGCCAAATAAAAAAATAAAAACAAAACGAAGACCGTTTCCCATGAATATCACAAAATAAAATAAAAAAACTAAAAAATAACAAGGTAATATAATATACAGGGTGGTCCAACGAAAAGGTAACAGACGGGTTTCTGGGTAGAAATTTTTTTTTGAGAAATTCGAAAATAGAAATTTTTATATTAAGAGGGGGACAACTTTTTTCATTATTTACAACCTGAAATGATTTCATCCCTTAGCGCTGTGAGAACAACCCCTATCATTTAGATAGAGATGATGAGGTAAGTGATATGTCATTTGAAAGGTCTTTCTTTTCTGAATTCAGTGCACTAGTTTTTTTTAGTTTTTTTGTTTTTAACAAAAAAGTTGAAGTTGCAAACATGGAAAATGAGGAAAGAGTTTGATGCATTTAAAAACTAAAAAAAGCTCGGAAAGATCTATTGTTTTTTTACAGAAGCTTTTTTTGTTAAAAATAAAAAAAACTAGTGTACTGAATTCAGAAAAGAAAGACCTTTCAAATGACGTAGTTTTGTTCTCACAGCGCTAAGAGATGAAATCATTGCAGATTGAAAGTATGACAAAAGTTGTCCCCTTCGATATAGCAACTGACGCGTTTTTGTATTTCTCAAAAAAAAATTTTTAGCGAGAAACCCGCCTGTTACCTTTTCGTTGGGCCACCCTTGACAAATACACAACAGTAAACCGCAAACAAAAAAATAATGAAAATAATAGGTTTATTATTATTATTATTATAGTTCTGGGGGTGGTCCCAATAGGTTCCCGCACTGCGACCTTTTGGTCTATTGTGCTCCCCGGTGTTGTCTACCCTTCAAGAATACCTGTATCTTTCACAAAGTCCAGGATTTTAGTAGGGCGAATCTTCGTTACTTCCTCTTGTGTAATTTTTTCATTTCCAAGTAGGAGTTCCTTTGCCTTTATGAATGCCTCACATTGGCAAATGACGTGATGGGGCGTTTCATCTGCCTCACCACAACCCCTGCATATCGGGCTTTCAGTCAGTCCCATGTTGTGCAGGTGTTTGTTCATGCGACAGTGGCCCGTGACCATTTTTGTCGCAAGTTTTATCTTCGTCCTGCTTAACTTTAAGATGGACGTAGCTAGGTCCCCGTTTGGGGTTTCCAGGAAATAATAGGTTTACTTTGTAAATACTAAAAATTGGGGTCGCATTTCCCCAGCACCGCCCAAAGTTTATCCATGATACCTCTGGAAGGGATGAAGCACAAAACGAAATTTTAAGGGCACAATTGAGCACAAAACGAGCACAATTCGTGTGTAAATTTTCATTTCGAAATTCGAAGTGGGGTGTGCTCGCATTTCCCCAGCACCGCCCATACTTTTGGCGATATCTCCGCAAGGGATGAAGCACAAAACGAAATTTTAAGGGCACAATTGAGCACAAAACGAGCACAATTCGTGTGCAAATTTTCACTTCGAAATTCGAAGTGGGGTGTGCTCGCATTTCCCCAGCACCGCCCATACTTTTGGCGATATCTCCGCAAGGGATGAAGCACAAAACGAAATTTTAAGGGCACAATTGAGCACAAAACGAGCACAATTCGTGTGCAAATTTTCATTTCGAAATTCGAAGTGGGGTGTGCTCGCATTTCCCCAGCACCGCCCATACTTTTGGCGATATCTCCGCAAGGGATGAAGCACAAAACGAAATTTTAAGGGCACAATTGAGCACAAAACGAGCACAATTCGTGTGCAAATTTTCATTTCGAAATTCGAAGTGGGGTGTGCTCGCATTTCCCCAGCACCGCCCAAAGTTTATTGATGATATCTCTGGAAGGGGTGAAGTACAAAACGAAATTTTAAGGGCACAATTGAGCACAAAACGAGCACAATTCGTGTGTAAATTTTCATTTCGAAATTCGAAGTGGGGTGTGCTCGCATTTCCCCAGCACCGCCCAAAGTTTATTGATGATATCTCTGGAAGGGGTGAAGCACAAAACGAAATTTTAAGGGCACAATTGAGCACAAAACGAGCACAATTCGTGTGTAAATTTTCATTTCGAAATTCGAAGTGGGGTGTGCTCGCATTTCCCCAGCACCGCCCATACTTTTGGCGATATCTCCGCAAGGGATGAAGCACAAAACGAAATTTTAAGGGCACAATTGAGCACAAAACGAGCACAATTCGTGTGAAAATTTTCATTTCGAAATTCGAAGTGGAGTGTGCTCGCATTTCCCCAGCACCGCCCAAAGTTTATTGATGATATCTCTGGAAGGGGTGAAGCACAAAACGAAATTTGAAGGGCACAATTGAGCACAAAACGAGCACAATTCGTGTGCAAATTTTCATTTCGAAATTCGGAGTGGGGTGTGCTGGGGAAATGGACCCATGACGTTAATGGATAATTGCATAATTGAACAGTATTGGCAATACACACAATATGTTGTCAAAAAGGCATTGTTCTTGTGTTAAGAAGGTAGAGGCCCTCCTCGTCAGAACTTTTCAGTGAAGAATATGTACATACGCTACGCTCCTTGAAAGTTAGTTCAGCATGTTACTAACATTATTAAACATATGTATTTTGAATTCTACTTAGGCCGCTTAGGAAGTAAGTACATCCTACACACAGAAAATATGAAACGCAGCATATCTTCCGTGTCCTTTAATTGAACCAAACCGGAACTGGTATAAAATAAAAGAACCGGATATTATAAGTACTTACTAGATAAGGAAAGCGTGTACCATATTCCGGAAATCAGGATACTGAAAGGAAATTAAGAATTTGCAGAATTTTTGGTATTTCCCCTAGTGAATCATAAAGACTAACAACAGTGCACACAGAGTGACTAACACCCTGTATGTTGTAAGACTTTATTTCAGCTACACCCTGTGCATCATATTATTGTTATTATTACTTCAACGTAGATTCATTTAATGTAGTACGTAATATAACTTAATTAATAATATTAATTATTGATAAGTACTTGAAGTGAAATGTAAACTTACCAAAACTTCCGTAAATCTTCTTTCGAGTTCGTTGGGATCTGGCATGGGCCGTTTTGATTTAGCACGTATACTGGGTTGTCTTCCATGCCCATATTTTGAAGATATAATGCTCTCAGGTCTATCAGATAAATTATTCTGCTGTATCGCAGGTTCTTCTTTTGAAGTTAATAATCCCATTGTATAGATAATTACACAAAATAAACACTCATTTTTACAACTTTCCTATATAACACTCAAAAGTTTATGCGATTCTATATAATAAATTTATAAAAATAACGTATAAAAAAGCAACAGGTATCGTAATATAAATAAACGGCACATAACCACGCCAATTCTACCAACAAACAGGAACTGACTAACAAAATGAAAACTCTTCAAAACAACAATTTGCGCATGAGCACTTCTACGCTTTGCAGGACCGTATTTTATTTATTCAAGAATCATCTTTTCCCCACATAAACTTAGTTTATGATTTCCCACCAAGATTGATGCTGCACTTGTATGTTTATGAGGGTTGCGTATATGAAACCATTATTGTAGTATATACACTTTAGTTTATTGTATATAAATACAATGATAAAACACTGTTTGAGTTCAATAAATTGTTCTTAACGAGATTTCAAATTTTCTTCATTTTGATGACAAATTAAAACTTTACCTTTTCAAATAGACACTAGACCGCTATGCCTAGACCAAGTTGCGCAACGTAAAATCCTTCCACTCTCAATCTAAATACCAGAAAACCTCTGCAAGCATGTTACTCTCATCCCCAACGACTTTGGAACTGACTAGTACTTACATTATTTTTACTACTGTTTTTGGAAATTTGAATGATTTCCAGCCATCACATTCTCTTACTCCATAAGTACATAAGATTCCTAAAATAACTTCACTGAGAATAGCTGACCGGCCCACTTAGCGCCCTTACATTGAGTGTATTGAATGATTGAAGTGGAGATTTAATTTACGCCTTTGCTGGCATCTGACTTTCATAACTTTATTGTAAAATGCGTCTCCTTTCTTTCAGGTGAAAGCAAACATCGCGTATAGTTCGGCCACTGG
Source organism: Pyrocoelia pectoralis (assembly GCA_036250285.1). Classification (NCBI taxonomy): domain Eukaryota; kingdom Metazoa; phylum Arthropoda; class Insecta; order Coleoptera; family Lampyridae; genus Pyrocoelia; species Pyrocoelia pectoralis. The sequence continues at coordinate 1,177,941 of CM070077.1, read as the reverse complement.
ATCTTTACCGATGTATGTTCACATACAACGACGTGCGTATCTGTCATTCGACTACTTCATTACTAAAAACAAACAAGGACAAACTGACTGAGATGTGCAGTTTGTCTTTGTTTATTTTTAGTAATAAAGTAGTCGAATGACAGATACGCAAGTCGTTGTATGTGAACATATAGATCGGTATAAAGATCCAGCGGCCGAACTATATGTACCTATATGCGTGGGCAGCGCTAAGCTGTACGGCCTGTGCGAGCCGTAAGTCATTTAGTAGGTACATTCAAGGCCTATTTAATTTCTAAAAAATTGCCCCTCTCCCCAAAAGAAAAATATCTATGCCGTTGCTCAAAACACCCTAGATATCCTACTCTCCAAACCTATTTCACGTACCTAGTGTTTCCGTAATCAGGGCCGTGCATAGGAGTGTGCGGCCGGTACAAAAGACCGGAACCCGGCCGCTACATCTCTGAAATTGGGTCACGCGTGAATCATGATATAACGCCATACTCTATTTATAATAGAGGCCAAAGATTGTTTAGTTACTTATTTTGTGCAATAGTAAACAATTTTTGGGGCCTCCCTTTAACGGGGCCCGCGCGTGCTTTGCACAGCCCTGTCCGTAATTACTTCGCAGAACCCGCTTCCTCTGCAACAAACTTGTCCACCTCCGGATTCAATGTCCTATTCACATCATCGGTCCAAATTGCAAGCACAAACTACATATAAACCAAACCTGTGTAAATCCACTTCTCCATCAACTACAATGGTTCCAACTGAAACTATATCCTTTCGTGCAACACTGCTCTAACAAATACAGTTGAAAAACAAAAAAATTATTCATGAGGTTTACACATCAAGCACAGAACTCACAGAAGCAAAAATAACAATAAAATACCACGGCGGAACAATATGTTACAGCAACAGCTGCAGAGATAGTTAGAAATGTAATCAAAGTAAAAGGATCCCAATCATAAACATTAAAGATAAAAAAAGTAAAATCAACATTATAGAAAGATGTAGTTTTTAGGGGTCAGAGAATTCCTACACCAGAAGAGGAAAGGGATTAAAAAACAGAAATGGCCCAGGAATGGATAAGCTACAACGAAAAAAAGGTAAAATACATTGAAAAAGGAATTCTGACAATGAAGAATTGGCAGGGCTGGGCAAAATACATTCACTAACGTATTTCAAATACAAATTACAAAATACTCCTAGAAAAGTATTTGAAATACAAAATACAAGATACTTTTATATTATTTTTAAAAATACAAATACAGTATTTGAAATACAAAAATACAAAAACACGTATACGGGGTGTTTTTTTTGGAGATTTAGGTAGACGTTTCTAGGAAAGTTTTATAGGTAGGTTCTTGAAAATGTGTACTTAGAATTCACTCTGAACCTATCGTTAACATTGCGGTGGGCAAAATACATACATGAATGTATTTTAAATGCAAAATTCAAAATACTCATAAGAGAGTATTTGAAATACAAAATACTTTAGAGAAAAATCATCAAATACAAAATACAAATGTATTTCAAATACTGTATTTTCAATACAAGTATTTTGTGACTGCCCACCCCTGAGAATTGGTGATAACATAATTAGTACCTACATAAAAAAGAAACAATTATAAGAACTATCACTTCTATACACGATTCTTAAAGTATATGAAAGGGTTGTTGAGAAGGGTAAAAGAAAAAATATGGACAACTTTAACAAGCTTACAAGCAGATTTAAGTACAATATAGCTAGCGCTTTGATGAAACGGTGCCTAAATGGAAAATTTATAAAAATAATATCTCTACAGAAAATGTAGTAAGAATACGTGAAAGATGGCCAAAAATAAATGGACTGCTATAGGTAGATAATGAAGAATTGAACAAAAAGGTGGTCAGAAGAGCTACAAAATACAGTAAAGGCAAAAGTAATGACAGTAGAAAATGTGGAAAGAAATTTGCAAGGAGAAAGAATGAGAGGTCTCGAGGGTCCACAACCAAAACACATGGAAAATTCATAGAGTAAATGGAACAATAATAATAATAATAAGCAGTTATTTTCGTAAGAGACATCACAAAACGTGAAAAGTGAGGATGATACTACATTGGAAGTGAATTATGTGTATGGGGGAATAAACTAACAAGCAAAACAACAGCATGTGGCTTGATGATTTTAATAAAGAAATCGTGAGAGTGGGTAAGGTTAGAAGTGAAAAAATAAGACCTAAAAGTGAAGTAGTACAAATAATAGTACAGATGTATAAGATAGGAGATGACATGGGAAATGGCAACAGAAGGAAAGAGAACGGGAAACAATGAAAAATCTGACTAATTAAAATGAAAAAGAATGGACTGGACATAAGCAAAAAATGGAAAGAACAATTAAATCTACAGGCAGCAGAAAAGGTCACTATTTTAACTTAAAAACACAACAAAATTGTTTTGTATGGCATCAAGTTACAGCACAATATCAAAAATTTTATGTCTAATCTATTTATTTCATAGTGTAAATCTAATAAAAAAGTATATTTACAAAGACTGAAATTATATATACATTTCATCTTCAAAAAATAATATTGTTGAAATAGTAAAACATTTTGTACTTAACACACTATTAAATAAAATTAAGATAATATTTTTCGTCTCGATCTTGTTACAGGTTGATCAGAACCTTTAGTGTTGTTTATTTCAAGAGTGTTAATCATAGTTTTAACGGCTCGTCGATTACTTCTAGTTGAAATTGCAACCATTGCTTCATTAACAACATCTTTTGCAGTTTTTCTTACTTTTTTCGGCTTGAGATTACCATTTTTATCACTTAGTTCATTTTCGTCTGTATCTGTTTGGTGTCGCTCACGTTTGCGAGTGGTTTTAGGATCGGTTATGTTTTTTAGAAATTCAGATGTTGTAATGTCGTTATTCGATGATTCCATACTGGATGTGTCGTTGGTCTTTGCTTTTCGCCGTGTTCGAACAGTGGTTTTCACCTCAGTTTTAGTTTCGGGAGCCACCCAATTTTCATTTACAATAAGTTCCGTGTCGGAACCACTTGGTGGTTCTGAATCTTTCTGCCGACGACTTGATGTGGGTTTTGAGTGTGAATCACTATGGGATACGTCAGTTTCGTTATTTATTTGTTTAACACCACGAGCTCTTCTTAACCTAGCTTTTATGGGTTCCGCTTTTTTGTCCATTGATTTTTCTCCATCCTCTTCGTCAGCCCCCGGCACAGATTTCCGATCTGTTTGTTTAGTAGATGTATGTGAATCATTATGGGATATGTCAATTTTATTATTTGTTTGTTCAGCACCACGAACTCTCCTTGGCCTGAGTTGTCTAGGTTCAGGTTTTTTATCGGGCGATTTTTTCGTATCCTCTTTAGCTTTCTCACGTTGCGATTTTACATCTGCTTGTTTAGTAGATGTATGTGAATCATTTAGGGACAAGTCAATTTTTAGATTAACTTGCTTAACACCACGACTTCTTGTAGCTCGAGTTTGTAATTGTACTTTTTCCGGCTCAGGAGGTTCTCGCTTAAGAGGTGCTGTAGGTTTTACATCATCGGTCGTGTCAGCTTCTTGATCTAATTGTTTAAGACGACTGCCTTTTCTTGTTCGCAATTGTAATGGTTCTTCAGCACTCTTTTCTTTTAATTCTTCGTGTTCTACATTTTTCGGTTTACGGGTTGGTATAGATTTTGTTAGTGTATCATTATCAGTTATATTAGCATCTTGACCTACTTGCTTAGCACGGCGACTTCTTGTTGATCGAGATTGAGATAATTCAATTTTCTCTATATCATCTTTTTCTGGTTTTAGATTCTTCTGTGTACGAGTCGATGTGAATGTCACATGTAAATCAGTATCGGTCGTATCAATTCCTTCGTTTAACTGTTTAGGCCGACGGCTTCTTGTTACTCGAGTTTGCAACAGTTCAACAGTTTCATTGATTTCCTCTTTCTCATTATCATTTCTTTCCGGTTCAGTTGTATTAATGTCTCGATCCAACTGTTTACCATGACGTGCTCTTCTCGTTTTAGGCTGGACCAATTCTTCCACATTTGCCTCTTCGTATCTTTTCGCAAGTTTTCTTTTCCTACCAAGATTTGGTGTTGGTACAACAAAGATTTCATCTGTGTTGTTTCCACTTTCATCTGTTTTAGATTTCGATTCACCACGTTTATTCACTTCTTTATGACTTTGGGTTGAACTGTTTACGTAACTTGAACTCATAGCATCATGTTTCTCTTCCCCACGTGCTTTTACAGCTCCTCTTCCACGAACAGGTCTTCTTACATGCACCTTATTTTCTTCAGTATCATTTTCTGGAGACTTCTTTCTTTGCGACATTTTATATTTACCATCATATGCAAGTGGAGTTTTTTCGTTTTCTAAATCAGTTGTATTTCTCACTTCAATACTGTGATCAGCATTTCGTAATTTTACTGAAAGATTACGTAGTATAAATCCATCTGTAAATTTGGTAGGAATATGCTTGATACGTTTGCTTCTCCCATAACTCTCTTCCCCATCCGACGAAAGTAATTGAGGCACAAAATTTTCTTTACTACTTTTGTCAATAGGAGTGGATGTGTTATAGGATACATTAACAGCGGATTTATTTTGTATTTCTGATAAAATTTGTGATAGATTTTTATTGTTCTCCTGCAACTCTTGGTTTTGTTCTTTTATCCATTTTTCTACATGCGAATCGGTAGATTTAGATAAATCAAAAATAGCTTTACGCTCCCGTGTTAATGGACTCTTCATTGGACTAGTCTTACCAGGATATTGGCGGACCGCTTTCTTTCGATTAACCTATCAAATTCATCCTCAAATAAACTTGCAAGGTCAGATATATCTTCTAAATCGTCAGAATTTGTTTGAGGTTTGGGTGTCCTTAATAAATTTCTGATACCTCTTACATCGCTTAAATCATTTTTAGGCTCGTGTCGAATTTTTGGCGTTTGAAACATTTTTCTCACGCCTCTAATATCACTTAGTTCATTCTTCGGAGAATGGTGCAGTTTTGGTGAAGTGTACAATTGTTTGACTCCTCTCACATCTGTAAGGTCGTTAATTGGAGAACCCCTTTCTTTTGGTTCAAATAAATTTCTAAGACCTCTCATATCCTCCAAATCATTTTTAGGTTCTTTCTGCGGTTTCTGTATTTTGAAAAGCTTTTTTAGGCCTTTAACGTCTGTTAAATCATCTTTAGGAGATCGTCGAGTTCTTGGTGATGCGTACAATTTTTTGACCCCTTTAATATTAGTAAGATCATTTATGGGCGAACTTATTTCTTTTGTCTCAAATAAATTTGGAATGCCCCTTACATCCCGCAAATCACTCTCCGGTTTCGGTGTTTTAAATATCTTCCTTACACCTCTAATGTCACTCAAGTCATTCTTCGGAGCTTGCCGATTTATGGGAGTTGCATACATTCTCTTAACGCCTTTAACATCTGTTAGGTTATTATATGGCGACTTTGTTTCTTTTGATTCAAACAAATTTCGAACGCCTCCTACATTTTCTAATTCATTTTTAGGTTCTTTTTGAGGTTTTGGGGTTTTCAAAATCTTTTTGACCCCTCTAATGTCACTCAAATCATTTGTAGGGGATCGTTGAACTTTTGGTGTAGCATACATCTTTTTACACCTTTAATATCTGTAAGATCATTATTTGGAGAGCGTAATTGTTTTGTTTCAAATAAGTTACGGACACCTCTCACATCTCGTAAATCATTTATAGGTTCTTTTTGGGCCATAGGTGTTTCCAAATCCATTTTCACATCTGTATGGTCATTCATTGTGGAATTTTCTGCTTTTGATGTAGATACCTCGAGAGTTCTTGTTCGTTTAACACCGCTTTCATTTGAAATAACTATTTCAGGTGAACGTTTCCTTTTGGCAGCCTCTAAAGTGTGCTCGACTGGAATAGGTTGAAAGGTTGATGTGTTCATACTAGTCTCAACCAACTGGTCTTGAATTGTTTCTACAAATATTTCCGGTAAATTTCTGCTGGTACTTGGAGTGGCCATAACAAATTCATCAACTCCTTGTGGAGTAGTATTATCGTTATTGTCAATGATTAACTTCTTTTTTGCAGAACGTGTCAAGTGTTTACCAACTACCAAATTTTTACTAGCAAGCGGAGTTTGCAAAACAGATTTTGGTTTTGATAGTAACACATAAGTGTCTTTATGATCAACGGAATCTGATAAGTTGCTATGCTCCCTTAAATTTAAATTTGGCGCTTCATTAATATATGCAGTTTCCACTGCAGATTTTTCGCATTTATTAGGGTCAGGAGAGCCTGAAGATTCTTCATCATCAAAAATTAATTTCTGTTTGATAGATTCCTGTGGGTCCCCTTGATTACTGCTGGAATTTTGACTCTTAGTAAATTCTGCAAGTGTAGGTGAAGAATCGACAACTTTGTTCGAATGATTATCTTCATCTTTGCCAGAAAGCAATCCAATGTGTGTGATTTTCATAGATGGAGTTTTCGCCACCAATTCATGGCTTAAATCATTACCAGACCCATCTGGACAATTTTTTTTTGAAGTACTATCGCCGAACATAAGCTTCTTCCTCATCGAGCGTGTTAATCTTGCACTTGGTACCTTCAAATTAGTAACTGGAGTTGTCAAAAGAGAATTTTTGCTTAAATCCTTTTGTATTTGGTTAAGTTCCTTGTCACCTGGAGTACAAGAATCATATTCAGAAATCTGTTGCAGCACAGTCTTATTAACACTAGACAAAATTGACTCTGGTAAAGAGTTGGAAATTCCTTGATTATTACTTGACTCAGTTGAAAGTTCAGCAAATGGTAGTTTTTTCGCAGAATGTGTAAACTTTTTAGCACTCTGCACCTTATGATTAGGAGGTGGAGTGTTTATATTATTCTTGTCCCCCAACTCACAAACTGAATCTTGCAAAGGTTTTGTAATTTCTTCGCCATCATTCAAGTCAATTGAACTATTACGAGTTTTTAATTTTTTCACCGAACGAGATATTCTGCTAATGTTTGGCGTATTCTGTTTGGCAGGTGTTCTCATTGCCAGTAGATTTTCTTGTTGCAAAGAGTCACAATCCACCTCTTTATCACTTGACTCAGTTGAAAGTTCGCCAATTGGTAGCTTTTTCGCAGAACGTGTCATCTTTCTAGCACTCTGCACCTTATGGTTAGGAGAAGGAGCGTGTGTATCATTCTTCTCCCCCAACTGAACAAATATTTCTTGCACAGGTAGATTTTCTCGTTGCAAAGAGTCAGAATCACCCTCAGTATCACTTGACTCGGTTGAAAGTTCGACAATTGGCAGCGTTTTCGCAGAACGTGTCATCTTTCTAGCATTCTGCACCTTATGGTTAGGAGAGGGAGTGTGTGTATCATTCTTCTCTCCCAACTGAACAAATATTTCTTGCGAAGGTTTTGTAATTTCATCGCCATCATTCAAGTCAATTGAACTATTGAAAGTTTGTAATTTTTTCACCGAACGAGACATTCTGCTAATGTTTGGTGTATTCTGTTTGGCAGGTGTTCTCATTGCAAGTAGCTTTTCTCGTTGCAAAGAGTCAGAATCCACCTCTTTATCATTTGACTCGGTTGAAAGTTCGTCAATTGGTAGCTTTTTAGCAGAACGTGTCATCTTTCTAGCACTCTGCACCTTATGGTTAGGAGAGGGAGTGTGTGTATCATTCTTCTCTCCCAACTGAACAAATATTTCTTGCAAAGGTAGATTTTCTCGTTGCAAAGAGTCAGAATCCCCCTCAGTATCACTTGACTCGGTTGAAAGTTCGACAATTGGTAGTTTTATCCCAGAACGTGTCATCTTTCTAGCACTCTGTACCTTATGATTAGGAGAGGGAGTGTATGTATCATTCTTCTCTCCCAACTGAACAAATATTTCTTGCAAAGGTAGATTTTCTCGTTGCAAAGAGTCACAATCCACCTCTTTATCACTTGACTCGGTTGAAAGTTCGCCAATTGGTAGCTTTTTAGCAGAACGTGTCATCTTTCTAGCAATCTGCACCTTATGGTTAGGAGAGGGAGTGTGTGTATCATTCTTCTCTCCCAACTGAACAAATATTTCTTGCGAAGGTTTTGTAATTTCATCGCCATCATTCAAGTCAATTGAACTTTTACAAGTTTGTAATTTTTTCACCGAACGAGACATTCTGCTAATGTTTGGTGTATTCTGTTTGGCAGGTGTTCTCATTGCAAGTAGATTTTCTTGTTGAAAAGAGTCAGAATCCCCCTCATTATCCGTTGAAAGTTCGCCAATTGGTAGCTTTTTTGCAGAACGCGTCATCTTTCTAGCGCTCTGTACCTTATGATTAGGAGAGGGAGTATGTGTATCATTCTTCTCCCTCAACTGAACAAATATTTCTTGCAAAGGTATTGTAATTTCTTCACCTTCATTCAAGTCAATTGAACTATTACGAGTTTGTAATTTTTTCACCGAACAAGATAATTTGCTGATGTTTGGGGTATTCTGTTTAGCAGGTGTTCTCATTGCGGGTAGATTTTTTTCTTCTTGTAAAGAGTCAGAATCTCCATCATTATCAATCGACTCAGTTGAAAGCTCACCAAATAGTAGCTTCTTCGCAGAATTTGTGACTTTTTGAGCACTCTGCACCTTATGATTAGGAGAGGGAGTGTTTGCATCATTCTTGTCTCCCAACTGAACAAATAATTCTTGGAAAGGTTTAGTAATTTCTTCACCATCATGCAAGTCAATTGAACTATCACAAGTTTGCAATTTTTTCACAGAACGAGACAATCTGCTAATGTTTGGAGTATTCTGTTTAGCGAGTAGATTTTCTTCTTGTAAAGAGTCAGAATCTCCATCATTATCAATTGACTCGGTTGGAAGCTCGCCAAATAGTAGCTTCTTCGCAGAACGTGTGACTTTTCTAGAACTGTGCACCTTATGATTAGGAGAGGGAGTGTTTGTATCATTCTGGTCTCTCAATTCATCAACTGATCCTTGTAAAGGTTTAGTAATTTCATCGCCATCATGCAAGTCAATTGAACTACGACGAGTTTGTAATTTTTTCACAGATTGAGATAATTTGCTAATGTTTGGGGTATTCTGTTTAGCAGGTGTTCTCGTTGCAGGTAGATTTGGTTCTTGAAATGAATCAGAAACACCCCCATCATCACTGGACTCAGTTGAAAGTCGGCCAATTGGTGGTTTTTTCGCAGAACGTGTCACCTTTCTAGCACTCTGCACCTTATGATTAGGAGAGGGAGTGTTTGTATCATTCGTGCCTCCTAACTGAACAAATAATTCTTGCAAAGGTTTTGTAATTTCTTCACCATCATTCACGTCAATTGAACTACTACGAGTTTGTAATTTTTTCACAGAACGAGATAATTTGCTCATGTTTGGGGTATTCTGTTTGGCAGGTGTTTTCATTGTGGGTAGATTTTTTTCTTGTAAAGAGTCGGAATCTCCATCATTATCAATTGACTCGGTTGAAAGCTCGCCAAATAGTAGCTTCTTCGCAGAACGTGTGACTTTTCGAGCACTCTGCACCTTATGATTAGGAGAGGGATTGTTTGTATTATTTTTCTCTTCCAAATCATCAACTGATTCTTGCAATGGTTTAGCAATTTCTTCGCCATCCTTCAAGTTAATTAAACCATCATGAGATTGTAATTTTTTCAAAGAAAGAGATAATCTGCTAATGTTCTCAATGCTCAGGGTATTCTGTTTAGCAGGTGTTCTTGTTGCAGGTACATCTGACTCTGGTAAACAGTCAGAAACTCCCTCATTATCACTAGACTCAGTTGAAAGTTCAATGATAGGTAGCTTCTTTCCAGCACTCTGCATCTTACGATTACTTGATAGAGTTTTTGTATTACATTCGTCTTCGTATTTATCAATAGACTCCTTCAAAGGTTTGAAAACTTCTTCACCATCATTGTGATCGATTGAATTCTGTTCAGCACTCGTTCTTCTTGCAGGTGGATCTGGTTCTGATAAACAGTCGGAAAGATCACCAATCGATAGCTTCTTCACAGAACGTGTGATCTTTTTAACACCCTGCACCTTTGATTTAGTAGGCGGAGTTTTTGTATTACATTCATCTTCCAATTTAACAAATGATTCTTGCAAAGGCTTAGAAGTTTCATCACTATCATCACAGTCAATTGAACTACCAAGAGTTTTCAATTTGTTTGTAGAACCAGATAATCTGCTGATGTTCACCTTGTTCAGGATATCCTGTTTAGCAGGTGTTCTTGTTGCAGCTACACCACGATTTGGTGATGAATCGAAAAAACCCTCCTGAAAACCATAGTCAGTGGGAAGATCACCAATTACTGGCTTCTTTGTATCAACTGATTCTTTCAAAGGTTCAAAAACTTCTTCCTCAATGTCACTAGATTCCATTGAAGGATCACTACTTAGAGGTTTATCCACAAAACATGTCAGTTTTCGTAAACTCAATCTCTTGTCATTAGAAAGTGGTGTTCTTATCGAACAATTGGTTTCAAAACTATTAACTGCTTCTCCTACATCAACAGAGTCGGTCAAGTGACCACTACCTTGTAACTTTTTTAAAGAATGCGGGAATTTTAGCAAATTTTGCTTGTCAGGTGTTTTTGTAACGAATTCATCTTTTACACTGTGACCTGGTTCAGACATTACAACTTCTGCACTAGTGCTAGATACAGTTGAAAGATCATCAATTTGTGGTTTTCGTTCAGATTGTGTTGGTATAGAACATTGTTTTGGAATATTAACTTGTTCTTGTACTGTAAGACTTAAGTCAGTAGAATGATTAGGGGTTTTTACACAACATTCGTCTTCAAAATTACTAGACAATTTGTTCAAAGAATTACAACCTTCTTGAAGAAGACTAGTTTGTAACTTTGCAACACCTGATAAATTCTGTTTAGGAGAAGGTGTTTTCATAACAGAATCATGATCTGTTTGATGAAAAGTTTCAGCATTGTCAGCTTCTTGCATACCACTAACTTGATTTTTGCAATTTGGGGAATTTTGTCCAGTCCCCACAGTGTTTAAACTTTTTTTCATTGTAGATTGTACTGTAGGTTGTATGATTGCAATGTTTGGCACATTTCTGGAAGAGTTTAATAAACTTACATTAGTTGCTTGAATAGAGGTTGATGGTGTAATTGGATGAGTTATTTCCGTAATTTCCCATTCACTTTCCAAATTGGTAGATGAATGTCTGCTTGGAGTATTAACGGGAGTATTTCTGTACGTTTTTTTAACGCAGGGAGTAGTATATACACTAGATGCTGGTGATGGAAAACCTCTCAGCGAGAGATTTTTCTCACATTGTAAAGCTGTTAGTTGATCATCTGAATTAGATGAATCCAAATTTTGTGTTTCTTCACATTGATCTTGTGAGGTACTTTCTTCTTGAAGGGATGCTTCATTAAGTGAACTTTTAGATGAACAGTCGTCAGAGTAAAAGGTATCGCTCAATTTATTGTAAGGTGAATAAGGAAAATCTATATCAGTGGTGAGGTCAACACAAGGCATAGCAGGTTCCTCTTCAGTGGCAATTGGAATCTCATACTCGGTCATATCACTATCAGCAGACTGTGAATCGTCGTCCATGCACACTACTGGTTCCCAGAATTCCTCTTCTTCAACATCACTTTGAGAACTGTTGCACTGAGGGTCTTGTACATATTCGGTATCATCGCTTTCTTGGCTTTTTGTTGGCGAATTCAACAAAGTAATGCCACTTAGATCGTCATTCTCCATGCAAAGCAAACGATCAGGCGAAATGGAATAAAAGGAGTGTGATACAACTGAAGGGGTATTCGTAATGGCATCAGTATACATGCTTCTATCCAAATTTTTATTAGTAGACGATGGTTGAGATGAGCTATTCTCTAGTAACGGCTTTATGGCAACTTGAGGGGTACTGGAGTGTTGAGCTTTGACCAAAACGTAACTTTCACTATCTCTGTTAGTTGATGAATCAGGTTCTAATTCTTCAGTGTGTTGAGATTTGTTTACATCTGTTTCACAGTAAGGTAGCACATCTTCCTCAACTTCGATAATACGTTCTGAATGTGTACCTTCATTTTCATGGAGCAATAATGGTGGAAATTCCTTTTCTAAGGTGGTAGTAGTTCGTTTTTCAGAGCTTTTAAATCTGGAAGCAATATTCATCATTTTTTCTAAAGATTTTGTTATTCTCGGAGATATAACAACTGTGTCATTGTCGTAAATGGAATTTACGTCAAATTTTTCTTCAATAATACAAACAGTGTCTTCGGTATTTTTAGATTCAGTTATTTTGGTGCAATCGACAATAGGTTTATTTTCTGAAGTTTGTAAAGAAGAATCACTATAAGATTATGAAACTATTAACGACGCGTATCTATAGGAGGTAATAAACTTACACATGATCAGAATCAACACTTTTATGTGATGGACTTGGACGAGGCATTATATCGTACACATCTGCTTGCCTAAAACAAATAAAAATTGTAACAGATGTTAACAACAACAATATGTTATTGAGCATACAGAATATGTAGTAAGTGATATTTTCAAAAAGGCAAGTAAGTGTCTGTTAGAACCTTATGTCATCGCATTTCTGTTACTCAGTTTACTTGTACAAAAATTGTTGATGTCCATTAATTAATATTATCGACATATGTCTAGTTGTAGCTAATTTTATCTAATTTACATTGTGGAACACCATTAATAACCTCTATGATCATAGCAAGAAACTAAGCAAAAACTGGTTATTATTACAAATAATAAAATTTAGTTAAAGGTTATTGCCATCTGATGTTGATGTCCACCAACTAAAGCAACTGATTTCATACACCATAAATCTTTATACTTTATAATCAAAGGTATCTCTATAAAAATAAATAAAATCAGTCAAACAGTCAGTGCATGATCCATTGTATTTGTTAAATAGGACTTTGTTCTTGTGAGACTTAGAAAACATCTCTACGATTCTCCTGTAGTAACAGGTGTGGTAAGGATTATTTGGAGAGCCTTATAAGTTTTCGAAAATGAATCACGAAAACCATCACAGGACTTTCAACAAATAGTTTACTGCGTTCATATACAGTGCCACAGGACTTATCGAGCACTGCGCGTTAACTGAGCTGTGTGCTCGGATAATACGGAAAAACTCGGATAAAACGGATGACGCTTCGCTGCTATGTAATGCGCGCAAAGTATGTAGTTTGTGACCGCTACTTTTTTGTTTAAATGTAGTTAAATTCCCTTGTGACATTTTAAATATACCAAAAATAAGGGAAGTTCTCGAGTTTTTTTATTTATTCCGTGTTATTCGAGTTTTCGCTTATTTGAGGTACCCCTTCCCCACATTACCTCGGATAAACGAGGTTTTACTGTATTAAAACAATAAATAGAAGTGTCTGATTGTTCCCTTTATAAAGATCAAATGGCAGACCAATCAGAAAGGTGCCTTACGGAACGGAAAGCTATATTCTAATGTAGTTTGATCAAATAAGGCGCCCTCTACCAGAGGGACAGACAGTGTGGGCAAGTGAACCAGCAAAGTCATACTCTCAGAAATCAGTCAAGGCACATGAATACAGAACCTAAGAACTACATTAGGCAAAAGAGTAAAAGGTGGAAATTCTTGAAATTGCTACAAGTACAGTAAAACCTCGATATAACGGACCTCTATTTAACGGACTTCGGATATAACGGACAAAAAATCCGGTAAAAAAATTTAAAAAGTCCTGTTGATATTATACATAAAAGAACAAATTTTACTACAAAAACACAAATTTATTTCAGGAAAATAAAAATACGTAATGTAATTAAGCGTGCGTTTCATTTCTCAGTTCAAACAGATTACCTTCTTTTCACTGTACATTGACCTACATTTCTGCGATTTCAGCGCTTTCAGGACGGCCGGCTGATAACGCGGAGGAATAATGCTAATGCTTACTTACTTGCTTAGCGTAGGTTTTTTGATTTACTTTAAACTTATTTTTATATAACGGACTTTCGGCTTTAACGGACACCCCCTCCCCCCAATTAGTCCGTTATATCGAGGTTTTACTGTATTCCCAACACTGCAATAGGTTTTTCTATTAGAAATTGGCATATAAATAAAGATTTTGGACATCTCTTATGACAAACAAAGATTAATGTAGTAAAATCTTAAAAATTCATTCTTGACCATCAAGACAATACTTTTGGCAACGTTTTAACAATAAAAAAATAGAATCAAAATGCAAAATCAACTGATCTGCAAGGTCTTCTGATCTTTAAAATAAAAATTTATTCTGGATAAACGAATCAAAAATTGAAATTCAAGAGATCTGCTACAAAATATCGAATTATCAATTGGCCGCAGTTTAAAATCAATTTTGTAAAAAAATTTGTAACGGTCTTATAGTTAATTCAAACATTTATTGTAAATTGTTATTAAAAATCAGTCACCTGTTATAGGTTTCAAATCAATTCAAGACCTTGTCTTCTTCAACACATGCTCAAAATGAGCGCCTCCATGTTCCAAACTGAAACTCTTTTTTGTAAATGATGTCGTGTGGAGTATTTGTGATTCAGTATTTAGCTTAGGGACAGATCTTCGGTTGCAGGAACAACAATATTGCGTAAAATTTCCAAATAACGTGCTGCATTCAAAATGTCTGGATAAATATGGAAACACACAATCTTGTGATTTTTAAACGCACAAAATGCAATAGAACTGCAGCACTCTTGAAAGTGTACATCTCGATTCAAATAAGGATTTGAATAGCACCAGTAATGCGAATTATGGCGATTAAATTTTTACTAAATTTGACCCTGTCTGACCAAATTAATAATGTTCCCCAAAAAATATTCCTTAACATTCGCTATTCGCAAAACTCAATTTCGTCTTGAGAGACATTGAATGCTCATTATGGTGAGAAAATGGGCAATAATGGCAGTTTTTTAGGATTTTTTAGATGCAACAAATATTTAAACTCAAGCAATTAGTTAGTACATTAATAATAGTAGCCTCATCTTCAACAACTGGTCTTACTCTAGGTAAAAGCTTCCAAAATATAAACAGTTTCATTCAGTGTTCGGATGGTACGTTAACTAGGACGCGATCTTTCTGAATATCGCTCAATGAACATATGACAAGCATGTGACACGTTACTGTTCATTTCACCATAAATAACAATTACATTCCAAAAATCTTAATATGTAAAACCATTGCGAGCCATTTTTTTCGATTATTGAAATGGGAATAAGTAAGTCAGAAACTATTAAAGATAGTGATAGGAACATGCAATACCAAAATATGACCATTTTGATTCTCTATCAAATGCAATAGTAAGAAAATGGTCAATTCATTTAAAAAATCTCAGTTATTAGTCTTTGAATTTTCCTAAATTTGGAGTCTCATAGATGGGGTCGTAGGCAACTTAACTTTTTTTTAAGTACACCAAAAGAAAGCCCTATTCTTCCTCTATGTGCTGGTGAAAACTCGGTTGTCATAGCTACAAGGGTTTTCAAGTGATGACTTCTTAAAGTACCATCTGCATCTGCCATTTTATTTAAATAAGTGAAAATAACTTAAAAACCATAACTTGTAGATATTGATATGTGGGTATCAAAAGGACTGAAATTTCACGTAGAATCCAAAAATTGTACCAATTTGGCATTATATTTCTTATTTACAGTATCTAGCACATCAACAAAACGTTCGGTATCTGACCTATCTCTTCTATTCATAAAATTATATACCTTAGAATCTATTAGTTCGGAACTTGAAAATGAACTGTTTGCAATTATTATTTAACAAAAATATGATGGTATTTAAAGAGATTTAAGGCTGGGGAATGTTACCTTTGTTTATACGAGTGTAAAATTTTATAGTCAAAATTTGATTTTTGTCGCGCCAGAGACAATTTTGTAGCACATTGTATTCTTGGAAATGGTAAGTCGCAGGAGCATTAGACTTGCACGAAAAACCAAAATGTTGTCATGTTTTCGGAAGACAATTTTTAATTAATTGCAACGTCAGCGAATCTGTGGTCGCGTCTGTCTTCCGAGTGCCTTAGATGTTACTGACCTCGCAGTAGGTGTGGGTATATGCGTGTATCTTTGATTTTATAATTTTCTCTAGGGGAAGAGTAACAATCTAATGGATTCAGAACCCAGGCTCGCTGTTCGTTGCTGAAGCGGTGATGTAAAAACTGTAATTAATTAAAAACTACTCAAAATAATCACAATGTTGTGACAAAGAAGTTAAACTAAAACGGAAACATTTGCTTACACCAATAATAAATAACTCACTTTATACAATAAAGTTGCAACCGATTTTGATCTTGAAAGATTCTTTTTGTTTTTTTGATTGTATAAAAGATAAGAAATAGGCAAAACAAAGGTAGATTGGTGTATGTAAATGAAAATATTTAACACAGAGTAATAATAAGAAGAATCCAAAGTATTAAATTAATAATGACGGAATAACAACAGGTAAATAAGGGTGGTAAATGAACAATTCTTTTCGTTTACACGTCGATATTCGTATGCATAAATAAAAGAGACTTATTTGTGATTTGTATTAAGTTAGTTGTAAGTTTCGTATTTCTTGTGCATGTACACAAGAAAATATGAAACTGAGAGACAGAATTGCACAGATATTAGATTGCGATGGAGATATCTATTTTCTTCTACAGCAATAGGAATAGACAATAATTCGTTTGCTTTCATTATCTTTTTATGAATGAAACCAATTTCCATTGCAATGTGCACACGCAGCGACATCTACAAAGTAAAGTGTGCGTTATAAGGAAATTCCCCAGCCTTAATTCATAGAATTTAAGCAGTATTTTAACATTCTGTATTTGTGGAGTGGCACATCCCTCAGACAAATCCTTGTAGAATAGCTGAATAAGTGATATGGCAACATTTGTATTATCAGTTTTTGGGCAAACATTAACCATTAAACTATTAAAATTGATATTAAGTTATAGCATTTTGCATTGACTGTACCACACCCATGTGGTGTAAAAGCACTACAGGGTCTACAGGTACAATGCAATAAATCAAAAATGTTTTAGATTAAATGTATATTATTGATATTAATCACATTAAATTATTATCAACTGCATTTCATTTACATTAGCTACTTAAACAAAATTTAACGCAGTTTACTTACCAGTTAAATTGTCGACGTTTAGAGGGCCTATAAAAAAGTAAAAAATTTATTCAAGCTAAAATGTATAGTATTACTTACCGGAAAATGTTCGCTCCAAAACAACTGGAAGCTCTGTGACGAGGTGTCGTAAAAATTTTTGGTTTGGGTACAATCCTTTGAAACTGGGCTATTTCCTAAATATATTAAATTGAGAACGTCAGTAAGTAACAGAGTAAACAATATTACCTGTTCAGTAAGGTTCGAGTTAAAGTATGTTAACTTAGTGTTACCAAACGTTATCGTACTGTTGGGCAGAAGTAAAACTGACTCTCCCTTTCGTAAACATTTCCCATTTACTTCGACTAAATTAATATTTGATTTTGATGACACCGTTACCTAAATATGAAGCAAAAATAAAAACCAAACACAAAATAACGACTTACCATTTTCTTCTCATTAACTTCGACAAAACACTTCGAGCCAATCGAGTACAAACGTATATGTGCATTTAAATCATTGCTAATTATATTAACACCGAGTTTTAATGGGTGAATAAGAACTTCTCCATCTTCAACACTCGAATCGGTCTCGTGTAATTCACCATACTTATTCGCCATATTATCTACCGAAAAGATCACCGAATATTAACAAAAATGAACTCACTAATACTTACAATTAGGGATAAACAACAATGATCCACTACTATTTACACTGTCCTGCAGTTTTTAAAAATGTCAATAAAAATTCGATTAAGAATTCAACGTTATAGGTAAACGATCGAATTTGGAGAACACATTAATAACTGTATAATATGAACATACAAGTTATCAAAGTACGTTCCACATTTTTAACGGTTAAGTTTGAACGATAAGAAAACTGACGCCGTAAAACACAACACAAAAACTTCAACTGTCACTTTAACTTTGTATAACCGGAAGTAGGTTTAAATTTTCAAACGGTCATATTAGTCAAAAGTTCATTAAAATTAACACCCTTTGATATTTTAAGATGTTGACTAGTAAATTGCATTGTTAAATTACACTACAGAATTTATTATTAATTACAATAAGTACCTATATGAAAAAAAATCTTTGTGTAAACCGTCAGTGACTCTGTTAATCGCGCCATCTATCAGTGTTCATCTATAATAATCAGTGGCGTAGTGTCACAAATTCCATATTAGGTGTTTTCTTTTTGCATCGCCACAGGGCTGGGCACATGCACAATTATCACGTGATTAAAGTGCCTTGCGTCATAAGACATTTCTGCCTCAGGTTAATATAAAACTTAAATAAAGCTTTTAAAACGAATAGGGTTATTTTTATAAAACGAATGGTGTGTATTGACAGAGCTGACTTAAAGCTACCACAGGCTACCACAAAATGCAAAAAGAAAACACCTATTGTTTACATATTATTTTTATTATTATTATTATTATGCTGTCATTTGATGTGTTTTGTTAGTTTTGTACAGCACAACCCACAACGTACAAAACGGCAGTTCAATTCGAGTAACCAATATAAACGACCTAAAGTTATTTCTGATTCATTTTTACAAGACATTTATTATATCTCCTTCACTGTAGAGACCATAATGCCTTAACAGAAAATAGATTGAAATGGAAGGTGCACTAAAATTATTTCCCTATTAAACCCCTCTTTACCCGAGGAGTGGTACACTGCCGAGTTCATCTTCGGGTGGCGAATAAGGGTACAGCCTAGGCGGCGAAGTAATGCCAAGGGATTGTACGAGGTTACGATACCAGACATCAACCTTGTTGACAGATCATGTATTGACCTGGAGTGCTTAGGTTAGTGTGGGAGGTATTGGCTTAATTGACCGGGCTCAGAGAAAATACCCACTTCAAAATCCTATTTTCAAAAGGTTGAAGGACGCACGTCTGATTGGATGTCCCTGTAAGGCACATTCCGCACCTCAATGGGTCATCGTCGCCACAAATCACTATTTGTTAGTGGTTTGTGATCGTCGCATACCTTGCTCTGCGGAGAAGAACTTCTACTCTCTAGCAACCCATATGGAAACCTGATACATTATAATTATAAACCTATAAACTCCCACCAAAGCGCAGTAACTTTTATAATGTCTTTGGTATGTAACTATCTGATTAGCAAACATATTTATTGCAGAAATTACATTTTTGCATCATCATACCACTGTGTCTGTGTCATAGGTATATACAGACTGTTCAACGAAAAGCGCCCAGGAGAATAGCGACTTCAGTGGTGTTATAACTCTAACAAACCATATATATTATTAAATGGGACGGTCTTTGCTACAATTTGATGAAAAAAAAATATTTTACGCGCAGTCATTCGTTTGTTGTGACGTAATCCACATTTTTTTTAAATTGCACGATCTAATTTTTTTTGTCTATTTTTGTAGAGAATTTTACGTACTTTTCATCTATCTAAACATTTATTACGATTTTTTTATTTTTTTTTTTTTATATTTTTTTAAATTTTTTTTTATTTTTTTTTTAATTTGTCAGTTCAACCTTAGAAGTGTTATACATGACCTTTTTGGTGTAAAATAATTAGGCTACATAATATTTACATTACTGTGTTGCCATTTTAAGAAATTTTTGAGAAAAATGTAAGAAACTATTATGTGTAATAATTTTGTTTCTATAACAGTGTTGATGTAACGGTGTACTAGATCGAATTAGTTTATTAAATTTTTCTCAAAAATTTCTTAAAATGGCAACACAGTAATGTAAATATTATGTAACCTAATTATTTTACACCAAAAATGTCATGTATAACATTTCTAAGGTTGAACTGACAAATTTAAAAGAAAAATAAAAAAAAATAAAAAAAAAAATAAAAATAAAATAAAAAAATCATAATAAATGTTTAGATAGATGAAAAGTACGTAAAATTCTCTACAAAAATAGACAAAAAAAATTAGATCGTGCAATTTAAAAAAATTGTCGATTACGTCACAACAAACGAATGACTGCATGTAAAAGATTTTTTTTTTCATCAAATTGTAGCAAAGACCGCATCCCATTTAATAATATATAGGGTTTGTTAGAGTTATAACACCACTGAAGTCGCTATACTCCTGGGCGCTTTTCGTTGAACAGTCTGTATAATAAGTTTAAGTACCTATGAGTCATAGGTACTTATTATATATCCATATATATTATGCTTATCTCTACTTTTTACTGAATGCGACGTCTCTTACTTAATACAGTGTTGCCACTTCTTAGATATAAGCAAAACTGAGGGCCAGATAAGAACCGCGGAACGACGACGACGGGAGAGCAACGGCTTCCAAGACCTAAGAGAACCAGTTAAAGTCTTCTAGATGACGTTTATCCATCAAAATCCGGAAGATCAGCTTACCGAAAATGAAACCGGATGCATTAAGACCTAGATCCTTAACTGTAAATCGATGAAATCGAAGAGTCACTTAGTTTCCCTAAGTCCCAACGCTATGTCCCAGTGGACCGGTTGTACAGGCTGCTGCTGTAGCAAAACACTCTCTTGGTTTCTAGAATCCAAAAACGCTCTCAAACCCTTGTTGCGGAATTCATAGAGACATACTCAATAAAGTATTGACCATGGTCACAAAACTGGTAGAAAGTGCAGTCCGAAAATCATCTATGCACGGCCATAATTCAAGTACATAGTAGTAGGATAAGGTGTTCCCTCGGATGCGAGTGGTGATAAGACCAACTCTAAAATGTGGCAAAAAATAGGTGAGTACAGAGCCTCTCTCATAGAGTACAACAAGGGCATCACAGGTGGTCTGTGAAGGGCATCGTGTAATAATACTCGAAACAGTGATCTACACAAAACAAGAATACGATAACTGTTGTAGCCCGCGGAATGGTTAAAACCACTGCACAGGATGCAGGAATTATAAAAATAAACTCTCTCCAAATGCCAAATGGTCTCTTTAACGTCATTCCATAAAAAATTAGGGGAATATTTCTAAGAGTCCCAACTTATTTGGCAACAGAGCTCATGATTATTAAAAAAAAATGCAACAATGGAATTGCTAACAAAAACTTAACCTTACCTGACTAATAACTTTTTAATAGTTGTCGTCGTCGCTTTATTACGTCAACAAAACATGTTAAGGTGCTTATAATAAAATGTACCGGTGATAAAAATTAAACACTTTAGTAGTATAAGTAAGAACAAAATGACTTTAAAAAAATTTACAATTGTTAAGAAATATTTTTTCTATTTATTTCTTCTTTTACCATCATTTATAAATAAAGTTAATGCCGTTGGTCAAGTTATATACGCGGTAAATTGTGGAGGTGATGCCCATACAGATACATATGGTGTACACTTTGAAAAAGATCCATTACACGGACGAATTGGTATCGCCTCCGATTACGGCAAACGTTTACTAATCGGACGTGTTTCTCCTAACGATCACATTTTATATCAAACTGAACGTTATCACCATAGCACTTTCGGCTACGAAATACCTGCGCATACTGACGGAGATTACGTTCTCACATTAAAGTTTTCCGAAGTATATTTTAATGCTCCCGATCAAAAAGTATTCGATGTCGTTTTAAATGGCGATCATACCATTGTAAGCGATTTAGACATATTCGAAAAAGTTGGACGCGGTGTTGCTTACGATGAACACGTCCCTTTTACAATATCTAGAGGTAACGCAACAATTCTAAATGTATTGTATGCCTATCTTAATTATTGTCGATGATTCTAGGCCGTTTACTAGTTAATGGTGAAGAGTCTGAAATACGAGGTGAACGTATTCGTGTTGAATTTATAAAGGGTTACAAAGATAATCCTAAAATTAATGCTATTCTTGTTATAAAAGGCACCTTAGAAGATGTACAAAAACTACCTCCATTAGAACCCGAACCTATAGAGGAATATAAAGAGGAACCGGAAATTATTCCTAAAAATCGACGACCTAGCGGACCTAAACAACCGGATCCTTACACGTTGGACGATTCGTCAATGATGTTGCCCGTATTTATAGCAATCGGTACATTTATACCTATTCTATTTTGCTTGTGCAAATTGTGATCTAACAGTCTTTCTGTACTATACGGTATCAGAAATTTTACTTTTGTCATATACCTATCGCTAATTAGTTGTTAAACATTGTTTTTTCTTTTTGTTGAATTAGATTATTTTGTTCGATCTATAAATTTGTACTTATAAATTGAAATTTTTTTGCTTAATTCGTACTTAGTATGAAAATACGTTTTATTTGCTTCATCCTGTATATAGATACAAATTTTTAAGTTATCATTTCACATTATAGTGATCGCAATTTGTGTGGATGACAGTACCTAAATAATTTATTATTGTTGAAAGTGTAATTTTGATGTTAATGTTGTTTGGAAGTTTTAGAATAAACCATAGAGGTAGATTCCAGTTGTTTGTAATTATTGTATAATAAAAGCGCAATAGAAACACGCAATTTTTTTAATTAGGTGAGTAGCATAATAATTGTAATAAAAGCAAGATATCGAGGAATATACAAAACAGAATGGAATATGGGAGGAATACATCGCCTAAGGTAAGGCAAGGTATTACCTAATGTGCAGGGGGTGCCACTGCAAGGCATGGAACACCTTAATAAGACACTTTCTTTGGAGAAAGGACATTACAATAAGCCTCCCTCACAAAGAGAACAAACGTCCTGAGAGAGTTGGTTTACAACTGGAGGTACAATAGGCCACAGTGCAGGGATCTATAATCATGAAATTCATTTTTGTTTGGTTGGGCCGTTCTTTATATTCACGCAGTCGTATAAAGACACGAAAGTGACTGTACACAAACATGAGAATGCAGAATTTTATGGTGTGTGCCACTGCTGGTAGGTGTGGTTGCTCGTTCTTTCTTCATGTCGTGTGCTATCAATGTTAACTCGACTGTGTAGCGTAGTTGTGACCTTTTCTCCGTTTTTCCTATCATGAGCAGCTTGTTGCACCTTTGCAAAAGAGATATGGACGTATGGTGATTGAAATGGTCCCACGTTATGTTTTACAAGGACGTGTCTTTAAATTTGAAAACTGGCGTAATTGCAGCTTAATTTGTCTGACGAGTCGAGTTATGTATCGTCAAAAGTTTTTGATAATTATGAGATTCGAACAATTTAATAATATGTACTTACTCTATACTGGTTGTTAATACCTGAACCATTGAAGGTACAGCTAGATAATACAAATTTTATATTGTTACATTTGCCTAGAAAAAATTAAATTTACATTATAAATTACTTTGTCATCATACAAATTCTTAAGAACTACAATGCCCTTTAGATATGTCAATAAATTACATATAGATTTTGTAGTAGGTAAGTTTTACTTTAAATTTTTTTGATGCATCTTTATATGTCGTAATAAACTATATTTCCAATTTGTTGAATAGTTGCACTGATATGACATTTAAAATTTTTGGAACCAAGATGCACTTATAGATGTTGTAATAAATTACCTACATTTTCATTTTGTGGAAAAACTGCATTGATCACATTTAAATTCTTCTGAACCGTGATCCGTGACACACTTTCACATGCCTTGTTAGATATTGTTTCAATTTTGTGGTAACACTGCATTTTTTTGGCATTTTTAAAGTGAAATACCTAGTCGCCTACTTAGTGCTGAGACTAACCATTTCTGAGAGGAGTGCCGCAGTATCAGACACAACAACATATACTACAGACCCGTATTTGTTTAGTACTTTTGTCTTAATAAAGTCTTACCTAAGTTTGATAGGGTCATTATTTGTAACTTACCAAGGTACAACAGTAGGTACACAGTGTGTTCCAGATTGAACACACCAACACTAGGTAGCTATCTCAGTTACTACAGCTAGAAAGTGAGTTAAATTAGGGAACCTTTCGGTAAGCGATAATTTGACATGCTTTAAACTTTCATTATACTTTTTTGAGAACTTACTTATGCTACTTTTAACCTCTGATTACCTTTTTTTGTTTTTCAGTTGTCCATATCAACTTTGTTTTTTTCTGTATTTTATTTTTAGCTATTTTCATAAAAAAGTATCTCGATACCGGTATCGTGCCTTAATTACATTAATTATGTAACTCCACTCAAAATTTTTATTATAAATAAATTTTAGTGGAGTTATTAATAGGCAGGCTTGGGCAATGGCAAGTACAGTGACCTGAAGTCCTAAGTACAAAGTTCTAAGTACCAAAGGTTCTTCAAGTTTTGTATAGATTAGTAAAGTCCTCAAGTATAGGTACAGTACTTAAGTCCAACTGAAGTACACAAGTATAGGTACATAGTACTATAATAACTGCTCGTTTTATTTTTTATTATAAATCAACATAGCGAATACAGATACAAGTCAACACAATCTTAAGCAGTGGTAGAAAAATTATTAATTTTTAGCTCATTTTGAGCCATTAATAGTTTTTGTTGGTCCAGGGCAGTGTAGCTCAGCTAACTCAGCTGTAATTTTATAATTTATACCTTCAGAAGTAGTTAACATTGGTTTAAAATATTTTCCCAGAAGAATAAATGGGTAAATATGCCATTTTCCGGCTGTTTTATTTCGTTTGTCCACTAAAACACTTCAAAGTAGTCTTAATGTATAATTAAAAGTACGGGCACTGCAAGTTACGTATCCGCAAGTCGCTAAGTAAGCACTGTAATGCGGTCTACGTGTATATCAAGTGCTGACTGATAAAAAGAATTTTATTTTTGGATGACACGAAAGTTGATATGGCTCGGTGTTTTACTTTGTTCGGCTTACGAATGCAGCCGAAAATGTGTGCTTTTTTAGAACAAACATGAAATGTACTTTGTTGTACTTGATGGTACTTGCTTGCAAGTAAGTACTTTATTGCAAATTTTCGTAAACTTTTTCTGCGAATTTTTTGTAAGTAAAAAAAGGACTTAAGTACGTATTTAAATACATCTGGACTTAAAGTACAGAGGACTTGCCCAAGCCTATTAATAGGTATATTACTGATGAAGCTCCACAGCATAAGTTTAGAGAAAATGAATTATACCATGTCTCTTAGTAATTTAAATTACTTTTTAAAGTAACGTACCTAGTTATTACAGTTGTTAAAAACAAAGAATTTCCAATATGCCAATGAAAATGTTATAAAATACGGGGGGCTAACCGACTCTTTAAGGGTTAAGAGGTATGAGACCGCTCTGTATAAATTACACTAATTTCTTGTTATAGTTTATTAGTATTGAAACATTCCTCTTTATAGGTAATATTAAGTATGTTAAACTCCGATCTCACACTACAGACTCATCTGGTATTGTTTATATTTTTTAATTACATTGCATATACATTAGAGCCAAAAATTTTAAAACCTCGTACCGGGTCGCGGTCAAAAAAGTTTGGGAAACGCTGCATTAGAGAGTCCAAATTCTAGGTTATTAGTTATTACATTAAATTTCATCTTCTTTACACATATCTGACATTTTAGAATGAAATGAATAGTCCAAATATCTATAATTGCAAAGCTTTTATTTCATTTATTTAACTGATGATAAATATTGAAATATCACAAATGGGTGAAATTCTAACAAAACTGTTCTCAGGTTACTTACAGTCATAGTCACCTAAGAAGGCAAACGAATTTACACTGCTTGTAAAATTGACGCGTATCTATAAGTCAGTGTGGTTTCATGTCGTTTTTGTAGATATGTTTATTCATCGCTAAATATGAACATTAATGTTATTTATTGAATTATAATTACAGGATAATTACATATTTTAGTGATATTTAATCAAATTCGAATTCAGTTATTGAAAAAAATGCACTTGTGTGAATTAATTTATTATGATACGCAACTGACTTGCATTTTTACAGTACTCGGCTTTCGGAGTCATGAATCGGGTTGTGCCGGTGCTCACCTTCTTATGTAACTATGACTGTACTAGTAGGTACAGTTGACATTTTTCCTGTATTTTGTTATCCACAAGGATGGCTAACACATTTAAACTTTTATGGACCATGAAGACTATTCAAATGTTTCCACGTGTTGGATTTTGTGGTAATGTTACACGGGTGAGATTTTAACTTTTCTGAACCATGATGTCTTCGCACATGTCTCAATAAGCAGTGTTTCCATTTTGTCGCATAATTACAATTATGACATTTAAACTCTTGACAATCATAATGTACTCTTACATGTTTCAATAGAGAATCTTTCCATTTTGTGGTAAAGGTGCACTGGTGACATTTAAATGTTTCCGAACCATAATGCACTTGCACATGTCTCAACAAATTACTTTTCCATTTTGTGGTAAAGGTACATTGATAACATTTAAATTCTTCTGAATCATAATGCACTTGCACATGTATCAAGAATTTACTTTTCAAATTTGTGGCATAAGTACAATGGTGACATTTAAACTCTTGAGAATCGTGGTGTACTTTCATATGCGGCAATAAATATTCTTTCCATTTTGTAGTGAAGTTGCACTGATAACATTTAAATTCTTCTGAAGCATGACATAGTCTCATATGTCGGCGTAAACAGAGCTTCCATTTTGTGGAAAAACTGCACTGTTTACAGTTCAACTCTTCTGAACCGTGATGGACTTTTACATGTTGCACTAAATTACTTTTTCGTTTTGTGGCATAACTGCACTGCTGACATTTAAAGTCGTCTGAACCATGTTGCGCTTGCATATGTCTCAATAAACAGTGTTTCCATTTTGAAGAAAAACTGCACCGATTACATTTAAACTCTTCTGAACCATGATGCACTTTCATATGTGGCAATAAATATCCTTTCCATTTTGTGGTAAAGGTGCAGTGATGACACTTAAATTCTTCTGAACCGTGACGGACTCTCATATGTCGTAATAAACATAGTTCCCACTTTGTGACAAAACTGCAGCAGTGGCATTTAAACTCTTCGGAACCATGACTTACTTTCACATGTTTAAATAAACATTGTTTCCATTTTGTGGAAAAACTGCACTGTATACATTTAAACTCTTGTGAACCATGATGCACTTTCACATGTGTAACTAAATATCTTTTCAATTTTGTGGTATAACAACACTGCTGACATTCAAGTTTTTCAGAAACATCATTTACATTACATTTCACTTCTGGTAATTTGTTATTCAATTTTTTAAAAGATACAGTTGACTTTCCAATTTGTCTTTTGGTCCTATTATTTTTGCACTTTAAAGTTGTTTGTGAAGGGGGCTGCTCATTTTCAGAAGGCATTGAACATTTTTCATTTTTGGTAATTATACCGGTTTTGTCGTTATGAGATGGTGTATGATTCAACTTCATTAGAGTTAGTGATAAATGTAAAATCGTTAGATTCACGCTTTAATGATATACCACTATGACCACCATCATAATCGTCATTTATTTGGAAATCTTGTTTGATAAGACAGAAATTTGGTTCTTCCTCCTGCTTTGGTTCAACTCCTTCAAATGTTTCTTCATAAACAGAATTTATTTCTGTTATTTCAAGCTGTGGTTCATTCTTAATTTTGTGCTTCAATAAATTATGTTCTTTGGACATGTTTGATTCTGAAACCTAATTAGATTAAAAACAGGGTATTGTAAAGTTATTAGTGGTTTAGATACAATAAATGGTCAATATAGATTACAATCATTACTTCGTTACAAATGGTTTAATTTATTTATTTATTTACGTGATCGATAAGTCGGAAAACACAACAAACACAGTATAAAGACAAGCATTAAACAGTAGTAAAGTATTTGGAGCTACTATTTTAAGTTTGAACTACAGTGCACGACACTAGTCAAATCACAGGGAAGGGGGTTTAATTTACAGAAGTAGCTTGTACGGCTAGAGTGGTCGTGGAATACTGGAATCTAAGATTTCGAGGTCAAGGACCAAAGGAGAAAGGACCCTGTATTAACTTGAAGGAAATCGTGATAGTTTTTTGGTAGCCCCCTACCCATTGCAAATGGCCGATTGTTGTAGACACGCACACGGAAACAAAACATGTTTGCTTATATTTCACTGGCTGTAGGGAGCGTTGGCGAGAGACACTTTGTACTTTAAATACAAAAAAAGAGTGGCTAGATAATTCGTTTTGTTTATTATTTTTCTCCAAAATTGGAAATAAATCGATACAACTTTTATGGCATTATTGTTAGGCACTACGTGTATCGTGTATGTATTTTATGTATCCTTTTTGTTTGTGAACATAAAAAACATCCATTTAAAATTTAAATAAATTCGCTAGGTAAGTACATACTAATCTTTTTAAAGAGATCGAGTTGTGATAATTATTATGATGCAGCGAAATGATGCAATTACAATTTATATTCCTCTATTATTATTTCGTCTAAAAAGTAAATCACTTCGAAAGTAGTTGAAACGTAACATAGTAGTTCCTCGCGCTGAAAGTAAATTGGTTTTTTCATCTACTTTTTTATTTACTTGCTGACGACTAAAGGTAAATCTTAAAATTTAGACTTGCTGGCTCTGGCTGCAATATTTTATAGTCACTACCATAAACTAAGTATTTGTAATTTGTGGTCACTACTATAGAAAATATATGATAACTACCTTAGGTTAAATAAATTAAAGTAACTACTGTCAAACATGTCGACCGGAACCGAATATTACATAGAAATGCAGAAAATCAAAGAGGAACCACAGGTAAAGCTAGAATTAGCAGAAATCAACTTTACCAGTGATGGAACTGATGTTGAAATTAAACAAGTAGAACTAAAGCAGGAGGAAAAATTAAATTTCTTTCCTATAACACAAGATTATCAAATAAACGAAGATAATTATGGTTCATCATTAAAGCACGAATCTAATGATTCTACTACAGGCTCCAGTGACCCACTGTTAAATCGACTACTATCTATTCATCATAATAACACAGATACAGGTGCAAAAAATGAATCAGACATCTGTGTAACAACTTCCGAAAATAAGCAGCCATGTCAGGTTTCTACAAAAGGGGCTTTAAAACATAATCTTTGCAAAAATTGTGAAAGTACAATACAAACTACAAATTCGGCTGCTTCTCTAGGAATTTCAAATGAGTATAAATGTCTGCAGTGTGGTTTTGTTACAAAATGGAGACGCCGCCGTTTAACAAATCTTTTAAAAGTTCATAATAATAGAGAAGAATTTAAATGTAATCAGTGCAACTTCACCACAAAATTGAAACATTCTTTACCGAGACATATGAAGGCACATCATGGTGCAGAGGAATTTAAATGTAATCAGTGCAACTTCACTACAAAATTGAAGCAATATTTATTGAGACATGTGAAAGCGCGCCATGGTTCAGAAGAATTTATATGTTATCATTGTAGTTTTGTAACAACATGGAAAGTGTATTTAGTAAGACACATGGAAGTGCGCCATGGTTTATCAGAATTTAAATGTAATCAGTGCAACTACACTACAAAATCGAAACAATATTTGCTGAAACACATGAAAGTGCATTATAATTCAGAAGAATTTAAATGCCATCATTGTAGTGTTACCACAAAACGGAAATATAATTTACTAAGACATGTGGAAGTGTGCCATGGTTCAGAAGAATTTAAATGTGAGCAGTGCAACTTCACCACAAAATCAACACAATATTTGCTGAAACATGTGAGAGCGCGCCATGGTTCAGAGAAATTTAAATGTAATCAGTGCAACTTCATCACAAAATCAAAACAATATTTGCTGAACCATGCAAAAGCGCACCATGGTTTAGAAGAATTAAAATGTAATCAGTGCAATTTCACCACAAAATCGAAACAATATTTGCGGAAACACATAAAAGTGCATTATAATTCAGAACAATTTAAATGTCATCATTGTAGTGTTACCACAAAACGGAAATATAGTTTACTAAGACATGTGAAAGTGTGTCATGGTTCAGAACAATTTAAATGTGAGCAGTGCAACTTCACCACAAAATCGAAACAATATTTGCTGAAACATGTGAGAGCGCGCCATGGATGAGAGGAATTTAATTGTAATCAGTGCAACTTAACCACAAAATCAAAACGATATTTGCTGAACCACGTGAAAGCGCACCATGGTTTAGAAGAATTAAAATGTAATCTGTGCAACTTCACCACAAAATCGAAACAACATTCGCGGAAACACATGAAATTGCATTATAATTTAGAAAAATTTAAATGTCATTATTGTGGTGTTACCACAAAATGGAAATATAATTTACTAAGACATATGAAAGTGTGTCATGGTTCAGAACAATTTAAATGTGAGCAGTGCAACTTCACCACAAAATCGAAACAATATTTGCTGAAACATGTGAGAGCGCGCCATGGATGAGAGGAATTTAATTGTAATCAGTGCAACTTAACCACAAAATCAAAACGATATTTGCTGAACCACGTGAAAGCGCACCATGGTTTAGAAGAATTAAAATGTAATCTGTGCAACTTCACCACAAAATCGAAACAACATTCGCGGAAACACATGAAATTGCATTATAATT
The DNA here is from genome assembly GCA_036250285.1 of Pyrocoelia pectoralis. NCBI lineage: Eukaryota > Metazoa > Arthropoda > Insecta > Coleoptera > Lampyridae > Pyrocoelia > Pyrocoelia pectoralis. Next base: position 1,147,380 of record CM070077.1, on the reverse strand, counting down.
TAGAAAAATTTAAATGTCATTATTGTGGTGTTACCACAAAATGGAAATATAATTTACTAAGACATATGAAAGTGTGTCATGGTTCAGAACAATTTAAATGTGAGCAGTGCAACTTCACCACAAAATCAAAACAATATTTGCGGAAACACATACTAGTGCATTATAATTGAGAAGAATTTAAATGTCATCATTGTAGTTTTGCCACCGAGTGGAAACAATATTTACTTAGACATCATTACTCAGTGAGGTTTTAATGTCACTTGTTAAAAATTCTAAGGATTTCGATCAATAATAAAAGTCATTTAGAAATCTTAATTGTTCTGAATGTTTTAAAATTTTAGTTTTTTTGCAGTCTCGTCACATATGTTCGTTTGAATTTATTGCTCAAAAGCAAAATGCTGCCAAATGTTACAGAAGAAATGCCGAAATCTAAGTAGGTATAGGCTTTTAGTATTATCACTTTGATTTTCAGAACTGGCTCGACGCCCATGCCACATTTTCGTAATTAAGAGGGTAAACAAGAAGTTTTCCTGCCAGTTTTTTTTCCCGTTAATTGAACTGTGTATTCTCCCTTTTCTTCTCTCGATTATTGTTCACTGTTAGTGAATTTGTGTCTTTTAAACAAGAGGGGGGTCCACTAGATAATCGTGATCACGTGGCAGGGTTGTGTAGTGTCCTGGGTAGTTTAAATTTGACCGCATTTCTTCACGTTTGGGGTTGCTTTGTTTTGGAGGGAAAGTTTAGTTTTGGCGGCCATTTTTAAATTTTCCCTCCTATATAAATTTTGTAAATTAGAAGAGTAAAACCTACTAGATAATTATTTAATTTAAATAATAAAAGATGTAAAATAGAAACAAAAGTAAGGTTGTTGATTTTTATATTTTCATTGAACTGCATTGAACTAATTGTGATTTGTATTAAAAAGTTATTAAAAAAGTTTCATATTTATTAAAAATCAGATTCATTAAACTTAAAATCTACTACATTACTGCTATAGAGAAAATTAATTTCTCTATGTCACAGACACACGAGTAAATACATTGACTTTCTACACTATAGACAAACAGTGCAATGTTATAAATTCCCGACAAATATTGGAGCTGTGAAAGCGTTAGTTCGGAGCTGTGCCACAAAATCTGCACAGCGCCACTCTCGTTACATAAATTTACGTCATAAATGTACCTACGTCATGTTTACGTTTGCGCCCGTCCTATATTCTGATAACGTTACAAGAAATACAGTTACTTACTACGATCATATATTACGTTCTTTGCGTACTATGATAAAATCAATGGAAATTGCAGTGCTGTTACAAAACACCTGCAATTCAATCTCTTTATTTACGCTTCTTTCATGAATTTGCTTTGAAACAATTTTCTGCTGTAGTTTTATTTGTTGCTGTCCTGTCCGATATTTTTGTACATATTTCCATTTCAAACTGCATAAATTTCACTACCGTATTTACTTAAGAGATAACCTTAGATTTTTTAGAGGACTTTTCAACATAAAATACTCCTCCGTTGTTTTTGAATCGTGGACGCAAATCTCAATAAAAATTCTCCCGAAATGTCTTGAAAAATCCGGGAGGAAATGCTCTAGCGGGAAAAGCCCATGAGAAAATTCCTCCTTTGCGTTTTGCACCTCTTGAATTAAGCGAAGTCCTCTAAGTCAGAGTGTTTTTAAAGTATTTTTTATTATCGAGATTTTAATTAAAAAAAAAAGAAGAAGAAAATAAGATGTTCTCGCGGACTTTTCCCGCTAGAGTATTTCGTCCCGGATTTTTCCAGATATTTTCGGAGAATTTTTGTTGAGATTTGCGCCCAGGATTCATGAAAAACGGAGTGATGTTGGTTCTAAAAATTGTCTATCACGCTCTCAATTTGAGAGTAAGGAAGGAAGGAGTGGGGGGGGAGGGGGATTTAGGCTAAAGACGGGGCGGAAAGAAGATTTGGAAGAGTACAAAAAATGCTTTAGAGAAGGTGATAAGATGTACAAGAGCAAAAAGAACACATGGATGACGAAAAAATGCAGGAGATAGAAACGTGTAACAGGAAAAATGAATCAAAAATATACTGTATAGACTCATAAAAAAACAAAAACACAAGGTAATATAACTCAAAGAGGAATGAAGGACAGCAACGGGAAGACGGAATAACGCAGAACAAATAATAAACCAGATCTGGGTAAAGCATTTTCAAGAATTATTGAACACACACATGAAAAAGAAGAAAATACGCATACAGAAGCGGGTGATGGAGAAACAGAAAACAATCGCAAATACCAACAAAGGAGGAAATACAAAAGACAATTACGAAGATAAAAAACGGAGAGGCGCCGGGAAAAAGTGAAATAAACATAGAAGAATTAAGTGCGCCGGTGAAGAAGTCTGAAAGAAGCAATTTGGTGAGACAGGTGTGGAGGGAAGAGAGGATGCCCAAGGAGTGGAAAGAGGCAGTAATTATACCAATAACAAAGGAATGTGATTACGAAGAATGTAAAGATTACAGGCGAATAACACCGTTGAGCTCTATATACAAGATACTATCATCTTTGGTACTGTCAAGGCTGAAAGAACACGAATAGAATAATAGGTGGCAACCAGTTTGGTTTTACAGAAGGTAGATCATGCAAAGCAAAGTAAAAACTGGGAGAATTGCTATATTTGTCGCCATTTTGAATTTAAAAACAAACGAAAAACGGGGTTTACTTGTAACCATGTGTAGTTACTAACTTTTCACGAAGGGAACTTAGATTGGGTTAAAATTTGAATGTTTGCTCCCAAAATAACGCCCCTAATTTGGGCGCCTTTGGGCCGATTTTGAAGAGAAGCTTGTTTTACCGATACCGATGAGGTTTTTTTATAGGCCTTAGTTTTAAAATTCATCAAAATCGGTCTAAAGTTGGGGCAAACCAAAAACCGTTGCACGTCACGAGTATTATATACATGTCAACAGTGCTGTCATATGGATTAAAACGAAATAGAATAAAATACGAAATGGAAAACAATAAATGACAGATGTCCAACGGCTGGTCACTTGAACAGGGTATAACTATAACAAGTGACCAGCCGTTGCACGTCATTATTCGTGTACCAATGCTATAATTATAATTTACTAAGCAACTTTAATAAAATTTGCATTAAAGCCAAAATGTCATCGTAAGTACAGTTGGTATTAAAAGTCATTAATCGTGTAGGGTTAGCGACCATATTTTATCCTTGTATTTAACGCAAAAATTCACTAAATAATAGTTTTCACTTTTCCCTATCTCACCGTTTGTCTATAGTGTAGAAAGTCAATGGTAAATATAAACAGACAAACCTTTGCTGTGAAGCTGTGATTTCGTCTAAAAGGCGAATAACTTCGAAAGTAGTTGAAACGTAATATAGTAGTTCCTCGCGCTGAAAGTATATTACACAGACCACTAACCATTGAATAAATTCTTTATTCAATGCCACTAACCAATGGTCTGTGGTATATTAGATTTTTTATCTACTTTTTTATTTACTTGCTGTTGCTGCTACGACAGGTAAAGATAAATGTAATTTGTGAGATAAATCTTATTACTAGACGTGCTGGTGCTGCTGTGATTTCCTGGAAGTACTGTTTTGTTTTATAGTCACTACCTTTCTTACGTTAAATAAATTAAAGTAACTACTGTCAAAAATGTCAACCGGAACCGAATATTACATAGAATAATGCAGGAAATCAAAGAGGAACCACAGGTAAAGCTAGAATTAACAGAAATCAACTTTACCAGTGATCGAACTGATGTTGAAATTAAACAAGTAGAACTAAAGCAGGAGGAAAAATTAAATTCCTTCCTTATAACGCAAGATTATCAAATAAACGAAGATAATTATGGTTTATCATTAAAGCATGAATCTAATGATTCTACTACAGACTCCAGTGACCCACTATCTCCTCATCATAATAAAACTGATACAAGTGCAAAAAATGAATTGGACATCTGTGTAAACACTTCCGAAAATAAGCAGCCATGTCAAGTATCTACAAAAGGGACTTTAAAACATAATCTTTGCAAAAATGATGAAAATACAATACAAACTACAAATTCGGCTGCATCTCCAGCAATTTCAAAAGAGCATACATGTCTGCAGCCTAGTTTTGTTACAAAATGGAGATGCTGTTTAATAAATCTTTTAAAAATTCATCATAATAGAGAAGAATTTAAATGTAATCAGTGCAACTTCACCACAAAATTGAAACGATGTTTGCTGAAACATGTGAAAGCATGCCATGGTTCACAGGAATTTAAATGTTATCATTGTATTTTTGTCACAAAATGGAAAGCTTATTTAGTAAGACATATGGAAGTGCGCCATGGTTTTTCAGAAGAATTTAAATGTAATCAGTGCAACTTCACCACAAAAGCGAAGCGATATTTACTGAAACATGTGAAAGCACACCATGGTTTAGAAGAATTTAAATGTAATCAGTGCAACTTCATTACAAAATGGAAACAATATTTGCCGAAACATGTGAGAGCGGACCATGGTTCAGAGGAATTTAAATGTAATCATTGCAACTTCACCACAAAATCGAAACAATATTTGCGGAAACACATGAAAGTGCATTATAATTCAGGAGAATTTAAATGTCATCATTGTAGTGTTACCACAAAACAGAAATATAATTTACTAAGACATGTGAAAGTGTGCCATGGTTCAGAAGAATTTAAATGCGATCAGTGCAACTTCACCACAAAAGCGAAACAATATTTGCTGAAACATGTGAAAGTACGCCATGGTTTAGAAGAATTAAAATGTAATCAGTGCAACTTCACCACAAAATCGAAACAATGTTTGCGGAAACACATGAAAGTGCATTACAATTCAGAACGATTTAAATGTCATCATTGTAGTGTTACCACAAAACGGAAATATAATTTAGTAAGACATGTGAAAGTGTGTCATGGTTCAGAAGAATTTAAATGTGAGCAGTGCAACTTCACCACAAAATCGAAACAAGATTTGCGGAAACACATACTGGTGCATTATAATTGAGAAGAATTTAAATGTCATCATTGTAGTTTTGCCACCGAGTGGAAACAATATTTGTGCATCATTGACTCCAGAGGTTTTAATATCACAAGTGTATTGTTTAAAAATTCGATCAATAATAAAAGTCTTTTAGAAATCTTAATTGTTCTGAATGCTCATAAAACTTTATTTTTTTTGCAGTCTCGTCACATACGTTTGTTAGACTTTATTGCTCAAAAGCGAAATGCTGCCAAATCCTACAGAAGAAATGGCAAAATCTAAGTGTAGGTTATCACTTTGATTTTCAGAACTGGCTCGACGCCCATGCCACATATGAGGGCACCCCTAACTTACGGCCATCAATAGGATGTTTATTCACTATACAGGGTAGTTTCAAAGTTACACAAATTTCTGGAAGCTACATATAGGATCATGGAACTGGAAGCTATTTCTTGTGTATCTCGTTACTGTGGTAGCCACCCTCGGAGAGAGAAGGGAATCAGAAAGTTTGACACTAGAGTTCGGTTGATTTGAACCATTTTCAGGTAACATTTGTAATTAACCTTAACTTAGCGTGTTTTAGTTTGTGTTTGTCTTAATCTTGTTCAAATGTCTTGTGCTGTAATTTAATTGATATTTTCGTAATTAAGAGGGTAAACAAGAAGTTTTTTTGCAAGTTTTTTTTCCCGTTAATTTAACTGTGTATTCTCCCTTTTCTCCTCTCGATCGTATCGATTATTGTTCACTCAGTTCACTGATGTCAGTGAATTCATGTATCTTTTAAAGAAGAGGGGGTTCCACTCACTGACCTGTATCTTAAAGGACTGAGCATTCTAATGATCCCCTCCACTATTTTTGAAGCAAATTGAAAACTGGTATTTTAAGGTGCCAATTAGTAATTTAGGTTTGTTGTGTTGGTGATTATTGGTAACACTGTAACTAATGTTTTTATTTACATAAACATAACCTTGTTTCATACGTAGTATAAACTACGTTTATGCATTGCAATAAAATACAATTTTTAATAATTTACGTTTTTAAATAATTATGAGCCTGTAATTATACTACTTTTCACCAGATATTAAGCATATAGGTTAGAACAAGCTAAACTGTAACAGCTGATACCAGTACTACCAACACATTATAAACACCGAGCTACCATCATTATATAACTAACGCACTAGTTGGCACCTGAAGTAACTAATATTTAGGTGGGGCTTGTTTGCTTCAATGTTGTATTGAAGAATGCTCAGTCCTTTATGATACAGGTCAGTGGTTCCACTAGATGATCGTGATCACGTGGCAGGGTTGTGTAGAGTTTCCCGGGTAGTTTAAATTTCACCGCGTTTCTTCATGTTTGGGGTTGGTTTGTTTTGGAGAGAAAGTTTAGTTTTGACGGCCATTTTAAAATTTTCCCTCGTACCTATATAAATTTTGTAAATGAGAAGAGAAAAAGCTACGAGATAATTATTTAATTTAAGTAATAAAAGATGTAAAATAGAAACAAAAGTAAGGTTGTTGATTTTTATATTTTCATTGACTAATTGTTTCTTGAGGTTTATTTCTTTAGCCGTACGTTATATATTCAATGGGTTGGAAGAAGCAATGGCTACTATTTATAAAGTGGCATTTATATAAATGCCGAATTTATTTAAAATAACATTTTTTGACGTTTCGCCCTGTGCATTGCAGGGCTTTTTCAAATTAATAAATATGAGTAATAAATCAAAATCAAACTTCTAACAAATTAAGTGGAAATTATGGAGGGAATTAGCACCTCCTATCTTACATTATAGTTATTTATGTTGAGCATTGGCGCTAAAAGTATATTTGTATGAATGCGACCATAGATAAGTATGTAGGGTTAAGTGTTAAGTTAAGTTAAGAAAGAAAAAACGTGTTCAGTTCGCAATGTCTGTAATGTAAACTTTAAACTTATATACGATAATAAATAAAAATATATTATTAAAACTACACTATAATTATCAATTTATGTATCAAGGGAATTATAAGGGTCTTAATTACTGAGGGTAAAGTTTGCGTCCCGAGGGTCTTTGACCCGAGGGATAGCAATTACCCGAGGTAATTGAGACCTATTAATTCCCGTGATACATAGATAATTTTATTTCTGACCGAGTTTAATAAAATTTGTTCATTTCCGGTATATTTGATTCAGGTATCGTCGATTGCAGTTTTGGTTGTTGCTAGGTTACTGGTTCATAAAAGAGCCGTAGAGGGAATTATAGCGTCTTTATATCCCAAGGGAGTTATGACACTCTTTATTGGTATCGTAACTATGACGATATAAGCTTATAATATCACGGTCAGAAATAAATAGCTATTTTTCTTATATGTGAGTGGAAACTGGATGTATTTTCCCTATTTTGAGGGAGCAAAGTACCACTTTTTCTCCCTCGGGGAATTTTTTACACTTTTTCTCCCTTGGGATTTTTTAAGAACTTTTTCTCCCTATAAAAAATATAAATTTAAGTTAGAATAAATTTCGGCTGAATTCTCATTAGACATTTCAAAAAGCGTTAATACACAATATCTTAATACACACTATCGCCGATCTACAAATGATGAGATATTGATGAAATATATTTAATTAAAAATTGTGACACATGGGAAAAGCCTTCTTGATGTATTTTTTAAAAATAACTAGCGGTAAACTATATTATACCAAACGTATAATTGTTATTTGTTGTGAACGGAAAATAAATTCACATAAAAGAAAAAATCATATATCTACCGCGAGAACAAAGTGAAATTTTCTCCCGAGGGTGATTAATGCCCTCGCTTCGCGTCGGGCATTAAACTTCACCCGCGGGAGAAAATTAATCACTTTGTTCCCTTGGTAGATAAATAGCTATTAAATAAATTCGGCATTTATATAAATGCCACTTTATAAATAGTAGCCGTTTGCTTCTTCCAACCCATTGAACTAATTGTGTTTTGTATTAAAAAGTTGTTATTAAAAAATTAAAAATCAGATTCGTTAAGCTTAAAAATAATGTAGTACGTTACAGACCAACGAGTAAAATATTAGCAGACAAACCTCTGCTGTGATTTCGTCTAAAAAACGAATGACTTCGAAAGTAGTTGAAACGTAATATAGTAGTTCCTCGCGCTGAAAGTATATTAGTTATTTCATCTACTTTTTTATTCACTTTCTGCTACGAGTAAATAGAAATCTTTTAAACTTGCTGCTGTGACTTCCTGCCTGTAAATGTTTTGTTTTATAGTCACTACCTTACGTTAAATAAATAATTAAAGTCACTACCGTTGTTCATATTCTCTGTCACTACTGTCAAACATGTCAACCGGAATCGAATATTACATAGAAATGCAGAAAATCAAAGAGGAACCACAGGTAAAGTTAGAATGAGCAGAAATCAACTCAGTTTGTGATGAAACTCATATTGAAATTAAACAAGTAGAACTAAAGCAGGAGGAAAAATTAAATTCCTTCCTTATAACGCAAGATTATCAAATAAACGAAGATAATTATGGTTCATCATTAAAGCATGAATCTAATGATTCTAATACAGGCTCTTCTCCAAGGTCTATTAAGTGAATAGGTTACCTCAATGAACAGATTTACTTCGATTGGTTGAGTAAGGCTACGTCATCGTAAGTTTTTGTAGATACGCCTACCATTAAATTTGAATTAGAATAGTGAAATTTTAATATATTTTGTAAGTGTATGAATTAAGTTCTTGGTATTATGTACATTTTTTTTTGGAAGTAACTAATTGCTGTATTTTCGTTTCATATTTCTATACAAAAAAGTGCAAAAGTGTTACTTATTACAATAAATTATACCTACAAGTAGGTCGATATCTTTTTAAATTTTAAGATAATACGAATTCCGTTGTCAAGTGTGGACGGTATATTTTATGCTTACTTATAAACAAAGCAAGTTATTACGTAAACTATTCTTATTTCGTGCCTATTTATTCTCTGTTGAACTCGTATTTCTCTATTTGTTAGTACAGTTTCGGTCGGTCTTGCAATACTGCATAACAGGTATTTAGAAAAAGTTTTGTGTCATCAAATTGTAAGTAGCAAAGAAAACTTTCTTTTCGTAGATATTTGTAGCAGTTTTTCTTTTAAATATTTCATTCGTAGGTTAGGTGTGTATTTATTTGTGTATATTCGTATTTTTTTTCTTTGAAAACGTAGTCCTTTATCGAGTCTTAGAACAATGTAAAAAGGTGTAAATATGAGTGAACTATTTGAAACTACTAATGAAACGATGAAAAAGACGTATTAAAACAAAATACTGGACACGACACCTGACATCTCCTGCAAATAGCTACGTTCCTAGAGGATTTTATAAATTTAGATCAGCCGGTTCGGTTTGTTTTGCCGCTTATTATGACAAAGAAATATAAGTATGTATGAGGAAATGTAATTTGAAAGAAAAAGAAAATTTTAGCGTTATTCAAGTACGTAATGTAATAGAAAATGAAAGAATTTTTATAACAGTTTATGTAGTTTTTGTTAAAAAACACAACAATATCAAACTGCAAGTGTGCAACAGACAAATATATTACCTATGCAACAGACTGAGAGCGCGCTATAACGTGAAACTGGCAGTGACGTTGCACCCTCCCTGCACACTGCGAGCGATCACCTACAAGCTATGCGATTGAGGCAACCTATTCACTTAATAGACCTTGGCTCTTCTCATCATAATAAAACAGATACAGGTGCAAAAAATTAATCAGACATATGTGTAAAAACTTCCAAAAATATACAGCCATGTCAGGTATCTGCAAAAGAGGCTTTAAAACATAATCGTTGTAAAAATGATGAAAGTACAATACAAACTACAAATTTGGCTGCATCTCCAGCAATTTCAAAGGAGTATACATGTCTGCAGTCCAGTTTTATTACAAAATGGAGAAGCTGTTTAACAAATCTTTTAAAAGTTCATCATAATAGAGAAGAATTTAAATGTTATCAGTGCAACTTTACCACAAAATCGAAACAAAATTTACTGAGACATATTAAAGTGTGTCATAGTTTAGATGAATTTAAATGCCATCAGTCTAATTTCACCACAAAATTGAAAGAATATTTGCCTAGACATGTGAAAGCACACCATGTTTCAGAGGAATTTAAATGTTATCATTGTAGTTTTGTCACAAAATGGAAATCTTATTTAGTAAGACATACGAAAGTGCGCCATGGTTCATCGGAAGAATTTAAATGTAATCAGTGCAATTTCATCACAAAATCGAAGCAATATTTGCTGAAACATGTGAAAGCCCACCATGGTTTAGCAGAATTTAAATGTAATCAGTGCACAACTTCACTACAAAATTGAAACGATATTTGCGGAAACACATGAAAGTGCATTATAATTCAGAGGAATTTAAATGTCATCATTGCAGTAGTGTTGCCACAAACCGGAAAAGTAGTTTACTAAGACATGTGAAAGTGTGCCATGGTTTAGAAGAATTTAAATGCGATCAGTGCAACTTCACCACAAAAGGGAAACAATATTTGCAGAAACATGTGAAAGTACACCATTGTTTAGGAGAATTAAAATGTAATTAGTGCACCTTCACAAAATTGAAACGATCCTTGCGGAAACACATGAAAGTGCATTACAATTCAAAACAATTTAAATGTCATCATTGTAGTGTTATCACAAAACGAAAATATAATTTACTAAGACATGTGAAAGTGTGTCATGGTTCAGAAGAATTTAAATGTGAGCAGTGCAACTTCACTACAAAATCAAGACAAGATTTGCGGAAACACATACTGGTACATTATAATTGAGAAAAATTTAAATGTCATCATTGTAGTTTTTCTACCAAGTGGAAACAATATTTACTTATTATAGACATGTGAAAGTGCATCATGACTTGAGAGGTTTTAATATCACAAGTGTATTGTTTAAAAATTCTAAGGATTCTGATCAATAATAAAAGTCTTTTAGAAATTTTAATTGTTCTGAATGCTTATAAAACTTTATTTTTTTTGCAGTGTCGTCAGATATATTTGTTTGACTTTATTGCTCAAAAGCAAAATGCTGCCAAATCCTGCAGAAGAAATGCAGAAATCTAAGTGCAGGCTTTAGTATTATCACTTTGATTTTTAGAACTGGCTCAGCGCCCATACCATATATGAGGGCACCCCCAACTTATGGCCATCAATAGGATGATTATACAGCATACAGGGTAGTTTCAAAAGTTACATAAATTTCTGGAAGATACATATAGGATCACGGAAACTATTTGTTGTGTATCTCAGTACTGGTAGCCACCTTGCGAGAGAGAAGGGAAGGGAATCAGAAAGTTTTGACACTAGAATTCGGTTGATTGAGCCATTTTCAGGTAACATTTGTAATTAACCATAACTTTGCGTGTTCTAGTCTTTCAACAATTCTGTAAGTAATTTAATTGATATTTTTGTAATTAAGAGGGTAAACAAGAAGTTTTCTTGCCAGTTTTTTTTCCTGTTAATTGAACTGTGTATTCTCCCTTTTCTCCTCTCGATTGTTGTTCACTCTGTCAATGAATTCATGTGTCTTTTAAAGAAGAGGGGGTCCATTAGATCATTAGATGATCGTGATCATGTGCCAGCTAGGCACTGACCTATTACAGGTCAGGGCAGCCAGGGTTCTGCAGAGTTTCCCGGGTAGTTTAAATTTCACCGCGTCTCTTCACGTTTGGGGTTGCTTTGTTTTGGAGGGAAAGTTAAGTTTTGGCGGCCATTTTTAAACTTTCCCTCCTGTATAAATTTTGTAAATTGTTAACTATAGGGGCTATATTGTAAATGAGAAGAGAAAAACTTTCTCTGCTGTGATTTCGTCTAAAAAGCGTATAACTTCGAAAGTAGTTGAAACGTAATATAGTAGTTCCTCGCGCTGAAAGTATGTTAGTTTTTTCATCTACTTTTTTGTTTTTTACTTGCTGCTACGAGTAAAGCATAGTTAATTTTTCTATGAAGTAAAGATAAATCTTATTACACTTGCTGCTGTGCTGTGACTTCTTGACTGTACTCTGTACTGTTTTATAGTCGCTATACGTTAAATAAATTAAAGTCACTACTGTCAAACATGTCAACCGGAACCGAATATTATATAGAAATTCAGAAAATCAAAGAGGAACCACAGGTAAAGCTAGAATTATCAGAAATCAACTCAGTTTGTGATGAAACTCATATAGAAATTAAACAAGTACATCTAAAGCAGGAGGAAAAATTAAATTCCTTCCTTATAACGCAAAATTATCAAATAAACGATGATAATTATGGTTCACCATTAAAGCATGAATCTAATGATTCTACTACAGGCTCTTCTCATCATGATAAAACAGATACAAGTGCAAAAAATGAATCGGACCTATGTGTAAAAACTTCGAAAAATATCCAGCCATGTCAGGTATCTACAAAAGGGGCTTTAAAACATAATCATTGTAAAAATGATGAAAGTACAATACAAACTACAAATTCGGCTGCATCTCCAGCAATTTCAAAGGAGTACACATGTCTGCAGTCTAGTTTTGTTACAAAATGGAGAAGCTGTTTAACAAATCTTTTAAAAGGTCATCATAAAAGAGAAGAATTTAAATGTAATCAGTGCAACTTTACCACGCAATCGGAACAATATTTACTGAAACATATGAAAGTGTGCCATAGTTTAGATCAATTTAAATGTAATCAGTGCAACTTCACCACAAAAGTGAAACGATATTTGGCGAGACATCTGAAATCACACCATGGTTCGGAGGAATTTAAATGTTATCGTTGTAGTTTTGTCGCAAAATGGAAATCTTATTTAGTAAGACATATGGAAGTGTACCATGGTTCATCAGAAGAATTTAAGTGTAATCAGTGCAACTTCACTACAAAATCGAAACAATATTTACCAAAACATGTGAAAAGCCGCCATGGTTCAGGGGAATTTAAATATTATCATTGTAGCTTTGTTACAAAACGGAAAGGTTATTTAGTAAGACATGTGAAAGTGTGCCATGGTTCAGAAGAGTTTAAATGTGAGCAGTGCAACTTCACCACAAAATTGAAACAATATTTGCGGAAACATGTGAGAGCACGCCATGGTTCAGAGGAATTTAAATGTTATCAGTGTAGTTTTGTCACAAAACGTAAAGCTTATTTAGTAAGACATGTGAAAGTGTGCCATGGTTCAGAAGAGTTTAAATGTGAGCAGTGCAACTTTGCCACAAAATTGAAACAATATTTGCGGAAACATGTGAGAGCACTCCATGGTTCAGAGGAATTTAAATGTTATCATTGTAGTTTTGTTACAAAACGTAAAGCTTATTTAGTAAGACATATGGGAGTGCACCATGGTTTATCAGAAGAATTTAAGTGTAATCAGTGCAACTTTACTACAAAATCGAAACAATATTTGCGGAAACACATACTGGTGCATTATAATTGAGTAGAATTTAAATGTCATGATTATAGTTTTGCCACCAAGTGGAAACAATATTTACTTTGAGATGTGAAACTGCATCATATGACTCGAGAGGTTTTAATATCACAAGTGTATTGTTTAAAAATTCTAAGGATTTTGATCAATAATAAAAGTCTTTTAGAAATCTTAATTGTACTGAATTAATGCTTAATTACAAAACTTTATTTTTTTTACAGTTTCGTCACATATGTTCGTTTGACTTTATTGCTCAAAAGGGAAATGCTGCCAAATCCTACATCAGAAATGCCGAAATCTAAGTGTAGGCTCTAGTGTTATCACTTTGATTTTCAGAACTGGCTCGACACCCATACCATATATGAGAGCACCCCAACTTACGTCCATCAATAGGTTGTTTATTCAGTACACAGGGTAGATTAAAAGTTACACAAATTTCTGGAAGCTACATATAGGATCACGGAAGATATTTCTTATGCATCTCGGTAACTGGTACCCATCCTGGAAGAGAGAAGGGAATCAGAAAGTTTGACATTAGAATTCTGTTCATTTGAACCATTTTCAGGTAACATTTGTAATTAGCCATAATTTTGCGTGTTCTATGCATACCTATAAGGCATTGAGATTGGTAAAAAAAAGCCTTTCAACAATTCCTTCTTTTGTGTTTATGTCTTAATATTGTTCAAATGTTTTGTGCTGTAGTTTAATTTTTGATATTTTCTTAATTAATAGGGTAAACGAGAAGTTTTCTTGTCAGTTTTTTCTTCTCGTTAATTGAACGGTGTATTCTCCTTTTTCTGCTCTCGATTATTGTTCACTGTCAGTGAATTCATGTGTCTTTTAAACAAGAGGGGAATCCACTAGATGATCGTGATCATGTGCCACGGTTGTGTACAGTTTCTCGGGTAATTTCACCGCGTTTCTTCATGTTTGGAGTTGGTTTGTTTTGAAGTTTTGGAGGGAAAGTTTAGTTTTAGCGACATTTTTAAATATTCCCTCAAATTTTATAATGTAGTGTGAAGTTAGCGTGGGACCTGGATGGTCTGTGGTTGGAACCTTTGATTATATATAACTATGGTTTGTGTAGGTATAACTACTGGATGTAGCAAGGCCTATATAGTACTTTACATTATTGATCCGATTGAAGCCAAATTGTGAAATGGAAATAGTATTGGTATTGGTATTAATGAGAGAGAGATGGGTACAGAGTTTCTACTAAAAACATACACGCAAGCTTATGAAGTCGCAAAACACAGTCTATCTCTTTTTTTAGCGTCACGTTTTATACATCCAGTAGTTATATATATATAATCAAATGTTGGAACACTACAAATGGTTCAAAACTAATCAACCTGTCCTCATTTTTGATAAATAGGTAGATATGGTTGTAATCTGATATAAGTCTGTCAACTTTTTTGTACCATGCTGTCAACGATTGCTTTAAAAATGGGCCTTTTTAACTCAAGTACAGTTGTTTCCTTACTTGCAGACAAACCAGAGCCATAGACAGTCTCTGCCAGAGCGCTTCACTACAGCTACACATTCACTCAACTTGAATATATCTCATATTCAAAGTTAAATTACTTGTTATTACTTATTTTGTTCATAAACGTTGTTCACTTGAATTCCATTATTTTTGTTAAAGGATTATTGTGAGCCAATGAACTGTATACGTGGTACCTTTGTTTATTAAGAAGATAGTTATAGTCAATCGGAGGTTGTTTCTGAACCACGACTGATAGATGGCGAGTGCCTGAGCATTGTTTTTAAATAGGACGTGGCACTCGCCATCTATCAGTCGTGGTTCAGAAACACCTCCGGTTGTCTAACTATCTTCTTAATAAACAATGGTGGTACGTATAATACAGTTCATTGTTGTGAGCTGACATTTCTTGATACCTATACAGGCCCGGATTAAACAGTTTAGGGACCCAGGGCTCTTTACGTGAAAGGGGCCCTTTTTAAACTCATCGAGATTATTTTATACGATAAACATTAAAATAAAATCATATGAATATAAAGTAAGTAAATAAATGTAAATAATTATAGATAAATATTTTATATAAACAAATACCTACCTACATTATTTTATTTCTTTTTACTAAAAATTTTTTGAAAATGGGAGCCCCCTATTTAAGGGGCCCGGGCCTGTAGACCCCCTCCCCCCTTTAACCCGGCCCTGTACCTATATGTGATGTGATACACCTATGTTTGTAGTCTCTGATATTTTAGGCATTTCTTAGACTTTAGATGACCAGCTCTTCTGGAACTTTATAAACACTATCGATATTTTTAATTTCGTTCATATATGAATTGATTTCAGATTTTTCTATTTCATCTTGCACTGGATCTGCGCTGGTCAACGATAGTTTGAATCCTCCATATGAATTGTTACTTTTACTTACCTGTTCTTTTTGTGTTGTGATTCAAGTAGGTACCTACCTACTCTTAACATAGTTTCGTCCGTGCGGTATTTATTTCTGGGTTCATATTATTGTAACAATTTGTCGTTCCTGAAATAAACTTAATGAGAATTTCTAAATGAAACGGGAATGTTTTAAGACTACTCTATAAATGTGGGTTTATGACGAAGTAAAGGTGAAATCTACCAAAACGTAAAGAGTGTCATTAAAACAAAATTCAGGGCTGATGTAAATATTTTATTGTCGGTTACAAATTATTCTTCAAAGTCTTCATCCTGGTCATCATATTCATCAGTCTCATCCATTACAACCTCTTGGTATTGTTGATACTCAGAAATCAGATCATTTATGCACGTTTCCGCATCCCAAAATTCATTCTCATCCATACCTTCACCCGTGTACCAGTGCAGATATGCTTTGCGACGAAACATTGCCGAAAATTGCTCGCTAAGTCTCTTGAACATTTCATGAATAGCCGTCGTATTCCCTATGAAAGTGGCGGACATCTTTAGTCCCCGAGGGGGTATGTCGCAAATCGCAGTTTTTACGTTATTTGGAATCCATTCCACGAAGAAAGTGCTGTTTCTGTTCTGTATGTTGAGCATCTGTTCGTCTACCTCTCTTGTTGACATTCGTCCTCGGAAGATCGATGCAGCTGTTAAATATTTGCCTTTGCGGGGATCGCAGGCACACATCATATTCTTGGCATCAAACATCTGCTGTACTAAATCTGGTACCGTAATAGCCCTGTAAGCTTGACTGTGGCGTGATGTTAACGGTACGAAACCTGGCATGAAGAAATGCATGTGGGGATATGGCACCATGTTTACCATTATCTTACGTAAGTCGGCATTTAGCTGACCTGGGAATCGAAAGCACGTTGTAATTCCTGACATTGCCGCCGAGATCAAGTGGTTTAAATCACCGTACGAAGGTGATGACAGTTTGAGCGTTCGGTAGCTGATATCGTACAACGCTTCGTTGTCAATCATATAGGTTTCATCGGTGTTTTCCAGTAGGTATTGAACGCACATCGTGGCATTGTAAGGTTCAACTACTGTGTCAGAGACTTTTGGACTAGGCGTGACCGTAAAGGTAGTGATGATACGGTCGGGGTATTCCTCGCGTAACTTTTCCAACAGTAAACTGGCCATTCCCGATCCTGTACCTCCTCCAATCGAGTGAGTCAATTGAAAACCTTGCATACAATCACATCCTTCTGCTTCCTTTCGAATGACATCCAACATATAATCACACAACTCGGCTCCTTCAGTATAGCGGCCCTTGGCGAAATTATTTCCGGCTCCAACATGTCCCACAATTATGTTATCGGGATGGAACAACTTGCCAAACGGTTCCGATATCACAACATCCATCGTTCCGGGTTCCAAATCCACCAAAACAGCACGGGGAACAAACCTCCCACCCGTTACTTCATTAAAGTACACATTAATTCTTTCGAGTTGTAGATCTGAATTGCCATGAAAGTGACCTCTTGGGTCGACACCGTGTTCATCACATATTACTTCCCAAAACTAACAAATTTGTTAATATTTATTAATATAATATGTATATGCAGCTTACTTTTGAACCGATATTATTTCCGGCTTGTCCAATTTGTATATGAACAATTTCGCGCATTTTTACTGAAATTTATTGAAACGTTTCTTCCTTACGTCATGTTGAAGTTCATAAATTAATAAACAAATGAATGGGAGGTAAGTAATGCCCTTGGTTTATACATACTTATAGTTGGCCAATTCAATGTTAAAAATTGGAATACGTTTTTGGAGACAGAAGCCAGCTTTTGGAGGCGAGCATCAGAACACCAGATAGCACCACTTACTCGCTTCTCCATGTTTGGTTTCCAAATCGTCCACAAGCAACTATAACACCCTTGTAATCTGGTTTTAATATGAAAATCGTGGTTGAATAAGGTTTGCTTCTGTTGTAAAGTCTAGCATTCGCTGTAACAACCATAAGGATATAACTTTCAGTCTGTTCTAGGGCACGAGGAACATAGTGCTAATTAACTTCTGCATTTTAATTCTTTGCCGCTTGTATCGGTGAAGTTATTTCACATTTGGAAGAAAAATCCTTTTAGTCTTCAACACTAGCAACATTAAGGCCGATCCTAAAGGCAGTTCACTCTCCCTGATACCGACATTGATCGAGATTTAAGTTGATGGTCCCGTATGAATCGCAGCGATTAGAAGTCCATCCGCGGCGTATAATTTGTAGGAATACGAATACGTTTGATATCCTTTCCCAGTTTGCCTTGCTGAGGGGTTTACACTTCTTCGCCAAACTGATAGTTGTACTAACATGTGTGGTGCTGCTTTCATGCAGCTTGTGGCTGCCAGCTCCGCCTCCTGACTTCTGACTTAGGCTTTGCGAGTTGCGATTTCTGTGATCAGAGTTTTGAAGCGTTTTCTAATGTGGTGTTTGATTGAGCGTGAGTTGATAGCTATGACGTTAGCTATTTTACTGATTTGGTCATTGGTGGCCTGCTAGGATAGTCTGAACGTTGTGGCACAGTCTGCTGATCCAGAGTGTCCGGTGCTGTCATTCCGTTGGGCTCTGCGAAGGCCCCTTATCTTCTAGTTCCATTCGTTCTAGTAGCTTTTCGTGAGTTTTGCCTGGATTCTGTTGTAGTTGTGTGCATCGGGCAGGTTTGCCGGTACGTCGTGGTGTATTTGTATTTAGTGTCCAAGTAGGCAATCGAACGCTTCACCTGGAGTAGTTTCTGATCGAGGGTTGGGGAGGTGCCTGTCGAATAGCCGTGGCTGCCTAATGCTTATTGCTTCGAAGCAGTTGAGGTGCTGGACTTGGTTGACCTTTGGCGCCTCCTCACTGCTTGGTATGAAACCGTTTTTTGTTTCATGGATTGTACAATCTGTTTCGCCCCCCCCCCCCCCTCAAGTGAATCAAAGGTTTTGACTATCTAAGAATCATAAATACAAGTAAAGATAGGTATTTTCCCAAAATAGGTAAAGGTATGGTTTTTCTTGGTGGAAAAACTTCATTGCTTAGTTCATCGTTCCAAGGTAAACTGAAATAGCTGTCAGTTTTGTAACAATCATACTGTTTTTCTTTTGAATCTGAATCTGATTGCATTTCTGAATAAGTATAGAAACATTTTCACCATAAAAAGATACATTTTTATTTACATGTGATGTATGAGGAAAAATCATGTGATTACAAAAAATTACAATGCAACGAGTGTAAAAAAATATTAAGCAAATCGTTAATTAACACCTATACTGTTTTCTTTTCTCAAGTACGTATCAGGAATGGCACTGCCGCTATCACTTGTATTTTGTACATTTAAACTTTTCGACCTCTTACTACTGTTAGTACGAAAAAGAAATTCGCCCACTGATTTCAGTGGACTCAACTTAACTTTAACAGGGCTTGGTAAACAGTCTCCATTTGGGTTATTTTTCAAATTATTTTTATCTCTACTCTCCACAGCGCTATTGCTTCGTAGGAAAGTTTTGGGACGCGTTTCATTGTTAACTTCAGCTTCAATAACGAATACGCCACGCGCCATTTGGGGTGAAGGTGACGATAGGCCGGTATTTTTCACTTTCTCTAACGCTGTCGTTTTTGTGTGGTCATTTAAACTTTCGTTTGAGCTATCATTTTTTGATATGCACTGAGAATGTGGACATTCTTCGAAGAAGACGTCATC
This sequence comes from Pyrocoelia pectoralis, assembly GCA_036250285.1. Classification (NCBI taxonomy): domain Eukaryota; kingdom Metazoa; phylum Arthropoda; class Insecta; order Coleoptera; family Lampyridae; genus Pyrocoelia; species Pyrocoelia pectoralis. The sequence continues at coordinate 1,127,845 of CM070077.1, read as the reverse complement.
ATCACCCTCGGTGTTCTCAGCATTGAAACAGCTATTACCAATACCGCTAGTGTCACTAATTCTCCGTTTTAAAATAGCCTGACTGTCATTTGACGCTTTGCTACATTCATTCAAAGAAATTTTCTCTCTCGAGTATTCTTCGGATATTGACGGCACCTCAGATATTCTCCAGATTTCTCTTGTGTTACCTGTTGGTGCTGCAGCTAGTGCGGCGGTTTGCGTCACGATGGCCGAAATTGGAGTAGTGATGGTGTTCAATTCGTGGTTTAAAGATAGTTGGGATCCTCCGTATGATTGTGATTGTAGAGAAGCCATAACATCACGTCGTTGCGACGCGAACCGACTATGTCCGTGATATTGTTGGTAAGCTTGATTAGAAGAGTGTCGCCCAGTAAGACCAGATGATGAATTGGACGAAGTTCGAATTCTAAAAAGCTGACACAGAAAGTGTTTTAAAGCCGATCGGAAATCCCTCAAGTGGTACGCATAGAGTAATGGATTTCCCGCAGAATTTAAATGGGAGAGAATGATGCAGAATAACATTATCGTTTCATTGACTTGGAAGCATTCCTCGCAAAATGATAGGATGAAGTTGATGGTATACAACGGTATCCAACATATCATGAAGAACAACACTATGATTGAAAGGTTTTGAGTTGCTTTTACTTCCTTCTTTTGTTGTGGTCCAAGTACTCTTAACATAGTTCCGCCGTGCGAACGGCCAGTTTTTGCGGTACCCTTTTCCGGGTTCATTGTTACAATTTGTCGTACCTGAAAAAAACTTAATGAGTATTTGTTAATCAAGACTGAAATGCTTACTTGTTTTAAGACTACTCTATAAATGTGGATGTATGATGCGGCCATGAGTAGAGCGGGCGTCAGTATTGTGACGAAATACAGGAAGACCAAGTATTTGGGATCCATCACCTTTAGGAAGAGGCACTGGAAATCACCTTCCATCTCTTGGTACCAACCCATTAATGGCAGAAATCCAATGAAGCTCCCCGACAACCAACATACGCTGATTATTACTGTAAAGAAAAATCTCATTACTAAATTTATCAAAACCTAATCAGAGAGATTAAAGCAATGGAAGACAGGTGCATATTTTATTGTCAATTATAAATTATTCCCCAAAATAATCTTCATATTCGTCGGTTTCATCTGCTACAGTCTCTTGATGTTATTGATCAGATTATTCGTACAGGATTTCACATCCCAATATTCTTTCTCTTCCATACCGTCACCTGTATACCACTTGCAAACATGCTTTGCAAGAAATATGACCGAAAATTGCTCGAGCAGTTTTTTAAACGTTTTATCTTGTACCTCCCCGAAGGTGCCAGCCATGTTTATAGTCCACCTTCCCTCGGAGAGGAAGAAAGATCGAGCGAGGGTAGTGCTAATAATCAAAGCAGTTGACGCACGTAGAGGTAGGTACTTGGAAATCCGTTGTTGCTAGATCTCGTCCCAATACAAATACAAAATAATTGTATAAAATTCGTATAACAAATAACTCATAACTTATATTGTCATTTACAAATTGAATATAGCAAAATTATTAGAATATAATAAGTACAGCCTCTTTTCTGAAGTGTTTACAGTATGTCAGCGGTCAGCGTCTTTCATTGTTAATATATTTATAATAATAACCGTTCTTATTTAATAGTAGTTTACGTAACAAGTCCCGAAAGTGACCTTTTACTGGACAAGTAGGCAAATTACAGGACGAGCCGCAGGCGAGTCCTGCAAGCCTGCGAGTCCAGTAAAAGCACTTTTGGGACGTATTACGTACAATATTTTTTTAAAAATCGGCCAGAAACGGGAAGAACAATTGACCATTCTAGGCCGGAAAGTAAAAATGAGTCCGGTAAAGTAAAAATAACAATAACTTTCCGGCTCAGTCCGTCAAAATGACATTTTCTGGCCTAAAAATAATCCGGAAAGTACTACTTTCTGGCCGATTTTAAAAAAATATTTAATGATGTTATATTAGTTGTGTGTTAGATCCGCCTAATTTCTGTTAGGCTAATTCTGAAAAATTTCTATGGACCCAGTGGTAAGAATCTACCTTCTTCGCCCTACGGTTAACTGCTCATTTTATGAAAGCTGAGTAGACCTGGAGAAGGAGAAATGCCAAAGTCATTCTAGCGGAACAGAGAATGAAATGCGAGTCATTGGCGTCGTAGTCTAGCCTTCTAACCATTCGACCAGCGATTAGAGCAGCGATCTGTGATACGTTTTTTAAGTAGTGAAGGGTGTCAAACCAGATGAAATCCATTGCAGGATGGCAGTACAGCATGGTGATTTGTGGGTAGACAATTCGTGTTTGTTCTTGTAGTGGCGTAACTTCCCCACGATCTGGATAGGCTCACCGCGTAGTAACAGAGACAAACATTGCGTCTGCGTCAGTGGAAAAACTTGGGAAACAGGCGTACAAGTCTGAACGAAATTGTGACAATTTTAGAGATTAGTTATTCCACGCAGATGGTGATTCATTTCTGGACAAAATTGTTAGAGGCGGTGACACCTGGGTTCACTATCACCAACCAGAAATGAAAAGAGTAAGCATGGAATGGCTCCGGGTAGCTCATCGCCGAAACCAACAAAATTTCGCACTTAACCATCAGTAGGAAAAATCATGCTCACTGTTCACCCCATCAGGACAAGAAATAAAACACAAATAAAAATTAAAAATAAGATGTTATTTTTATTGTTGTTTTTTTATTGTAATTTGTGTTTTGTTTCTTGTCCTGATGAAGTCTTACGAAAGCGGACGAAACGTTGACTTTACGAATTCCAGTTTCGAGAGATAAATAAATAAATAAATAAAGAGAAATAACCAAAAACTGTACCCTAATAGTGCAAATAATACCCTTCCTAAAAGCAGTGTACGCATTGACAGCACGATCAAAACATTAAAATAACTGCCCCCAAGAGCTGAGATACAAAGAGTGAGTGACAGGAGGCTGACACTAACAGAAACAGCAGTAGATCAAATAGTAAAGAACTAAAAGATAATGACATCAAAATAGCTCCAAAAATGAGACGGAGTTAATTATACTTGCGTGTCACAAGGATAGGTCTCCTCCTCAGCGTGCTCATAAAAATTACTTCCCAAAGCTACCAATTTTGTTAATATTTAGTAATGGTATAAAGAGCTCGGTTTATCCAGTTTGTATATTTCAATTTCGAACATTTGTAACAAAATTAATTAGACAATTCCTTCATTGTGCGGCCGCCGTCCGTGTTGAAATTTTTAAACGCACGAACAAATTAATCGACGTACTTTTACAATTGACCTGGTTAGTCTGAAAATCAGGAATGACAAGCCAATAAAGCAATTATCGACACGATTAAACAATGTTTTTTATTCTGTTGTATAAGCTGTGCATTCGTTTTAACAACCACAAAAATATAGGTAACAAGGGTAACTTTCATTCCTAGCCCATGAGGAAAATTCGCTTTTCTTTTATTGGCACGCCTTTATCCGCAAAGTTCGCACCTGGAAGCAAACTTTCTACTAGAATCTTCAAGGGTCCATTTAAAGAGAAAAGTTCGAACAGTATCAGATATCATATATCGAAACTTTTTGTGTTAAGAACTTCGGTGAGAATTAATATCTTAAGTTTGTGTAACAATTACAAGTTTTAAACAAATTCGTTGGTGTCCTCTTCTAGATAGAAAGATTAATTTCAACTTACTCAAGTATCTAAGCACAAAGAAAAATTGAATTGAGTTGCTTTAAATAACAATTTTTAATGGTAGATATAGCGGATGCTTTTGAGGAAAAGTTAGGAGAATTATCTCTGGAGGGTAATATCTCCAAATTTGAGATGCATTATATCTGCGGAACTCGCCGAATTGTAACAGAATGTATGAAGCATTATTAAAATATACACGTCCTACTAATTATTATACCATTGAATAAGTATTACTTATTATTACTGTTGAGTGACCTAATCCCTACCCGGTAATTAAGTCCTCACAAAATACGAAGAAAATGAAAACGTGTGAACGTTGTGAGCAAAAATAATTAACTATATTAACAAAATTATTACAAAAGAAAATTAAAGACTTTTTTGACACGTCACCTTAACCCACACTCACTTGATTCTTCTTTTTTTAACATACACGATCTCGCAACATTCTCCCACCTTCAATTTTTTTAACAACGAAAAAAATGAAAAAAAATAACTATTAATTCAAATAACGTTTAGGCATTTTCACTTTTCTTCCCGAATGGGAAACTGTATAATTTGGCACTTTATAATCTGGAACTGGCTTCGGGCTGACTTCTTTTCTCACTATAGGCTCTTCCCCCTCAGGTTCTCTTTTCTGAATTTTCTTGTGCTCTACAGGCAATTTATCTTTAGTATGAAATTCTTCCATATCGGCTTCCACCAAATACAAACGCACTACTGGTCTCACTAATTCTCCATTTGCAGTTTTTAATCTAACCACTCGCACATGACCATCTTTTCCCGGGTATGTTTCTATAACTTTTCTGTTGATCTTGGTTACCACACGCAATAAACCATTTTCATCCATCATAGTTTGAATATTACCATGATCTTTTCTTTTAAGAAAACATGCTTGTTGAACGCATTTAATTAATATTCCCTCAGATTCATTAATTTCAACAGCACTGAGGTTACTGATCCTTTTGAGACTCTTCGTATTTCCAATAAATCGCCTGATCCAGCCCATAACTCTGATCGCTCGAGTATAACTTGAAAACCGTCTCAAATACCATAAATCCTTTTCCTGAACGGTAGTGACTAAAACCGTTTTTCTGGCTTCTGATCTAACCAGATCATTATCCACTCCTAGATTTTCCGCAGGCCAATCGGATTCAGAAGTCAATAAAAACGTAGGACCCTACTCCCACCATCGCGTCTTGACGAGTTTTGATGGTAAACAACCTCTGTAAGGGAGATCCGCTGCATTTAGCCTACCAGGAACGTGTCTCCATTCTTCTGCTCTCGTAGTGGTTAGAATTTCATTAACCCGATTTCGTACGAAATTACCCCATACGGCCTTCCCTTTTATCCACGCCAACGCAGTCGTGGAATCGCTCCAAAAAGTCGTCGGAGGTGACACAATTGTTCACATATAAGCAACATTTTAATATCTCAGCGGTCTCTCGGAACCGTTCTACCGCTAAGTCTAAATGAGTGTTAATCACCGCGGCTAAAAGAAACGGACTACAGTTCACACCAAACACGACGCGTTTATTACGATATTCCACTATAGTCTGGTCTTTGTCCCACCACAAAAAACGAAGAAAGTTCCGATCGTCAGGACAAACACTTATCATCATAAAAGCACGTCTAATGTCCGCTGTTACACCGATTTTTTTCTCACGAAAACGCAAAATAATCGAAGGAATTAGCTCTAATAAGTTAGGACCCTTTTCAAGGCAATCATTTAACGATAACGAACTTCCAGTCTTGCATGAGGCGTCGAAAACCGGTCGTACGGGTGTTGTCTCACTATCTTTGAACACCGGTCTGTGTGGTAAGTAGTGTTTATGGTCGTTGATCTCATTTTTAGACACCACCTCTATTAAATCTTCGCTAAGCCATTCATCAAATACCTTCGCATAATCGAGAAATTTGCCGTTTTTTCGTAATTTTTCAGTACATGCTGTCAATCGGCGTTGTGCTATTTCCTTGTTGGATGGTACTTCGGTTTTGTCAACAACCCACGGTAAACCAACCTCATAACGCCCTTCATCATTAATCCTCACGTTCTTTTGAAAGTGCTCCCGTGAAAATTCTTCCCTCTCTGTTTTTGAAACACTTTCTGTAGGTTCCATAATACCAATGGTTTCCAAATTCCATAGATCACTAACTGATGCTTCTCGAACGAATAAATTAGTCACACTTAACGCTAGCCCTATTGTGTCTTGCATAGATCCTATCAGAGTCCAACCGAATATTGTTTCAAATGCTGCAAAACCACATCTCAAATGTACAATTTTCCCAGTCATAAAACTTCCATATAGATCACCGCCTACCAGGATATCCACATCCGCAGTAGAACTTTGCATATCATTAATCCATATGCCATTTTCAGTTAATTCACGTAACCATGGCCCTTTTGTAAGCTTAGGAATATGTCGACAAATTGCTGTTTGACCTAAAAATTCAACGTCTCGTCGAACACTGTTGTCTAAACTTTCAATGATTACACTGTATCTATTGTGTGTACTTATTCTGTACCTCCAAAAACAGTTTGTGTTAAATTTTCTTGACCTACTACTCGACTACCAATTTTATTAGCAGAACTATTCTTAATATAAGAGCGTTGTGCACCACTATCAAATAACAATCGAGCTGTGCACATTCCTTTTTCGCCTATAATATTCACCAATATCGTTTGCAACAACACTTCGCTGGTTACATTGATAGTTGTTACAGCTGTAGTCGAGTTAACTGCTGCGACAACAGGCGCACTTGCAACCGTAGATGACCCCCACACAGTGTTGCTACCTTGACGTGGTTGTGGGGCTTGAGTGGTTCAGTGATCGGTGGGGCGTGTAACGGCAGGCTTGTCCTGGCGTACGGCGGCCCTAAGTGAGAATCCAGACTAAAGACAACACCCTCGTGTTTGTGCCGTGCGAGGCGACCCGTAATAGTGGATGAACGGGTCCTGGTAGTTGAGTCAACCTTGGGGCGGTTTGAGATCTCCAAGGGCGACAACACACTACTTTGGCCGGAATTTCACTTAAGACGGGAGGTCGTGACTAACCCATCTCGATCAAGCGGCTGTGTCGTCGGGTCAGACCGCCGACTGGGTGAGCTTTTGTAGGGTAGTGGCAGCAGACTGACTAGCGAAAGCGAAACCAGGCCTGTTTTCTGCTACCCTGGGAAGCTATATCTCTCTAGTAGCCCTGGCGTCTGAATAGACGCCCCCTTGTTGGGCTCCGTGGTGGGTGGGGAGCTAGGGAGATGAAACTAAAAGATCCAACATGGACAACTTAACCACAACCCCAATTCCAAAGGGAGCGTCCCAGGACACCCCTCAAACTCAGCTGCAGGTTACCAAGCCTCAGCTAAACAAAACCAAAAAAAGTAAGCGCATATCCGGCGCCGAGCAAAAGAGGAGGAAGAAAGCCAGGCTGGCCCAAATGGGCCAAACTGGCCCAACACCGTCCTCCAAACCGACCACCTCCCGTGGCACAGCTCCAACTCGGAGGCAGGCTCCTAGAGCCAACTCCGATCAGGCAGGCCAACGGGTAGGCGAGGGAAAAAAGAGGCAGAGGTCGGACGATTCAACTCCGACCCAACCGCCGACAAAGAAGGGCCCAACACAGCCCGAACCAAAGGCGGGGAGCAGCAAGGCTGAACCACCCCGCAATCTTAGCTACAAGCAAGCTGTCGAAAGGCAACTCAGAGTAGCAATAATTGACTCTAACAACCCACTGGGTAAGCTAACAGCTAACCAGGCGGGTATGGTACAGAGCCACCTGGCCAAGGTTCTTGACCAGCATTTATTCGCCTTAACAGGCGCTACCCTAGCACCCACTTTTAGGGGATGGAGGTACTCGGGCGAGATTCTAAGAATCTCGTGTGACAACAACCATTCCCTTGAGTGGTTAAAGAAGGCGGTTGGCAACCTCCCACCACTGTGGGAGGCTGCACACCTAAAGGTAGTACAGGAAGACTGCCTTCCTAGGCTTTGCAGGGCTGCCATTTGGGTCCCGGGGGAACCTGAGGACTTGGTGGTAGTCAGGCAGCGCCTGGAGACGCAGAATTCCTGGGCAAGAGTGGGCAGCTGGTGTGTCTTCCACACAGCCGTGAAGGACCAGCCTCAAGGGAGGCTGGTAGTTTTCGGCATTGAGGAGATGGACCAGACCAACCTAATCGCCAGGGGAGGAAGGCTCGGCTACGGGTTTTCCACTCTAAAGGTGAAGGTTAGTAACCCCACGAAGCCCGAGGTGGCGAGTACGTCAGTACAGCCACCACAACCACAGCACCCGCAGCTGCCACAGGAGCAACTGCCGGAAGCTACAGTAGCATCACCACCCAGGCTGCGAAGGCAACCTGTGGCTAGTGCTTGCTCGAGTGTTAGCAACTCACCCGGTCCGTTTTCGAACTGGGAGGAGTTTGCAAACATCGAGGCGTTGTTGGAGACTGATTCCAACGACGCCGTCAAATAAATAAAAGACAATTATGTCTACATACATGAGTATGAAAGAATATTTTGTACAAACAAACCTGCAACACTGTCGGGCGGCTGCTGCCACTTTAAGCAGGCACCTGGCGGTAAAGCAGGACATTGCCCTCATTCAAGAGCCTTGGATTGTTAAATCAAGGGTTTCCGGTCTAGGGGGCACAAAAGGAACCGTTTATGTTGATAAACGGCAAGAAAAACCTAGGACATGCATATATGTTCCTAGCCACATTAAGGCTCTCCTACTGCCACACCTGTGTGGTCGTGATATCACGGCTATACAGGTAAGTTGTGACATACAGGGTAGGGCTGAACTAGTTATCGCTTCTATATATCTCCCAGGAGATTCTGTCGATCCACCTCCCAGTAATGAGATGGTGGAGCTGATAGAACACTGCGAGAAAAACAACAAACATCTCATTATAGGGTGTGACTCAAATGCTCACCATACTACTTGGGGGAGCACTGACGTCAACCCTAGGGGTAAATCGCTACTTGAATATCTGACAAGTACTAACCTAGAGCTACTCAATCGGGGCAGTGAACCCACGTTCGTAACTACCCGAAGTCAGACTGTGATTGACATAAGTCTGGCCTCAGTGAGTATCTCTGACCACATTACGAACTGGCAAGTCACTTCTGAAGCGACTATGTCGGACCACAGAATGATTTCTTTTGAAATCAACTGCAAGAGGGCCGTCCAAAAGGGTTATCGCAACCCTAGGGTAACGGATATTCCCCTCTATAAACATCTCCTTGGAGAAAAACTTAGAGAGCACCCTTCTGGGGGACGTCTCTCGAGTCCTGTCGACATACAGGACGAAGTGGATCTTCTTTCCGATTCTATTGTAGAGTCATTTGAACAGGCATGTCCTCTGAGAACTGCTAAGACACCCTACAACCATCCCTGGTGGTGCAGGGCGCTCGAAAGGCAGAAAACTCGGTTGGGCAAACTGTTCAATAAGGCAAGGAAGACCAAAGCCACAGCCGACTGGGAGGCCTACAAGGCAAACCTAAGGCTATACAAGAAGGATATTAGGAGGCGTCAGAGAGAGGCATGGAGGAGTTTTTGCGGCTCCATAGAATCCACCTCCTCTGCATCGCGCCTAAACAAAATCCTAACAAAAGATCCATATTACAACCCAGCTAGCCTCAGGAGAGAGGATGGTTCCTATACGGACAACCTCTCCGAGACAGCTAAGGTGCTAAGAGACGTTCACTTTCCTGGAGCTGCCATCACGCCGCACCCTATCTGGCCAGAGGCGGTCCCCCTCACCCCCACGAGGGATGATTGGGCGACTGCTGATCAGATAGTGGATGTGGCAAGGGTCACCTGGGCGGTAAAGACGTTCTCAGCACACAAATCACCAGGATTGGACGGCATAATACCGGCTCTCCTACAGTGGGGACTGGATGTTATTGTTGTCCACCTGGTGAGAATTTATACGGGCTGTATCGCCTTTAGATACATACCAAAACAATGGAGGGAGATAAAAATTGTTTTTATCCCCAAACCTGGAAAAGGTGATTACTCTACACCTAAATCATATCGTCCAATCAGTCTAATGTCTTTTCTCCTTAAGACACTTGAAAGATTGTGCGACAGACATATAAGGGATACAGCGCTTGCACGAGTCCCGCTTCACCCTAATCAACATGCATACTCTCCAGGAAGATCCACAGAATCAGCCCTACATTCCGTCGTGGGGAGGATCGAGAGATCGCTGGACTATAATGAGTCCACCCTGGGAGCATTCATAGACATAGAAGGGGCGTTTGACAAAACAACCTTCGAAACAATTGAAGCTGCACTACGCCACCATGGCGTAACTGAGGTCGTACGAAGCTGGATTGTGCAGCTACTGAAATTCAGAGCAGTGCACATCAGCGTAGGCGACATAACGGTGAGGTGCACAGTAGTGAGAGGATGCCCCCAAGGTGGGGTGCTGTCACCACTTCTGTGGAACTTAACTGTAAACAGCCTGCTCTGTCGTCTCAACGACAGCGGCTACTACACGCTGGGCTATGCGGATGATCTATCTATCCTAATAACCGGCAAGTTTGAGGCTACTCTGTGCAGTCTTATGCAAGCAGCCCTCAGAGTAACCGAAGAATGGTGTAAGGAACACTCCCTGTCCATAAACCCGACAAAAACGGAGCTAGTTCTATTCACAAGGAAAAGGAAGACTCAGGGCCTTCGAGCTCCTCTACTCTTCCAAAAACACCTCCAGTTTTCAGAGTCAGTGAAGTATCTAGGTATTACACTTGACAAAAAACTGAACTGGAGCAAACACATCCAGCTTAAAGCGGAGAAAACAAATAGGGCCTTCTGGCAATGTCGCCGCGCAATGGGAAGACTTTGGGGTCCATCCCCAAAGGCTGTCCTGTGGCTGTACACCGCTGTGATTAGACCTATGTTTTGTTACGGAGCAATTGTCTGGTGGCCTAGAACCAGACTCTCCACAACCATAGCACTTCTTAACCATGTGCAAAGACTAGCGTGCCTTTCGTGCACGGGCGCAATGCGAACGACCCCCACAGCCGTCATGGAGGCCCTCCTGGGTCTGCCTCCACTGGATCTCCACGTGAGAGAGCAGGCCACGGTGGCAGCCTTGCGTCTGAAAAATAAAGGGTTGTTGAACAGCAGAGGTACTGAGGTGGGACACTCTCGAATTCTGGGTGAGGCAGTCAAGCGACTGCCTATACTAGAAGGACGATCTGACTCACTCATCCCTCGATTTATACTAGGGAAAAACTACCGCATCTTTTTTGATGCGGAAGTGGCATCCCAACCAGACATATCCATCTTCACGGACGGATCTAAAACAATGGAAGGAACAGGCACCGGAATTTATTCCAAAGAACTGAACCTCCATATCAGCCAACCACTAGGCAAAATTTCGACTGTCTTTCAGGCAGAACTAGCAGGAATAACGCTTAGTGCAAGAATAATTCTTATGCACAGCATAAAGAATAAAAGCATTAGAATTTCCAGTGACAGCAGAGCCGCTCTGCAGGCACTAGGTCAACACAAAATTACCTCCAGGCTGGTTTCCGAGTGTCACCAAATACTGGAGCAACTGACAAACAGCAATACCCTTGAACTGGTATGGGTTAAAGGGCATGCTGGAACAACAGGCAATGAAAAAGCCGATAAGTTAGCCCGACTGGCCTCAAAACAACTGTTTTATGGTCCAGAGCCGGCTCTTCCACTTACAGTATCAACTGTAAACAACTTAATAACTCAAGACACCCAAGCCCAGCATAGGGTTAGGTGGAACTTGATGTCAGAATGCCGTCACGCGAGAGAGGCCTTCAGAGGACCATCTCGTAGCCTGGCGCGTTTTTGCACAGGGCTATCCAGAAAGAACCTGCGGCTACTTGTGGGCATACTTTCTGGGCACTGTAAACTTAACAAGCACATGCACCGCATGGGCTTGGTTGAATCACCATCCTGCAGAGGATGCTACACAGAAGATGAGACGGCGCAACACATACTTTGTGAGTGTCCCGTACTTGTCGAATTAAGACGATCCATGTTGGGGGACTCCTGGCCGGACATGGCTAAGATTAGAGCCGCTTCCCCGTCCAGCATCCTCAGGTTTATCTCACGTGTGGGATGGCTTGAGTGATGCTGCGGGGTCGAACGACTCTAATCAGGGAGGCAGCACAAAGGGCCCGAATAGGAGGCCTAAGTGCGCGTGGACTTTTTGACCACCCTCCCATCGTAATCCAGAATCAACCGTAGATGACTCGCTCGAAGCCGTGGTCTGCAATGATACTTGTTGACACATAAGAGCATAATGTTTCCGCCCACATGTTGTGCATGTGACAGACTCCTTACAATTTCTAGCTGGATGCCCTAATTTCAAGCAAGCATAACATGCCTTTTTCTCCTTTACAATCGGCCTTCTGACTTCAGGCGTCATAGCTTGCGCCTTGAAACATTTATCACTGTGATGTCGATTTCCACAAAATATACATCCAATTTTATCGTTGCCCTGTCCCACGTGTAGACCTGCTGCTGTGCACAAAGGCTCATTTGTCTCATTAGCCTTTTGTTTGTTATTTGTTGTCCTTTCAAAACCAGATTTTGCCAGCGCCACACGTTCTTCGCTTTCAACTTCTTGCTCTAAAAATTGCATAAGTGATTCTAATCTATTTTCCTGCCCATCTGTAGTCACACTTCGTTGCCATACTCGCAGTGTTTCCTCGGGTAAACTGGATTCAACAAGTGGAAACAATAATGCTGCGTATCTATCTTTTGTTACACCTAAAGATTCCAACGCTCTCAAATGTGACGCCAATACATCGTACATTTTTGCTATTTGAGGACCTGTCTTCACACTTTTATTTAAGACTAACTTTAACAGCTCGCGCACATATACCTCGACTAATAAGTCCTCTCGGCCAAAACGTTTGCACAGAGCATCAATAGCTTTTTGATAGTTCTCGTCAGATTGGGGAAAACTATCCACCACAGATTGGGCTTTCGAATTATTGACCATAGATTGTGTCAAATACTGAAATTTTTCAGCTATCGACAAATGTTGGTCTTCATGGATCCCTTTGAACTGAGCCCAAAATCCCAGCCATTCCTTCAAATCGCCATCAAACTTTCGCAATTGAATCTTTGGATACTTAGAATTATTCGAGCGTAAGGCCTCGTTATTTCGAGCACTATCAATAGATTCATTCCTGCCTATCGCATTTGTCTGATCGTCATGTACCCTATTTTCGGTACGGATCCTTACTATATTGTATTTTTGCGTATACTCTCGGATTCTACTAAATATTCCTCGTCAGTATCAAGTTCCAACAACATGTTGAGAATTTGATTATTCAGAGCCTCTATTTTAATATAACACTCTTGTATGCAATTTAGTTTGGCTTGGATACTCACAATATCGGAATTTTCATTATTCAATAGGTCCATTTGTTCCTTAATAAGTCGCGTTAGATTGGCTCTTAATGGTCTACGCGTTCGTTTTAACGCATCCATTATACGTCACACACGTCGTAGAAGTCGTCGTTTTCAACTTATCGCTTAGTAGTCCGTTCGATCACACGCACACACGGAATCAAATCTCACAGCAAGACAATCACGTCGGGGTCACCAAAAAATGTTGAGTGACCTAATCCCTACCCGGTAATTAAGTCCTCACAAAATACGAAGAAAATGAAAACGTGTGAACGTTGTGAGCAAAAATAATTAACTATATTAACAAAATTATTACAAAAGAAAATTAAAGACTTTTTTGACACGTACACCGTCACCTTAACCCACACTCACTTGATTCTTCTTTTTTTAACATACACGATCTCGCAACAATTACTTACTACTATAAGTGTAGTTGTAATTGAAAATCGTTTGACATTTGGACGACAGCTTTTCAGTGAGATTTAAGTATGTATTTATAATTATTATAAACGCGGTTATTTAATTAAAAAATAGTAAATAAAACTCTCAACCTCCTATTCCTTCTACCCCCTTTGAGAGTCAGAACCAATCACAATGTCTTCTTAATTAAAAAAAGTGATCGAAAGATTTATTATTATTATTCTGCTGATAAGTATAGGAAGTAAATGATATTCTCGTTTTGTTTTCTGTTACTGTTTTACTAATTTCTTCTTTTTTATCTGGATTCTGGAGTCCCTAATTAGAATTATTTGGAAATACTCATACTCATACTTGTTAGGTACTCATTTTTCACTTCTAAAATTTGTTAAAGTACTCATTTCCTTTGAGTTTATGAGTACTTCTCATATGAGTACTCCACCTCGAATACTTATGAATACTTTCCAAAGCTACTCATTGTGAAGTACTCATGAGTACTTTTGTGCAGTACTCGGCCCAGCGCCGATGCTATGTCAAATATGGATGGCAATTTGGAACTTTCTTACCGTACTGTAAAAAAGATTTTCCAGAAACTTTTAAGGAGCTTTACTACATTTAAAAAGGCATTTCTACAACGTTAAATAGGTTTTCTACATTAGAAGAAGAGTAGGTACGTCATTAGATCCTATTAATTTATTTATCACACAGACGCCATTTTCTGCTGTCAACAAGGAATTTCCATCCAAATCTTATGATGTATGTAGGTGCTTACTTACATTAGTGGGAAATTTTAGTATTATTTTAATTTTTTCCTGTCGCATCAAAAATAATTGTTGTCCATAACAATTTGTATATAATTATCGAAATAGTATATTAAAGTATAAGTGGATAAACAGGTCTTTAAAACACGCGCGAGTTTTCAAGCACGACGGCGTAGCCGGAGTGCTTGAAATAGAGCAAGTGTTTTAAAGACCTGTTTATCCACGAATACTTTACACTATTTTTTTTATTGGTTCACTTTGAAATCTGGTATTAAAATGGAAATAAGTTAATAATGTGAAATGGTCGAATTCGTAATGCGAAATCAGTATACCTATCGTTGTCATGGAAACGAGAAAAACGGAAATTAATTTGCAATCTGTCATTTTATTTGAAGTACCTAAAAATACTCCTGTCAGATCAATAACCAATAGAATTCACGTTTTTCAAATTGGTGATGTTAGGATGGCAACTTTAAAACACGCGCGTTTTTGAAAGTGCGATTTAGGATTTAGGATTTAGGAATAGGACACCAATAAAAAAAATAATTTATTATACGGGGAGATTTTTTAAATATTTCTTTTGCTCGCCAAAATGTTTCAGAGATGAATGCTGCAAAATTATCGGGCGAAGGCTACGAATTTACTTACATTTATTTTAAATTTGTCGATAACTTTACCAAATTGGCATAAACTCTTTGATTTTATATTATTTACCTAATAATAAGCCTTGCTGTTGAAACACGTGTTGTTTGAATACAATTTTTGTGAAGTAAGGGTTTCAATACATTTCATGAAGATATTATCATTAGTGTAGGTAATTGGATTTGTATAAAAAAAATAATTTTCTTTTGTTGAAGGACAATGTAAAAAATCGAAATCGATAACACTCTGTTTACATTTTAAACGAGCTCTTAGTTAATTAACTTAATTAGAATTAGTGTATAAATTATTCTTCTTCTCATGCGTGATACGTAAACAGGCACGTAAAAAACGCATAAACTTAATATAACTATATTATTGTTAAACTGGAACTAAAGATTAATAAAGTTAATCGAGAGTAATTGATTTCTCTGCAATTTGCACTTTAACTCAAATGATGACTCCCATAAATTAATTTTACTAGCAATTCATCACGGTTTGTTATAAGATAATTAATTGCCAATTAAATAGATTGGTTTACTTTTTCATTTGAAATAATTACTATTAATAATAATCATTGTCCCCAATACAATGGATAGGTACGAAATCTAACCAAAGCAGAATACAGTTAACCTACTGAGGCAATCCTTGCGACGAGAATGGGCGGAAAAGAGAATGTTGTGCTGCTTCTTCCATGTCATCAATGGTCTCTATCCCATATAGGATAAGAAACCTCTCCCTATAGTAGTGTCAAAATAGGGAGCGTCCAGTTGACAAGCTTGGTCCTTTTTGGAAAATCTTTCAGTTTAACAGAGGAGCGTTTTGTTGATGTATTAGACGGATGAAAACTGGATTTTTTGCTTCGAAAACTTTTCTTCGGGCGAAAATGGTACTTATACTACTAGTGCCTCGGCCATTATCGAGCGATTCTAAAAACGTTTTTATTTTCTATAACCACAAAACTTTAATTTACTGTTACAGATCCGTCGAATACTTCGCATAGTGCAACTGTGCAGCGGTGAGATCATGGGAGGAAAGTATTGCCCTGGGATACTACCTACGACGTGGAAAAACGTAAAAGTCGTATTTATACTGAAACATGGGCGAGACTCATATGGCCAAGTCAAAACCACTAAAGGCACTGGCTGTGGAGGGTACGGGAGAATGGACAAGGGTGCAGAATCTCTGTAAGGTTAGGACAAAAAGGGACCGTGTTCCAAGTCGAGGTATATGCAATCCTGACAGCGGCTGCTCAGCTATGAAAAGAGAACCTTAACAAAAGGAGAATCTTTATAGTTGCAGACAGCAAAGCAGCGATTGCAGCAGGAAAAATGCGAGCTATTTTTTCTCGAATCGCAACCCGATCGTGGGAGTGGGTCACTAACTAGAAGCATTAAGTTTTGTTGTATCCCATAGAGCTGAGGAACACACAATGTGGAAATTCCTCAACATCGAGTTAGGTTTTAAGTGACCATATTTAACTGTTACCTCTCCGATATAAATTTGGAGAGGGACGTGAGTATAACTGCAATTTTTAAAAAATGTTGGAAGTTTGGTGTTTTTTCAGGGTAAGTACATTGCCTGAATTGACATACATAGTTTTGTGTTTTTGCGATACCGACAGTTGTGGTTTCAATGTAAAGTTAATTAAATAATACTTAAATGAAAATGTAAAAGGCATTTTCACGTTTCCGTAACAGCAAGTGTCCATCAGGTGGTCTTTTAATTAAATTTGGTGGTAGAATTTTTATTAAACTAATCGATTCCCTTTCAAATCCAATAATAACTAAACAAAGGTCGACTTAATACGAGGTCTGATACAAAAGAATTGAAACTTTTGGCATTACGAAGGAATTAATTGCCGTCGCGTCCTTCTTCCGACTTTGAACCATCGTATGCTTACAACTTACTCGATTCACGGAATGAGGCCCAGAAAAAGCTGAGCACTAAAAGTAAACAACTCTGTGCGAAGTTTGAAAGAGACTATTGAGCTGCTGGACATGAATATTTGATATGCGCACGTCTTTAAATGGCATAAGGCCTTGTGTGCCACACATAATATGAAGAATTCAACATGCGAGGAAGAATCGCCCTCAGCCCAGTTGTTGAGGCCCACAACGCTTTATCATAGATACCATTTTTGGCTCGAAAAACGATCGAGCATCCAGTTTATTCACTAGATTTTTTCTATTTCCAAAAAAAATTGCTGAAAGGTGGAAGAGCTCATGTCAAAAACGGCGAGCCACCATGTTTAGTCAGAAGTGACGAATGTAAGCAACTATACATATCTTTTGTATTGGTCCTCGTATACATTTTATCAAAAACAAACTAGTTTTGAGCAGGTAAATGATTCACAGAGATTATCTGAAATTGCGTATTCATTACATTTAGAACCTCAGTTCTCCTCTAAAAGTGGTGAGTGTAGTTTCATTTGTAAAGGTGACATCTTATTTCTCCTTCTGCACGGTTGCGAAGACGGCAATGTAAAAGGTTAGTGTTATTTAAAAATTATATTTAATCAAATCAATGAGCGATGAGTAACGATTACCTACTCTATACACTTTATGAAATTGTTGCAATCTTTGTTAAAAGTGCAAGATATTTTTCTTAATATAAAATAATGTTAAATGTAGATGACATATTATACCCGCACTATAAATCCTCTGCCTTTGGTATATTGTATGTTTCGGAAAGATCATCTAAATCTTTTTTATCCACTTCTGTTATTACCGTGCTAGTTGTCATATACGTCGTGTCTAAAAGCAACGATTTTTCTTAATTATTTTTCGTGTTCAGAATTCTATTCCAACATACATACAGTGCGGTCCAAAGGTATGGAATAAATTCATTTTTAGCGTTATTATGTAATTTTGGGAAAAACCTGAAACACGTCGATTTCTATTTATAATTCACAATTTTTCCGTATGAAAGTCTTACCACCCTCTTGCACCCCCTCCGAGGTATGAGCAACCCTTAATAAAATTTAAATACGAACGGGTGGCTTGTGGCACCTTGTTTGAAAGGGAATTTAACTCTCTATTCAGCATTATAAAAATTTTTAAATTTGGTATACTCGTAACTCAGAAATTGAATTTTGAAAAAGAAATAGACCTCCGTTTGAGTTCTTGTTCTATTACCACATCCAATCATAATTAAAATGTCTATTCTCTGTGTTTCTCTTAACTGAGCCATGATTTATTTACTGAAATGCACACACAAACAAAATTTGGCAATACACAAGTGTCTGTCAGAAATAACTACAAATATGAAGTAGTCTACTAGTTAGATTTTTTATTTCATACTGACTAGTAATCTGTGTTTTACCAGACTCATACGAGTCTGGTAAATGAAACTTTACCGTACTAGAAATTTTGTACCCGAATACAAAGGTTGCCATAGCAACATAAAGTGACATGACTTTGGAAACGTCAAATTTTATATAAAGTTAATAGAAAAACACTTAAGAAATAGCCCAGTCAATGAAGGTTTTTTGTCGCAATAAATTAGGGGAAAGCTGAATTTTTTATATGTGATACACCGTTATGAGACATGTATTTTCTCAAAAGTCCCCGCCTCTCCCCCTTGTGCTTCTCCCCCCGTCGCCCCTAACAGCTTACAAATGCATAGTTTCACTAGATTGCTTACAAGTTCTTTAATATTCGTCGTAGAGAATTAATTTTTTTTTTATTTTGTTCCTTAATACCCATAAAAAGTATCTTATTCTTATAAACTTTTCGTTAAAGTTGATATTAAGGGACCTATAAAACAACAAACACAAAAAAAATGGTTTCTCGAAGCACGTGAATTTACTTTATTACCTATATTTTGGTTGTTAATTAAAATACACAAAAATGGTTCAAATAAAACTTTTAGTGTGTATCTTTAGCTTCAAGTTGATGTGGTTCATTGCTTGTTTAAGTTTATCGCTGGCGCTTGGGACGTCCTCATAGAGAGCGCTTGCACTCCGCTTCAGTGGTCCTACGTATACGCTTAGCCCAGTAAAATGGGAAAATTTGGATGAAATTAATGGTTACAGCTTTGAAAATTTGGGAACAGGCTTGTTTTGTGATCCCTTTGAAGTGTTCAAAAGTCCCCATCCGTACCCCCCCTCCGAGAGAAATGGGGGGCGAAAAAGTGTCAAAAAAATAGGATTTCGTAAATAACTGAAAAAGTATCAATTTTATCAAAAACAAAAACGTTAAGAGAGTTGTAGCTGACAAAATTCCGCACATTTTCATGTTTTATTTTTGTCTCTACGACCAATAGGAGCTGAGATAGATTTTTTTGTTTTGCGGCGAAACGTTAACACGTGCGCGCATCGCGCGTATTTCGCTTATATCTCGAGAATGGCGATGCGTATCGCAAAATTCTTCAAATAAAAGTTGTAGAGAATTTAATTACGAATAATTTTCTTTTTTAAACATTTCCGTACGATTAATATTGACAGAGACATAATCATTTAAACCTTTTCTAAGACACAATCGCTGCTCGTTTTGCATAATAAAATCAATAATAAGTCGAAAACTATTGATTCTACGTACTTAGTGCATATTATAAAAGTTGTAGAGAATTAAATGTTGAATCTACACGTATACACGAAATATCATTTTGGTGATCTTTACAAGGCGATGGAGGAAGAAATAATCAAAAATTCTCATTTTCAAGCGTTTCTTTGCAAATAACTATGTTTTGACTACTTGTAGACAGCAAAGTGTAAAAAATTGTTTTGACTTTTCCAAGTATCAGAAGTTATTCTCTGATCATTTGTGAGTAAATTCTTCATAGGATCACATTTTGTATACTACCTTTTCTTCGTCTCAAAAGTAGCTACAATTTCTGTAATAATACATCTTCAATCGTCAGTTTCTCGTCGCTGTTTACAGAAATACATAATTACATACGCGACAAAGTGTTTTTATAGGAAATTTTGTAAGCTTTCAATTAGTTTATATAAAAGTTTGTCGTAAAATAAATGGAAACGAAGATATTTAAGAAAAACTGAATACAAATACGTATACATTTAAGTTAAATTCTGTGAAAATATATAGTTTTTAAAGATATATTTTTACAATAAAGTGCAACTTGCGAACGATTTATTGTATTGTATTACCTTTGTATATATAAAGTACTGAAAATAGGATAAAACCAATTTTTAACAAAAATTTAACGACCATTTTTTAGCGAAAATCGGGATTCTTAATAAAATGTCAATTTTTGAGTATACAGTAAAATTTCTTCTTTTATGTATAATATCAACAGGATTTTTTAAATTTTTTTACCGGATTTTTTGTCCGTTATATCCGAAGTCCGCTAAATAGAGGTCCGTTATATCGAGGTTTTACTGTACCTTCAAACAGGCGCTGTAACTAGCGAACTATTTGTCGTACGAACTTCTGCCGACACTCATTTTACAGGTACGTTAATTATCTTTAAAAAACTATACACTTTACTGTCTACCAGTAGTCAAAACATAGTTATTTGCAAAGAACCGCTTGAAAATGAGAATTTTTCATTATTTCTTCCTCCATCGCCTTATAAAGATTACCAAAATGATATTTCGTGTACACATATAGATTCAACATTTAATTCTCTACAACCTTCATTATATGCACTAAGTACGTAGAATCAATAGTTTTCGACTTATTATTGATTTTATTATGCAAAACGAGCAGCGATTGTCTCTTTCAAAAGGTTTAAATATTATATCTCTGTCAATATTAATCGTACGGAAATGTTTAATAAAGAAAATTATTCGTAATTAAATTCTCTACAACTTTTATTTGAAGAATTTTGCGATACGCATGGGCATTCTCGAGATATAAGCGAAATACGCGCGATACGCGCACGTGTTAAAGTTTCGCCGCAAAACAGTCGACATTTAAAAAAAATCTATCTCGGCTCCTATTGGTCGTAGAGACAAAAATAGAACATGAAAATGTGCGGAATTTGGTCAGCTACAACTTTCTTAACGTTTTTGTTTTTGATAAAATTGATACTTTTTCAGTTATTTACGAAATCCTATTTTTTTGACACTTTTTCGCCCCCATTTCTCTCGGAGGGGGGGTGGGGACTTTTGAACACTTCAAAGGGATCACAAAACAAGCCTGTTCCCAAATTTTCAAAGCTATAACCATTAATTTCATCCAAATTTTCCCATTTTACTGGGCTAAGCGTATACGTCGGACCACTGAAGCGGAGTGCAAGCGCTGTCTATGACGACGTCCCAAGCGCAAGCGATAAACTTAAACAAGCAATGAACCACATCAATTTGAAGCTAAAGATACATACTAAAAGTTTTATTTGAACCATTTTTGTGTATTTTAATTAACAACAAAAATATAGGTAATAAAGTAAATTCACGTGCTTCGAGAAACCGTTTTTTTTGTGTTTGTTGTTTTATAGGTCCCTTAATATCAACTTTAACGAAATGTTTATAAGAATAAGATACTTTTTATGGGTATTAAGGAACAAAATAAAAAAAAATTAATTCTCTACGACGAATATTAAAGAACTTGTAAGCAATCTAGTGAAACTATGCATTTGTAAGCTGTTAAGGGTGATTGGGGGAGAAGCACAATGGGGAGAGGCGGGGACTTTTGAGAAAATACATGTCTCATAACAGTCATAACGGTGTATCACATATAAAAAATTCAGCTTTCCCCTAATTTGTTGCGACAAATGACACTTTTCGGCCTTTATTGACTGGGCTAAAATGAATCTATGGCCAGTATGAAATAAAATGTTTTACATTATTTGTACGTTAAATCAGATTACGTTACTCGTTCCGAAATTCTTGCCTCAGCTACGCTTCGGCAATAAACATCTCACTCGTTAACGTAAACCTTGATTTACCGTACTCATATGTAAATAACTATTGTTATTTTTTGTTAAACGCTTTTTTCCTCAACAGAATCAGAACAAATAAGAAAATACCTGATTATTATTTCAAATTAAACAGATAGGTAATTCTATGATCGCCTTTATTTATTTTTCAAGAAGTGACTGGTGGTCACTTTGAACATTTAATTTAATTCTTGTAAAACATGTTGAAAAATACACTAAGTATTTCTTTTTCAAAATTCAATTTCTGAGTTACGAGTGTACCAAATTTAAAAATTTTTATATTGTTGAATAGAGATTTAAAATCCCTTTCAAACAAGGTGCCACAAGCCACCCATTCGTATTTAAATTTTTGTAAGGGTTGCTCATACCTCCTAGGGGATGCAAGCGGGTGGTAAGACTTTCATACGAGAAAATGGTAAATTATAAATAGAAATCGACGTGTTTCAGGTTTTTCCCCAAAAGGGGAAAGGCTAAAAATGAATTTATTCCATACCTTTGGACCGCACTGTATAATGTTCCCATTATCATCTGTTGTAAGTATATGTACTATATAATTCTAATAAATTCATTACAATTCATAAATCGCAAAAAATAGTAAATTAATGGTATGAGAAAAAACCCTATTTGCCCCATTTGAAAGATAAATGTATGAGAAGAAGGCGGGTGGTCACCATAATACCGCAACAAGGCACGTACACATAATGCCATTGACTACTTAATTCGCTAATAATTAATGTTAAATTTTGGTATAATCAGGTATGTTACCTATAAATAAAGTTTAGTATGTACAAATATGACTCAGTCTGTTGTTGGGTCAATTCAGGCATGAAATAAAGAACGTATGTCGTTATTATAACTGGAGTAGGTACCTATTCTCTGTATAGAACAAGTATTTGGTAAAAGATTTTGAACGATAATTTGGGAATGAAACAAGTTGCATTGCCAGCTGCCCAGAAAATTAGCTCTCTTTACATGACGAGACCTTCTTAAATTAAATAACACTCCACACTTTGGGCTTGAAAGTTTCACCACCCCCTATCCTCTGGGATAAGTGCTTCTAACATCTTTCTATATTCTGCACTGCAAACTTGAAGCCGTAAACGTGGAACTAGGAAGTACTAGGAACTTACAACAAACAAAAATGGAGAAATTCATCTGAAAGCCGAAAACGTGTCTCTCAATACTTGAAATTCCAAACCCGATCATTTTAAACTGCAAAATATAAAAAGTTGCAAATGGAAAGTTGCTAATTGAAATATGGAAACATTTAATTTTAAATTTAAAACACTGGAGAGTTAAATATATGGCAAGCCGTTTTACCATTTATTCACTTTAGACGTTAATCTGTCATTTTAATTCAAATCTATTTCCATGTCACTTGTGGTAATGAAAATTACGCTCTTTTCCTTAAGAAGAATGCAATTTTTAGTCTTAATTAAAATTTAAATACAAATTTTCATTTTAAATTAGAAAAACGATACATAAAACCTATTTTTTCTTGTGAAAAATTTAGGAATTTACCTGAACGAAAGTGTACTTTTCATTAAGCAAAATTGAATTTATCTTTTAAATTAGGTATAGTGACATTGACAATTTGTCATCAGTCTGTCGAAAATGACAACCAACGTTATAACCTTAAAAATGATTTTATATGTAATATATATTTTTATTATATTTTTAAGTAAGTATTAGGTACTGCAAATAGTTATTCATTAGCTAAGTTTTAATTTCATTTCTTATGCGTATGCAGTATGCTCAACAAAAGCTCAATAGTTTCTAAGAATTTTAAACACCTGTAACTTATTATTACAATTTGTACAAAATTTTATTAAAAAAATAACTTAATTTTGATCTCCCCCAGTTGCCTTTTCAATTTGGCCAGGAGGTTAGAAATCACCCTGTATATAAGAAAACATTTTTATTTAAAAATTAAAATGGAAATGCACTATATATGTCGTAAGAAATTGAAATGCAACGAACTCTATAAATGCATTCAAATAAAAAATTGTTAGAAGGATATCATATCCCAAGATAATTGTTGTTGTGTGTTTTCAAAAGAAGCCCCGAACACAACGCTCGAAATCTGGAATCTGTAAATCGAAAAGGAAGCTTAAAAATATCCAAATTGCGAAAACTCCGGAAAGTGCAAACTGAGGCTTAACGGTATAAGTTTGGGATATTAAAGTACATAAAGTGCTCACTGAAATCAACAAACTCATAAAATGCAAACTACAAATTTTACACTTAAATTTACCCTGGAGACCGAAAACTTCATCATATTGAAACCTTGAAGCTGGGATTAGAACTTAGAACTAAGTAGTAACTGGAACTGTAGAATTTTGAAATGTGCAATTACAATCGGTAAATTGCAAAACTTTTAAAATGTACAAATCCAAGCACCGCAAACTGCAAATTGAAATTATAAACCATAAACTGCAATTCTAAGCTGTTTTTGCGTATGTCATTGCGAATGAATGTAATTGCTATGGAATACCTTTGCCAAGTCTCATCTAATATATCGAAGGCAAATTTATGACAATATACTCTTGTGCTGTGGTTTGCTTGAATCAACATCATTGGAGTTAGCGTTATTCCCATTTCGGCCTGTATGGATTGTGACCTAGATGTAAGAGGGCACTAAGCATCCTGGACGGTGAGAATTACATCTTCATGCCTTCATGCAGGATCCCTTTGTCACATGCTAATCACATTAAGAAGATTTCTACTACGAACCCAATATTTATGGCTAGATGACAAATTCGGTCGATGGAGGGGGTAAAAGTTATGTTTGTGGTTGTAATATGGGGTGGCACACGAAATTGTCAACCATTCTGTTGTGAATAAATTTTTTAATCTACACATGCCACAATTAAGGGCGTACACTATAGAAAATTGTTCTAAAGCAGCATTTAGCCTCCATTTCTATTATTAAACTCATTTCAACAACATTGATTCTGATCCTTATTACCCTGCACTATAAACTTCATTAAAACTTGCGAATATGTGAAGGGAACCCAACGGAAAAACTCAAAAGCATTCAAATCCAGATTTTTGAGGAATAATAAATTATCCTTATTAAACAATGTGGAAACCGAATTGAAATACCCCCATGTCAACAGTTACCTGTACAGTTTAGAAATTGCTTAACATTAGGACTGTTTGTTTGGTTTGTTTGGAAGAAAAAGGAAAAATCTAGTCTCTTCAACAAGAAGGCTACTGCAGTCGAAAAATCGACAACGAAATATGACAGAAAATAACACGTGTGGCGTCCAAATCATTTATTATAGATATCTATTGAAGAATCGAAATTGATGCTTACGTACGAACGAAGCGTAATAAAAAACTGTAGGTACAAGGATTTCCTTCTGCTGGAACACAAATTTTTCTCAATTTTGTACCAATAGAGAAAAAGAAGCGAATAATAATAATAAACCGGGAGTCAAGGTGTAGGTAATCAATGCAAAGTCGAACACTTTCATGATAACACTGTGATTATATTCTTAATTAACTCTCTTTTGCCAATTGCTCTTGTTTAATTTCGTTCGTGTTGACACAAATTGGAATTAAGCAATTAACGAAAAAGGAAATTGATTTTATTCGCCTTTTGATGGCGTTTAAAGAGAACGTGACATGAGTTGTAACCCATTTACTACTTAAATGAAAAATACGGCGAAGTAAACAGGAAAGGAAATCGTATATTTCCAAAAGCCCAATTTCAATAAATACGCGAGCCTGCGAAAATATTGCGTACAACGTGATATTGAAAAGAAGTCCTTCTTTCAGATTAATTTTGTTAAATTAAATTTTTATTTAAAAAATGCGATAAGGTGAGGAAATAATACTTTAGGTAGGTATTTCATCGGCAGTCTTTCATTTTAGTAAAACAGATGGAAAAATCCGGGATATTATAAAATGGAGCAACTAAAGTAGTTTGACTGTTTAATGTAGATGGATTTAGAAGAATTGTCACGGATAGAAGGAGTAGGATCTCGACGTAAAGAAGTGGAAGATGTGAAGAACAGATGAAAAACAAAAGAGAAAGAGAATTTTAAATAATTAACAAAAGTCTTGTTCTTTTTGTAAATGAAAGGCGATGAAGAAGATTTCCAAACAGTACCTATCTGAATTAATCTCCCATTATGTATACGTGGTGAATATGGGAAAATAAGCATTTCCAACAGTTTTATGTACAAACAGAAGAAAAAAACTAGAACCGGGATATGATAGGTAGTACCTATAAAAGTATTAATCAGAGATCTAAAAAAAAAATTGATCACCTGCTGTTCAAAAGAAAACACTTTAACGCGGTAAAGGGCTGATAAATAAAAATAAATAAATAAATAAAACGGCAATGGTGAAAGCAGAAACCCTTTGTTTCGGGGGACATAACATTGAAAAGAAGAATACTGTAAAAACCCCTTAGAAGCAAGAAATTTGGCAAAGCTAGAAAATGTAAGATTAAAACTCAAGAAACATGAAATAGTACGATGAAAAAAAAATAGCAAAAAAGGTTTGCCTACAAAAAAGAAAAATATGAAATGAAGTAATACATCATCATAATAAATAAAAATATCGGACATCTTTATCGAGATATTAGAATTAGAAAAACAAAGCAAACATAAAACAATGTATTAAAGAAGTATGGAGAACAACTACTTGAAGCTTGGAGGGACATTACAGAAATTAGAAAGAAAAAAATAATAAAACTTTAGGGGAAAATGGAAACGCAAGTTAAACGGAAGTTAAACTAACTAAAACAACAAGGAAGACTCAAACAAATTTGCCAACAAAAGGGAACTAAGATAAGGGGGGTGCAACATCCACAGATGCATTTATCCTGGTTTCTAACAGCAACAATGAGGGGTAGTAAAACTCAAACAACAGGGTTGATCTATCATGCAGGCGACATAATAATGATGAGAAGAAAGTAAGAATTGGAAGAAATATTTATGAGGAGAGAAAACAAAATAAGCGGAAAAGAAAAATAATTAGAAATATGTGAAATGAAAATTGTTGGAGCCAAAACACCTGAGGAAAAATTGTACAGAAAAGCAAACAGAGAGTGATTTAGATGACTAAACGTTACGAACAAAGTAGATGGGTGGGGCACATCTTGAAAATGACAGAACAAAGATGCTTAAAAAAGTGTACGTAGAATGATGGCGTAGAAAGAAAAGAACAAGATATCCAAGGAAAAAATGGCTAAAAGTGGTAAATAAGATCGAAACAAGTAATAAACATAGAAACTTCAAAGTCTGTATAGTGCTAAAAATCTAAAAAGTGTGCGCAGCTTTTAGCAGCGAATTTCTCTCATTGCAATAATAAAAACAAGTAATTCCACTAATTATTTATTTTAAATACAACCCAACTCATTCCGGCATTATGTGTCGTGTCTCATGTGTCAAGTTAATCAAGTCAAGACATTTTCAAAATCAAAAAATGGAAACAGAGCAGAAGCTATTATGAAATGCTTTAACTTTTTTCATACCTGTCATGCACTAATTTCATTTATTTTTACAATCTGCGCAATCTGCTCAGCTATTAAACGCCGGTCAGGAACAACATTTTATTTCTATTTTTTCCATCATTTTAGTTGTAGCGATAGTTTTTGGAGGCCCAAACCGCATTTCGTCTTTTGTGGAAAACTTTTAACCGTTTTACATATGATGGGATGGATGCATGTTTCTCAAAATTTGAAGTGGCGCCCTGTTCTTCAAAAAAGGAAGTAGACAGAATTAATAATCTGTATCTTCAGCCATTCGGTTATCTACGAATACAAAAAGGATCCCCGTACATAGAAAAATATGAAATATAATTCTACGAAAATATGCGAAAAAACAGTTTTTCTAAATAAAACAAAAGAAGAGCGAAAATTTCATTATATAAAGTAGGTACATAAAACAAAAACAGTATACCATTGTGCAAAGTTTTTGCGTTCGCGGTTTACATAGTGCCGATAAATGTCGGAATCTAAACAAATGCGGTAAAGAGGAGTTAAGAAACTCTAGGTATTTCCCACATCATACAAAAATAAGTTAAATAATGTATTTCCTGACTGGAGTATCCTGGAAGTTAGATAACTAAAAAATGAAACTTTACACTAAACAGCGAAAAATGGTCGGAAAAGCCATTCGTTTCATTTATGTTTGAATCTGAAAGGTTTTCCCTTACAAGTTGATAGTAAACAAAGCTCATCGTGTTAATTAATTCTACTGGTTAAAGGTTAAACATTCATCTTATCTCAAATTAACATTAACGAAGTTGGAAATTGCGAAAACGTATAGGTGACATAATAAAGTTTATAACCTCTTTAATTAATGTTTACATGCATAATATATAATAAATGTATATCAATTATGACCTAGAATGGAATGTGTTTCAGTTTTCCCCCTGAAAACAAGAATCCATTAAATTCCATTTTCACTTTCTTTTTCTGCGGAAAATTTCAATATGTGTCAACCGAGTGCCACCTATAAAAATGGTAGCCAACTTGTTATATTGTAATGAAGGCACTATTTGAATTATTTATGAATCGTAAAGAAAATATAATGAATATAACAACATTGTGCCATACTCATAAGTATTGTACTAAACTTGTTTGTGCATTACCGAATAAAGAAACATTTAGTTTGAATGATTTAATGATATTGTTGGACTAATGAAAATTTCGTGTTAATTAATTACTTAATTAAATATACTAACTAAACATAAACATGATTTATATCAATTGTAATGATAAATACAAGTAATGCCACTATATAATTTTGATTTACATTTATTGTTACAATTAATTATGCAGTTTCATAATGTAAGTTAATTGTATGATAGAAATCATATTAACATGGGATCAGATAATAAATTTTGATTTGTTAAATGCGCCCAAGAGTTCAGTTTTGCACGTTTCTCCAGCAAAGCAGTCTTCATCAGTAAACAACTGAATATATATTACAGAAATTGACTTAAATGGACGTGCATCATCGTTATTTATAAGGAAACTG
The DNA here is from genome assembly GCA_036250285.1 of Pyrocoelia pectoralis. Classification (NCBI taxonomy): domain Eukaryota; kingdom Metazoa; phylum Arthropoda; class Insecta; order Coleoptera; family Lampyridae; genus Pyrocoelia; species Pyrocoelia pectoralis. Next base: position 1,099,085 of record CM070077.1, on the reverse strand, counting down.
GTAACATTTTTATCTAATATCCTTCCTAATGTTACGTTTTCTAATAAGGTTCATAAGCATAAGTAACTAATCGGGAAAAAACCCTCAAAAGATTGAAAATTCCCTAGTACTAAAATGGACGAAGCAAATACGTCGCTGATGAATTCATTTCTAAAAGAATGAATTTAATGTATGATTACCTGTTCTCAATTATAGCAAAAATATATAATCGTAAGGGTTTATGATTTTAGTCGCGATTTCTTTAGACCACGTACAGTATCATTCATGGCATTGCACTGATATTTGCCCAGTTCATTCTTATTAATTTTGTTAATTGCCCATTTTGATAAGTGATGGGTTGGATGTTGCCTTCTTTTGCATAAATAGGTACATCAAATATTTCTACACTAACTGCACCCTTCACAATCTGTATTTTTCAAACGGAATTAATAACTAGTATTTTTTATAATATTGATTCCAATTCTAATTATTGCCCTTAAGCTTCACCATTGAATAACAGTTATTCAATGGCTTGACACTGCCCTATAGGCCAACAAAGCAGCAGGATGCTAATTTATTATATTCAAGTAATTTCATATAAACTTCATTTAATTACAGAATCTATCGGCCTGAACCCCTGCTGTTCGTCCCTTAGTGTGATGATTTGTTGATTTTGTTAGGACACCTAGGTACGTGCACTTTGGTTATTAACCTTTTAACGAGCATTTTGCCTTAGCTGAGGAGATTCCAGTTAGCTCCCTGTAGCTTTAACGTACTGAATATCGCATCGACACGATTTTAATTCCTATCCGAGAAGAAGGGGTTTATCTCCGATTTGTTAAAGAGGCTTAGATCTCCACAGTTTTCTATAATCTTCTTACGTATCTCATTTTTTAGTAAAATCACAATCCTTGTTCGCCAGTTATCAAGTATTTTACGTTGTCCTATGATTTCTTGGTCGGCTTTTGCTCTGTCAATTTATAGCATTTATATGGTCCCAGCATTGTTTTTTCTACATCTTCTATCTCTATGAGGGTAGCTTTCCCAAATATTCCAGGTATCTTGGGATTTTTTTTAAATTATTTTGTTCCAGGTTTTTTTTTGGTAAGTCTCCATATTTGTTTTTGTTGACCATAAACCGCTTTCGACACATTTGGTTAAGATCCCTTTCGTTTCCTTTGTAATGCTTCGATTTTCTTTTAATGATTCTTGACTTCTTATAGTTTATATTTCAGAAAGGTCTTCTTCTTTCATCTGCATTTAGTGTTTTCTTTTGAGCGGAACCAGTGTATTTTTTCCTAACGCTTTTTTTATACAGTGTGTTCATTTTAAAACTTACCACCCCTGTAACTTAAAAACCGCAATAACTTTCAACATTCGCGGGGACACGTCGATTTTTATTTTAGGGGGGAACGTTTTTGACAGTCAAGTGGTCTTGATATGTTCATCCCTCTAACCCTTAGCAACCCCAATTTTGAAATCTCAAATGCAACTACCCCACTTGTTATACATCATTTGAAAGCCCCTTTCAATACCAATACAACAGTGTATTCCATTTCAAAATTGGGTGAGATTTGATAAAGTTGGGCCCAATTCTGTGATTTTGAACTAACTTTTAGGACCGTATGCTTTGTGATTCGAAAAATAATGCGCTCAGTTTGCACATGCGATTTGTATTTACAATTTGTACTTGATGATAATACAGTAACGAAATTGTAATAATTGGCCGTGAATTCGCTTAAACCTATATACCCGGAGGTGATACGAGCAGAGGCGAAAATTTGAATTTTGTTTCGCAACAGCTGCTCATTTACATCTCATAGTAAGAAACTGTCTGTGTAGGAACGCTGAAATTCAATTTCAGTTAGAATTTGCATATAAACATTCTGCGTGTGTGAATTAAAATGCTACTCTATACGGAGTGTTCAGCAGCTTTGTGGAGAATTAAAATGTCAAGTAACTTCTTGCACACAGTCATTTTTTAATTACGTCTGAAGATCGTACCTCTGAAGACTCTCCTTTTGCACAATTTCATTAGAAATAATTAAGTTTAACAAAAATGTGTTTTAATCACGAGTAAGTGATATTGTAAGAGAGAGTACCTACATTTTAACCTTGTGAATATTCAGTAGACATTCATTTTGCACTAGAGCGTTATAGCCATTAAATAATCCAACCATGCAGAACTCTATAAAGTTCCTTTTTCATAATGGACGCATTAATGTTGAGGATTTGGTAGTATATTGAAAGGCAAATAATGAACGCTGTAGATTTTACATGCAACTTTAATTATTAGAAATGGCCGGAATTACATCACTCGTCACTCCATTCAAATTCAAGCGTAAAAGGTACAGCGATCGTTGTGTTTTGGGAGAAGAACTGATTTTATTTCAAATTCAGAATAGGTAAATGGGGTGATGAAAAACAAGGTCATTCAATTTGAATTAAGTTTTACTCGAGTGATCCGGACGACATCAGAATTGAAATAAAACTTAAAAATTTACGTAGGTTGAAGGCGAAAGACAAGAAAAATACATTAGCGTCTTATTTTATATGGCGTATTTTACATTTAATATATGCATTTGTATTTCGTAATTTATTTTTATTATACGATTTAAGAGTTATTTTAATGTATCCGATCTCCGTTTTGCCTTCGAAGCTTTATTCGAATTGAAAGAATTATACTGTGAACGCAAAGTAGCTCGGCCTCTGACGTCTGATGCGCGTTAACAAATGTGTAAAGGGACTGTCGGGATCGTCGAGTCTTCATTTTTTACCTTAAATCGTAGTTTAGGGAGAAACGTATAGATGTGTTCTGTCCTTGTTTGTCGTCTGCGCATCTAAGAGGCCCAGCTACCTTGCGGTACCTATGCTACTCGCGAAAAGGATTATCTATTCTCTGGAAGTTGTTTATGGTTCAATTTTAAGACAGTCAGCTATGATAGTATTTTCTTTTTACTTCCCTACATGGACTAATTTTTATAGAGAATCATTGAGGTATTAAAATTTATTGTTAAAAATAATTTATCTCTTCAAGACTCAGAAAAAGTATTGACTCACAAAGACATGCAATCGTTCTTAATGCACAATTAAACCACTTTCAAAATTTGATCCATTTATCGAACATTAACATACTTATAAGGGTAGAGAACATGTACGTACACGTCTCCATTATGGAAGGCTGTAAGAGTTGGAACCTTATGAGTATTATTTTCTTTCCAAAAGCTCGAAGTAGTGGCTTTTCCTTTTGGTTGTAATGTGGTGTGCCGTTTAATTTCCTTAATTCGATTTTCGGCAGCCTATAGATCCTTTTTGGGGTTTCTTCAGATGAAGCATGATAACTAGCTTCTAAAGCAAAGAATTGATCTTATCGATAGTATATTTGATGGTAGCGTATGACTTCAACCTCAATTCCTTTTCCTGTAGCGTTGTTATCGATTAAGTTGTTCCAGGACTTCATGAGCTTTAGGTACCAATTGGAATTTCACATTTAGCTTATCGACTTCTGGAACATCTGAATCTATCTTTGTTTAATTTGGTAAAACGTGTCCTCTCCGCTTTCCTTTCAACTGTTTGTCGGTCCATTTCTTAAATCACACCTCGCGTTGCGTCGTTTGGGTCACCTATATATTGAATAAATCAGTCGAAATAACTAACACTTAAAACAGATTTCTGTGTTGCGAAAGCTCATATAAAAATTGATAACGCACATGGTAAGCTTTTAAAACACCTCTCACTGTTTACGTTCTCGCTCTTTTCACAGCCTTTTCCCACAGTTTTAGTGTTGGGACTGCAGTTAGATTTAGACCTGTTCGGTAACAACTGTAATGTTGAATGTCTATATCGCCCATAAGTTACATAATTGAGATTATGTAACTATGGAAATTTCGATTCATGTAAAACAATTTAAAGTTTAAACTACATATTTTATTCTTAAAAGCATATTTTATTAGTACTGTATGTAAAATGTAAATGTATGTAAGGTATTTATTAATTTCATAAACTTTGTACGTCATCGTGTCTCATTTTCTCTTCGAAAGTTTTTATTATTATTACTTTTGTTTTCTAATTTCGATCAAACCTGGTGGTTATTAAAAGACTTTGAGCAAAATTCTTTTCCAATTTATCTTCCACTTCGTTAGACGATTTTTATTGAAAAAGTTTGTATTCCCAAACACGTCTCACGCGTAGTCTTTGTGTGCCGTAATCTTACGGTGGCACATCATTTGAAAGTGACTCGAGCTCATAATTTTAACCTTAAGATTTTTCTAATAAGTTTATTTTGAGTTGAAAATAAAATCGGCAAGTTGCAAGCTTCAAAATGATACAAGATTAATATCAATTTGAGGCAATATAAAAGATATCGTACTGTACGTGCTCAATTAATTGAGTTTATCGGTTTGAATGGAACAAGTTGGTTGTAAATCTATAAGGAGCTTTGCACGCTTCGTTGTGTATCAATTTTACCACCGTCACTCGTAATTACTGCCCCCACGTTGGGCGCCAAATTCCTTATAACAGTTAAAATGAAAAATATAAGCCTAAATTGAGAGATTTAAATTCTATTACGTACATTGAAATACAAGCAAATTCATATTTCCATTTGAGACAATTTAATCCAATTTAAACACCGTATTTGCAATAATTATACTTAACATACTGAATATAATTCTCGGAAATTCATTCAAATGTTGTTCTAATTTAGTCTTTATGGACTAAGAAACAACAAAGTTATGCAAATAAGTATAAGGAGTCTTATTCAAAAATTTATGCAAACTACTCAAGCGCGTTCTAACGCAATTTAACTGCACATATTTATGACGTAAATTCCATTAAGTCTTTTTACTCATATATTCGACCGCCATTTAACGCTTTCGAATACGATTACGTAAATTTAATCATTTTTGCTCGATAGGATCCGAATAAAAGTTTAGTAAAAAGTATAGTCACCTCTTTTTAAACGTTTATAAAAAAAACTTTTGGGCCGAAACATGAATCGCTATTTGTTTATGTGTCAGTGAATGTATTTTCATAATATTTATTGAAAAAGCGAAACATGTTCTAGAAAGCACGATTTTTCACATGAATTTGGGAAACATCAATCTGTAAGAATTAATTAATAAAAAAACTATTTACTGGAATGCAATAATAATGCAACCAAGTACACCTTTGATGCATTTTCGTTCAATAACAGTATTGTAATAATGAAAAAACGTTTTTTCGAAAATTGTTACGGCGTGTGATAAATAAAAACTATGAAAAATACGATCATCGAGATTTATTAATTTAAAAAAATGCTTAACGGTACATATTTGGCAGAAGGAAATGACCGCAACAGTGCAGTTCGCGGGGTTAGAAAGATGGAATGAAAGCACGATGAAACGTTATACCTATATATCCCTCTTTTGCTAAACAAGATATTTTAAACCCCCAAAAATAATCATCTCACATCTATTTTTACAAGATGTGTCTAAATCTAAATTTCTCTACTTCCTCAGTATTAATACAAAAGAATAAGTTTGTTTACAACAATAAGTTTCCATTTTGGGACAATTAGAAATAAATGAAAAAAACTAATTGTTATTTTTATATCATAATATATTTAGAAGGTATTGAGTGAATGTTTAATCAAAAATGCAAGAGAGAAAAAGATCTTTTCTACTACATTCTGATACAAGTTTCAGCGGGCACACCAGGATCAAATAAACAGGTGCAAATTCATCACTTTGCCACATGGTTCTTCCTCTTCACAGGCCCGTGTTTCATAGTTTGCTCATGGAAGCAATTGGTGACGAACAATACTTCAAGTAAAAAAACCACGGGTATGACTTTCACATTTAATTTCACTTGTGAAGTTTTTTGGGTTACGGAGAGTTCACTATGATGACTTGGTATCTATGTCGTATACATAAACATCCGTCTCTTCCCCGGTGATGATGCTTATCAAAAAGTATTCGTTTTTATTTCTCATTATAGAAGAGGTTTTTGACAAATCGCAATTTGATGCTGTTTTGTTTATCAGTAGAAACATCTGCAGCTTTTTCCATTCATGAACTATTAATAAATGATATTCTGCCCCTCTCGACCATTTCGCAAATAATCGACTGTTTGTCTCCACAGACTTTTTAAACGTGCCACTACTTAAGAAAAAGTGAATGGCTCTAACATTCATCCCAAATTTTTTTTACCAAATTTTAAATAAAAATGTTCTTCATTGTACTCGTAATATCAAAATAATATTCGATAAGGATACTTGTTTTTCTAAAAGAGTCGTAGGTTTGAATCTAATACCTAGGCATCAAAATACTTTTTGGGAAATTTGTTTATTGCAATTTCTCGCTTACTTCTAGATAATAGAATGAGAAGAACATTCATCACATTTGATTGAACCTTTTCTGTCTTGGTTCTTTAGGCAGCTTAATTGGGATTATTCACCCTTGGAATTGATGTTATACCCATATACCCACGCTTTCATTGCCACTTTTTTTTTAGTCTTATATTCTATAGATTCCTCATTATTACACAACGAATTTTGCACTACACCCCATTTAAATAATAACATAAAATTACATCGCCCATGACCAGTACGTATACGATTTAATTTAATCCAAATCATCCTAGAATTACCACTTATGGGTTGGTTAGGGTTATTTTGCTAGTGGTAGCACAAAGAACACAATGACTATTATATTTTAACGTTAATTTATTGGATACTATTATTACTACTCCTATACTAACACGTCTCTCTCGTACAACGATCAACACTCGTCTCTGCATGAACAAAAACGTTCTTTCGCGCATGCCTTTTAAATCAAATGGCGTTTTCTTAAGTCAAACGAAAATGTTCTATTAACTTAACCGCTACATGCCGCCCCCCTTGAAATGAGACAGGGCGCAATTTCAACATAATATAACTGCAATTACAGTTGAATAATAGAAAAAATAAAAAAGGTAAGTATGAATCCCTTAATTTCTAAACATTGCTTTGGTTTTTAAAGTCTTTGTTACAGTTAACTTCCACTGGCAAAACACAGATTTTCGACACTGCTCTTTTGTAGAGGCCACTCTGACACTTTATGGTCACTACACGCACCACACCGTCTTCGCCAGGGTGGATTTCTTCTATTCGCCCCAACTTCCACTGGTAAGGAGGCAGGGTTTCTGCTTTTACTATAACCATAGCACCGGGTTTCAGGTTTTGGGTAGATACCTTCCATTTTTGGCGTTGCTGCAAGGTGGTGATATACTCGGTTGACCACCGCTTCCAAAATTGCTGACTTATGCGTTGAAGCTGCTGATAGCGGTCCAATCGGTTAAGGGGTATATCCAGTACATCAGACTCCATCAGTGATGTGAGCGGTTGCCCAATTAAAAAATGTGCAGGTGTGAGAACGGTTAATTCATTGGGATCTGAACTAAGGGGAAACAAAGGCCTGGAATTGACAATTGATTCGATCATGACCAGCACCGAATAGAGTTCTTCGAAGGTTAATAGCGTCTCACCTAGCATTCTTTTTAAGTGGTGTTTTACAATTTTGACCCCCGACTCCCAGAGTCCGCCCATATGTGGTGAGTTTGCGGGTATGAAATGCCAATTAATGCCTAAATTATTGATTTGTTCACAGATCTCTTTGGATTTACCATTAATAAAATCGTACAACGCCTTGATTTGGTTGTTTGCGCCACGAAACTGTGTGCCATTGTCACTATAAACATGAAGGGGTTTACCGCGTCGACCGATAAATCGTTTGAACGCTGTTAAGAATGCATCAGTGCACAAGGATGACACAAGCTCCAAATGAACGCACTTTGTTGAAAAGCAAATAAATAAAGCTATGTAGCATTTTGCGCTTTTTGCACCCCGACCTTTTCTTTCCTTTATATTCAAAGGGCCGGCATAATCCACTCCGGTGGAGTGAAATGGAGGCATTATGGCCGTTCTAGACCCCGGGAGGTGGCCCATTAATGGATTAATTGTAATTGGGTTAAACTTAAAACATCTAAGACATGATCTAACAATTCCCTTTGCGGTGTTTAGACCGGAAATCGGCCAAAAGGTTTGCCTGACATGGGATAATAGAGCGTTGGGGCCTATGTGCGCTAACTTCTCATGGTAATCTTTAAAAATTAATTTCGTCAAATGTGCACTCTTGGGTAATAGAATTGGGTGTCGCGTATCAAATGGAAAATCAGATTGAGACAACCTTCCTCCAACCCGTAAGATTCCCTTTTCGTCAACAAACGGGCACAAGCTCACAATACAACTGCTGCGTCTTATTGTTTTACCTTGTACTAGACGGTTATACTCCTCGTGAAAACATACAACTTGAACGGCTCTAACACAAATCATGAGTCCCTTATTAATTTCGTGAGGAGTTAAGGCTCCATATGTCCGGTTTTTTTTGGGTAATTGGGCGTTGCATATGAATCGCCAACAATAACCGAATACCCTTTTGATTCGATTTAGACTAGAGTATTTTTCATAACACTCGATCACTCGTGTTACTTCAGATTGCATGACCACAAAATTGAAATGTATTCTACGCTCCTCCGGAGGGTCGTTTAAGAGAAGGGGAAAAATTGAGGTAGATTTGTAAGAATTTATGGTCCCTTCTTTCAACCACCTAGGACCAGACCACCACAACGCACTGGATATCAGGTTGACTACCGTACATCCACGAGATACGATATCCGCTGGGTTATTTTCAGAAGAAATATGCCGCCAATTGGATACTTCAGAGGTTTTCTGTATCATAGACACGCGATTGGCCACAAATGTGGTCCAACGCGACGGAGTTGCATTAATCCAACTTAAAACAATTGTCGAATCACACCATAGACATTCTGGGATATTACCTTTGAAGAGAGTTCTGACCTGACTAATTAAATTGGACAGTAAAACTGCACCTAACAGTTCCAACCGTGGCAAAGAAAGTTTTCTAATGGGAGCTACTCTAGACCTCGAGGTAAGTAAGCAAACATGGGTTTTACCATTCTTGTCCACCGATTTTAGGTAAACACAAGCGCCGTAGGCTCGTTCAGAAGAGTCACTGAACCCGTGCAGCTCAAAATATGTGGCATTTGGAATCACCGTGCATCTAGCAATGGTAAAGTCATCGAGATGTTTTAAGTCGGCCTTGAATTTGTTAAATTGAGTAGATAATTCCATGGGAATAGACTCGTCCCATTCCAAACCCAGATTCCAAATTTCTTGCAAAATCAGTTTAGGTATAACAAAAATTGGAGCTAACAGACCTATTGGATCAAATAGCTGGGCTACCAATGATAAAATAGTGCGTTTGGTAACTCTTTGAGAGAGTTTCAAGCTGGTGGCTGAAAAGGAGAACGAATCTTTCTTTGGATTCCAGAAGACACCTAATACCTTAGAAAGACTGAGTGACAATGGAGTCACATTGGAATCATCCGACAACTCCGAAACATTACTCTTAAATTTAGTGAGTACGAAATGAGCTTGACTCAAGATTGATGTGAGATTGGCCTTAATCTCGGTTAATTGAGAAATGGACTCATGACCGGTAATGACGTCATCCACGTACATATCGTTCCTTATAATGTTCGCTTCTGCAGGAAATTCGCTTTCATTAAGGACTGCTAACTCGAAAAGGCATCTAATCGCGAGATAGGGTGCCGAAGACATACCAAACGTCACTGTATTCAACTCGAAACATTGCAATTCATCCGAAGGATTATCACGCCATAGTATTTTTTGATATTTCCTTTCCTCGTTGTGTAACCAAACCTGACGATACATCTGTTTGATATCGCCTATCAAAACAAATTGGTGGATGCGGAAACGCAACAAGATGAAAAATAAATCTGACTGTAGAGTCGGACCAACACATTGAATTTCGTTTAAGGATAAACCCTGTGGCAAATCGCAACTTGCATCAAAAACGATGCGCAATTTGGTTGACGCACTTGAAGGTTTCACCACTGCGTGGTGTGGTAGGAAGAATTCGGAATGTCCCGTAATTTGACTGGGAGACATGTGACCCTGTGCCTTGAGATCGTTAATAGTTTCCACGTAAGCCGCCTTAAATTCAGGATCATGGAGAAATCTTTTCTCAAGATTCAAAAAACGCGATTTTGCACAAAGCAACGACTCGCCGAGAAAATGTCGCTTATCGTATTTTAGCGGCAACCGCACGATAAATCTACCGTCGGTGGCTCGCGATGTGGTTTTTTGAAAATAGCACTCACAATATTCTTCTTCAGGGGATAAAAATGTTTTTGGGGGAATATTTTCCACATTCCAGAACTTTTGGAGACTCTCATTTAGGCTACTCAAGGTCACAAAGGTAGAGGATTTAGGCACGTTGCCCATAGTGCGTGAACATGAACCCGAGACTACCCAGCCAAATCTGGTTTTTTGAAAAATCAGTCCTTGGTTTGACTGGGTTTGCCCCACTGCGATCAATTTCCAAAACCACTCGGCCCCAATTAACATATCGATTTTTCTTGCTTGCCCGAAAGTTTCGTCTGCTAACTTAATACCTGGTGGAATCTCAATGGCTGCAGCATTCATGGACGAAACGGGAAGGTTTGCCGCTATGGTGGGCACAACAAAACACTGGACTTCCGTTTGAAAATTGTTTAATCGAGATGACAACTGTACGGTGGTGCGACTATTGATTAGAGAGGTATGTTCATTAAGACCAGTGACCGTCAGTTCCGTCGGGTATTCCTTTAATCTTAACATTTTGCAGCACTTTTCCGTTATAAAATTGGATTGCGACGCTGAGTCTAACAGTACTCTGATGGTACAAGTTTTGTTCAGATTGGTAGCTAATACTTGGGCCGTTGGTAACAACGTTTGATAATTGGTAAGGGAAGTAAATATCTGTGTAGACATCGATCTACTAGGTTTATCGGTTTCGATAGTGTCGCTGGATTGATCAGTCGATATTTCGCTAGTGTTTGATGAACTAGCCAACGCTTGGGATTTACTTTCGAAATGCAGAGTTGTGTGATGTCGTTTATGGCAGATCCTACAACAACTAGATTGACAATTAGAAACCATATGCCCCTTACGCATACAATTTAAACAAAGTTTGAGATCCTTGACCCGTTTGAGTCTCTCGGTTATGATAAGGGTTAGGAATTTCTCACAATTGGAAATGAAGTGATTGTCACCACAATTAGAGCATTTGGCAGTAGTTGTAGTAGAAAATGTTTTCGCTGATTTGAATTTAGTTTCAACTTTGGGTTTGACTATGTTCTCATCGACACTATTGACGGTTTTGCGGTATGAGATCGCTTCCAAAACGGATTGTTTATTATTTAGAAATGCAATAAGATCACCGTACGTGGGAAGATCGTTATTAGTCAGGGTTGAATTTAATTTCTTTTCCCATTCACCAACAATCGTTTGATCAAGTTTGCTTAAAATTATTGGGATAATCAGCGTGTCCCACTGGTGAGTTGGTTGATCCAAGCACGCAAGACACTGCATGTGAGTTTCCAATGTGTTAATGAAATTACGCAAATCTGACTCTGAAAATTTCCTTAAAGAGGGTAATTTTATAATTTCTGTAACATGGTTATCTACGATACGACGTTTATTATCGTAACGTTGGCACAAAGTTTTCCAAGCGATTGAGTAATTTTCGTCGGTTGTATCATACGATTGTATGCAAACAAGCGGTTCACCAAGTAAACAAGATTTTAAATAACACAATTTTTGACTATTGCTGATGTCATTATTTCTATGCACGATAGACGAAAAAGTGTCAAAAAATGCGCGCCATTCTGTGAACTTACCTGAAAATTTAGGCAATTCGATACGAGGGAGTTTAATATTACAAGGTACGGACGGATCCTGGGCTGCGGTAGGAATTCTGTTTTTTGATTCCGAATTCGTTATCAATAAAGCTCTACTCATTAAATTAAAGTATGTTGTTTCAAACTGTTCCCTTTCAACTGACGCCGCTGCGTCCCCTTCGCTTAGCACTTCTATTTGGGTCTGTATGTCATGAAATTGTTCCAAAACATCGCTGCATTTATCTAAACGATTTTGTATATTAATGCACAATTCAGGTGTTACCTGTACATTGTCATTTAAAAATTTTTCAAAAGTGGTTAAACGCGCTTTAAGAGCTCCTCTTTTACAATTAAGGGTTTTTAAATTACTTTCGGCCATTGTTTAGGTTGTAGGTACAATATACGAATTGTTAAAATGTGTGAAAGGAATGTGTACATGGAATTCTCACCTTGAATAATTCTCCCTTGCACATGTGGGCTGACGCCGCTGTTTCTTATCTATCGGTGTTGTTCTGCAATGCCGCGATTGATGTCGGCTGGGAAACGAAGATACCTTATGTAGGCTCTTGCGAGTGTGAGAGCGCTGCCAATATACACTGCACACGCTTCTTTCAATTAATGACCTTTGAGAGTTTTTAATTTCTTGCGAAATTAACACAATTTTCTATTTTCCACTTTCTTATCCGGCTCGAAGGACCAATGGTTAGGGTTATTTTGCTAGTGGTAGCACAAAGAACACAATGACTATTATATTTTAACGTTAATTTATTGGATACTATTATTACTACTCCTATACTAACACGTCTCTCTCGTACAACGATCAACACTCGTCTCTGCATGAACAAAAACGTTCTTTCGCGCATGCCTTTTAAATCAAATGGCGTTTTCTTAAGTCAAACGAAAATGTTCTATTAACTTAACCGCTACATGGGTAGTTGTTGACTTCGTTCGGTTTACTCCTGAACAATTCTCTCGTTATTGTTTTGGTCGAAATTCAGCAATTTCCAAACAAACTTTGGTGTCACACGTTTTGTGCCCAAAACATTTGAAAAAATTGCTTGGCAAGAACTAAATAATATGTGATTGTTCATGACCATTTTCTCCACTTTTTCAAAGTTATCGTCGCTTGTTGATGTGATGGGGTATAGCATTAAGGTCAGTTCCCATCTTCAAGGTCCTCTTTGAAACGTTGAAACTCTTTACTGATAGTATACTTGCCAATCATTTCGAAACAAGTACACCAACACAACAAAATTGTTCCAATCGAGCTTACAACATTTCAAAATTTTCATAAGATTTTGATCAATCCTCGTATACGCTGTTTCTGCTCACTATTCCCAATAAAAACATTCGTTTCCTTCAATCTCACTCCGCCCTTTATTCTGAACATTATTTTTTCGTCTGATATTCTATCGATTTCAAACTTTGCGACTGTAAGTGAATTTATCCAACACGCATCCGAAAGTTTAAACTAATAATACCAGTAGGTAAAAATATTTTATGACAACATCCAGAATTTCGAAACTTAACAAACACCAGTAATGATGCGATACTCTCTAAGAAATTTCAAACAAAGGTACATTTTAGTCTGTTCGTGTTCGTCAGTTTCTAATTTTAAACTAATTTTACTGCCTAATCTCTCCTATTGAAATCAGCAAATAGGAATGCTACGGTAATGCATACAAAATAGCTTCGGCTTCGCATACAATTTTCACATTATATTTACATTCCCAATCGATTTACACTACTTTGGATGACCTTAAAAAGCTATTAAAAATATTTACAGAAATGTCAATTAATTAAAATAGAGCAAATTAGATAACGCTGAAAAACGTTCGTGGTATAGATATACGATCAATTACGATATTGCCTATAATTACGTTTACTCCCTTTTGTATAATAATCAATGAAGGTGATGCTAAATTAGTACAACACTTCCTATGTTGCATGTTCCTGGAGCAACACGCTAGTTTTTTGTGGAAAACATCATTTCGGCTGTTAGTCACACGCATTGTATATCGCAGTGTTATTATTGAACGAATTCGTCTGTATAAAAAACGTTTTGGTTAGTACTGTAATAAAGAGAGAACCGTAAATCTGATCACACAGACATCCATTTGTAACACTTCATATTTTCCGTAATGTCAATTCCAAAATAAGTATTACGGCCGCAATACGATTAAACCTAAATTTGAATAGCCTCGTCCTTGTCATTTACAACTCCCGCTCATAGATTTACTAGATGCAATCTTACAATTAGGTAGTTTATTGTTCACGAAATTGTTATAACGTTACACATTGTTACAATCGGTATGCATAAACATCAACGCAATGAATGTTAATTGGGTCGCTCAAGGAATGAAGCTTTTGAAACCATAGTCTTAATGAATATCAATAAAAACGAGGTTGTTGTAAAACAAGATCATTCGAACTATTGTAAAGAAAAAAATGAGGTCGTAATTTGATGTGAACAAGGCGACATCGAGATAGTTACATTACAAGTTTGGAATTAAACGAGCAAAGTTTCTCATTTTGAACAATGCCATCTATGGGAATTATAAACGTTTAAGTGTTTAAGTATTCCTAAAATTATTGTCGGCAGTGATCGCAATTTTTTCATAGTATATGTTTTTACATTACTCTGTTTTTTAACTGCTCACTTCAATCGAAGGTTATGAACAAACAGTTGGGTGTATGTCATAATTTGAATAATAACCATCGTGTTCAGAATGTTCATGCATTTTTTTACTCTTTACGCGGATATTGTGAAGAGTATCATGCGCAATGGGTTTTATTTGATTCAGAAATTCCACACGATTTGAAAACCAAAAAAATAACGAGTGGTTTATATGTATATGCGCACCAAGTCAAAATTTAATATCTTCACAATCTAGAGATAAAGATCGCATCACGATCTTCAATACCCAACTACTGTAGAAGATTGGGACTGGGAGCCATGCAATCCTAAATCGTATTAAAAGTGTCGCATCGAGAGCGTTACTGTGGTGAAAGAACAAGGAAAATTGGGATCTTTCAAGCTTGCCGGCAGTCGACGTTCTTATAAAAGGCAAGAAGAAAACGGTCCCACAACAAGACCGTAAGATGTAGAAAAGCATCGGTCGCCGAAGCGCAAAATTCCCACTATGAAGAAACGAAGACAACAAAGGGCCTGACGTTTAATAAAACCTAAACTTCCCTGTTCGTTTGCAAAAAACATGAATGGACGATACCTCTCAAAAGAATCAGTTTCAAGGAAGGTTCGAGACCTGCCTCTTTCGAGAATTACCTTTGTTCCAACAAACCAATAGTCTCCTAGACCTAGATTATACAGCGTACGGTGTGTCGCAGTACGTAGGTAGTTTAGATTTCTTTGCCAGTCTTTATCGGTAGGTCGATCACAACCCTCGTCGCAGACACCTACTGACAGCTGAGGTTCCTCGGCGAAGTGTATGGAGAAGGCGTGGGCTTCACCGAGGTGCCCAAAGGTCGCGATGAAAAAAAAATCCGTCAACGCCCATCGATTCTTTCCTCAAGAGGTGACTGCAGCCACATCCTATAAGGATTCGACGATTTCAAACAGGAATCTCCGTCATGTGCGAATAAAACGACAACGATGCCTGCAGAACGTCAAAAGTTTGGAAATCGAAGAAACAAGAGCAGAAGCCACCATAATTTAGATAGGGGAGGGCTCAGCTGTTTAAGATGACCGATGTACCACAAAAGTTAGAGAACCAATGAAACCCATAGAAAACCACGTTATTGTAGTTCATTGCTACATTACGCATCAATGTTGCCCAGTACTGCAGCAGTTTCTAATTTTGGCTACCTTATCCTCTTGCTGACATCGTTGCTGTGCCATACCCCACTTAAGACTGAACACAATCACGCCCTATAAGGTGAGAAGAAACTAGAAGACACGTTAGGGAAACACAAAATCGTATATCTCCAACTTTACTTAGATACCAATATTATTTCATTTTCTTCATAAACCGTTTGCTAGTAGGCCAAAAAGCTGAATTCTTTAGGTTATATAACATTGCACAATTTTGAACATTAGCGACTTTATTGGAATTTTACTAATAATTGTAATCACAAATTGATTTAAAGAGTTTCAAAAATCTTATATAAGCTTTCCTAGTTCCCACATTTACCTACTCAATAATTTCAACAGTTAAATAGGTTTTGTACATCTCATGCAGAAATTGTTAATAATTGACGCCATTTTAGATTTATGGAACCGTACACTATAAAATATTAGTTTAATATTCTGAACTGAAGTAATATCGCGTAGTTAAATTCAAAATGAAGATTGGACAACTTAATTAGAATTTTCGTCAATTTAAATTGCGAGGAGTCAACAAGTCAATTTCGATTTAAACCCCCAATCCTTCATTACCGCTGCTTAAAGAGATTTAAACTATAGGTAGTACAATATTACGAGATATATCCTCCACTATCTAATAGAAAGTTCAGCACTCGCTGTTTTTTTTCTATTAAATCGTAACTTTTTGATGAATATAACCAAGCCTCCCTTAAGTGGAAAATTGATATAGTGTATCATCTTTCATATCGAATTCTGAAAGATTTTTCATACTTAACGGTATTAATAATGTGCATTAACCCCTATCTACGTGATCTATCATTTTTATGTATGTACTTTGAAACAGAGATTTGCAACGCGAAAGTATGCACTAAGTGCAATGTACTTGCATCGTCGCAGGATACAAACAGAAAAATGTAATAGAAAGTAGATTTACAAGACATATTTTAAAAGGGTGAGGATATACAAATAAATCAGCTTAAAATGGGAGTAATGTCGTTTTTTGGAGTAAAATTACCAGCAATAGTAGGTACTTTTGGAGTAGTATTTCTTTTACTACATCTTTCAGGACCCGAACCCTTAATCACAAACATCTTTTCGGGCACCTATAAAAAGTGATTAGGTACTAATGCCGCCAATAAACCAATGCAATCACCTCCTAAAGCACCACTGGTAATGGTTTTTCTGAACATCAGAATACCTCAGCCAGAAGATAACTTTCTTATCCGACGAGAGTGTAGAGACCTGGGGTTTGAACACTATGAACACCGAAGAATGGATGTTTTGTGCATATTTATAGAGCGGTAACTTCGGAGTCGTAAGACATACTTTACCAGCAGACAAGTCCACGCACATCCCAGAAGTCTCCGCATGTCCATCAGATGTTCTCGACATGCCACAGGTAGTGCATACACGAACTCAGCTCAGCTCATCGCAGAAAAAATATGAAAGTAAACCCAAGGGAGATCCCTGACTTGCGAGCTGCCACAATACCTAATGGGGGAAATAATAGAATAACAGCGACTAGCCATGTCCATAAGGCAGAAACTAACAAAGATTCTGAGGATAAGAGACTTTACTTTCTTAAAGAAATATCATGAAGAATCATTACGGCGGCGCTTGGATTATATCAATTGAATTCGTTGACTCTTTTTTCTTCTTTCGCAAGTTACTATTTTAGCACACTTATGCGTTTATGGTTTAGGACCAATTTTTTGGAAGTTTTTCTACGGGGGTAAAATTTCCTATATCGATGTCATATTATTATATGTTTCGAAGAAGAGGTGTACAATTTGATAATATCAAAAATCCTAACGCGTTTTATAAAATTGCAAAAAAAGATATCTTGGGCTATGTTTTGTATTATAGATACAGTAAATTCGTTGTTTTGGCAACATTCAAAAACTTTCAAAGACTTCCATGCACTCTTGTAGATTCGTACAAGGTTTATACATTCTTTAGACATTTTTGAAAAGTTTCTTATCGAAACTCATTAGGGGTCTGGTGTAATATAATATGGTAGGTATATGCGAACATGCGAGTGTATTCAAAATTGATCGGAGTCTGTAATTATGTAATTGCAATATCTGAAGTACGCAAACTTTTGAGGTTGTTTGTCTTTGCAATAAATGTTATTTCATTTATTTACACAACAAACAAAAAAGAAAACACAAATAATAACAAACGACTGAATTTATCCTATTTACAAAAATATAGGGTTATTAGGAGCGCACTTGAATTTTATTACATGTTATAGTTCCATCGGGTAATGTTGAACAATCTCATTATAATAAATCTTGTTAGCTATCTATATATTTTCTTGGGTTATAACTTTTGGTACCATACCACAAAACGTGTTAACTAATGTATTATTTAATCTCATTGAGTTACGATAACTGAAGCTGTTAATGGAACATATTTCGATTTATTGATGTATTCGTAGGAGCCCGCACGGGTAAAAGTAACCTTTGCGGACTAGCCCAGGAACACCTTTTCTACCGTCTCCGAAATATGTTACATTTGGTAACTTTGTTTTCTAAGCCACTTCTACTTTGAGAAATAAATAACTTCGATTATTAAAAGCAATTGTTGATGTTTAAGTTGAAGTTTCAAAAATTTGACATTTTAATATATTCAATGCCTTTTAAGTGCCTTGAATTGTATTGTAACCAATTATCCTTTTGTCTTTAGATTATTGTTCATGATAGTGCGATCACTTAAAACTAGCCGAAAGCCTAAGAATGTTGTGTTTCATTTCACTCACAGATACCGAAAACGTAGTTCCAAAAAATGTAGACACAAAAAAGCATAGAAAAACAATTATTGACCACAGAAACTTACCTAAAGCTGTTCTTGTCCGAACGTGCTTCGAATACGCCATCGGGTATAAAATAGCCCAGTATCGATCAATGGATACGGCCAACAAACAAAAAATGGATATAGTACACAACACCACCAATAACGATATCATAAATAAACATCCGTGCAAATTATTAGGTAAACCGACAGCAGTTAGAAGTGCGAAAGGAATTCCTAATAAACCGACCAACAAATCTGCTACCGCCAACGATACGATATAATAATTTGTTCTTCGTCGTAAACGTTTCTCCCTCCAAAAAACGGCAATCACCAGTGCATTACCGACGATAGCAAAAATTGCAACTAATATTTCACTTATTTTATAATAAATATCGGGTTCGTAATTATTGCTGGGATTTAACGCAGTTTCGTTTCGAACCGTCGTTGCTTCCACAGTTGGATCTGGTGAAATCATTGTCACTTTGTCTCTATATAAACACTAAATGTATGAGACGTCCAGTTGATACCACGTCACATTTCTGTTTCCTGTAACAAAAAAAAAAGAATGATTGTAAAAATCATCTTAGAAAATTTTCAATTAGGTATATTCACAACTCGCTTCTTTCAAATTATATTCTACACTCGACATTTCCCTACATTTAATGGATATCATTATTCAGAAGATTTCAGCGCTAATTAGGTTATCCGATCCCTTTCTAAGTTTAATTATAATATTCTTTCGAGGTCGCCCTCTTCGTTTATGTAGAATCTTTATTTTGGCGAAATAAATTAAAAGTTTAGGTATAGTCAATATTAATAAAAGGTCTTTGATGTAAGTTTTTTTATGTATCGTACTCATAGAGATATTGCAAACTACTGAAGTAGAGAGAGGGTTAAACACGTAAAGAATTCAGTTTTGAAAGTTGGGCCAAAGCTAAAAGCGTTAACGAGATACAAAAAAATTGAAATTTTACAAATATCGAAACAAAAAGTTGATTGAATTGAATCCCAAAGCAGGGGGGGGGGGGGGGGTGAAGTAGAAAATAAGAGCATTAATTATGTATGTGGTTGGTATACGGAAGTAAACTTGTCAAAAATCTGAACAAAAATGTGATCATCATTATCATATAACTCGATGTATTAAAAACGCTCGACTGAAAATTGAGTGCGACTGCTTTTACTCTGTATTGAGCACCCACCACCTGAAAAGTTTTCGTAGGTCCGTGAACGTGGAATAGCTACTATTTGCATATACTTTTTGCTACCACCAAACTTCATTTTTCCTTAATTTAATAATTTTAAGCTAATTTTGAAGTCTTTTTCTTTAAGATTCGAGCCACACCTGATTCTGACCGGCCCAGCCATGCTACATAAGGCAACGACGCGCTCGATACTAAATTCTCAGTGTGAAAAGTACGATAGGATAAGAATAGTACTTACTATATCAAAAAACAAAGTTTAATAAGGCCAATCTTGAAGGTATTATGAAACGTGTTTTTTACACTATTTATTTTAATTTGCCCTTTTTGTGCCGCTTTTAAACAAAATTTTTTACTTTTTTTTGTTATGGTTGGTATCTAATTTGTTAATTTTTAAAATTTTAAATTTGATTTAGTCACGTTTTGTTTTATACAAATTCTGACTAGGGCCAGTCAAATTAGACTTTTGGTGAAAAAGTGATGCTAACTTTACGGGACTTTTTCAGGGTTGTTTGGGAAGTTAAGGAGAGCTTAAATCCAAGTTTTCGTATACCCACACCCCGTGGGATTTTTTAAAGGGGAGGAAAATGTAAAAATTTTGATTTCGCTATAACTCGGCAGCAATTGATCGTACAGAAAAAATAAAAAAAGCGTTTTGTAGGTTTGTTGAAGCTCTACAAGTTTCCTTTGGACGACTTTTCCCGAAAATTAATATTTAACGATTTATCGTAAAAAAACAGTAAAAAAAAGTAAACTTTTTTGGTCAACAAATAGAACTTGTTCATGTATGAGAGACTTGTAGAACAAAATCACCGTGTCAGATTTTTCGATCGGTTGAAAAATAAGGTCGAAGGGAGCGTCTGAAGGTGCGCTATCTATTGGCGCCCCTCCGGCAACGGCGCGGCGGCTCGCGCTCGGATCTCGGCGCGTTTGTAGCTTATATCTCTGTGCCAATGAATCGGAATTAAAAGTAAAAATCGTAAAAAAACAGTAAAAAACGTAAACTTTTTTGGTCAACAAATAGAATTTGTTCATGTATGAGAAAGTTGTAGAGCTTGAAAAAACTAACAAAATCGAAAAAAAAAGTTTATTTTTCATTTCGATTCATTGGCACAGAGATATAAGCGACAAACGCGCCGAGATCCGAGCGCGTACCGCAGCGTCGAGCCGCCGCGCCGTTGCCGGAGGGGCGCCAATAGATAGCGCACTTTCAGACGCTCCCTTCGACCTTATTTTTCAACCGATCGAAAAATCTGACACGGTGATTTTGTTCTACAAGTCTCTCATACATGAACAAGTTCTATTTGTTGACCAAAAAAGTTTACTTTTTTTTACTGTTTTTTTACGATAAATCGTTAAATATTAATTTTCGGGAAAAGTCGTCCAAAGGAAACTTGTAGAGCTTCAACAAACCTACAAAACGCTTTTTTTATTTTTTCTGTACGATCAATTGCTGCCGAGTTATAGCGAAATCAAAATTTTTACATTTTCCTCCCCTTTAAAAAATCCCACGGGGTGTGGGTATACGAAAACTTGGATTTAAGCTCTCCTTAACTTCCCAAACAACCCTGAAAAAGTCCCGTAAAGTTAGCATCACTTTTTCATAAACCCCCTTTTTTTGTCTAATTTGACTGGACATTGGTTTCCCAAAGATTGATCAGTGCTAGAAAATTTATTTACAGGTAAAAGTTTAAAATGTAAAAATTTGAGCTGAAAAAAGTTTAGTTTAAATTTAAAATGAAGTTTGGTGATATCTATTCCTAGTTCATGGACATGGTCAATTCGTCGTGCAGGGAATCTGTCCAAATCACAAAACTCATTTTTTTGTAAAAAAAATCAATTTTGTGAGGTCTCAATCAAATCGATACAGTGAAATGTTTTAAATTGTGAATTAAAAAGCAGCGATTCGAAATCAATCTGAAATCACTTTTCTGGTGCATCGCCTGTACTAACAAAAAACACATGGTTTACAAAACAGACAGAACGAAATAACATAATTTCAATTTCACATTTTAACATTATAAATATTTAAAATCTCTGCAAACGCATTTCTATAATCGAATATCGTACACGTGTCATGGGCATCGGTAAACAGCAATTGTAAATATCGTATAGAAATGTTCAACAATAATTTATAACTAAGGGTTTCCGATGAAATTCGATTGAAAAGTTTTGCCAACAACGTCAATGTGGGTAAATAAAGTTTCAGCTCGGTTGAATTTTTCTTTATAATTACGTATAACGAGTATAGCAAGGTGTAATTTTCATTAGGTAGTCCCTTATTTTATTTATTTCGTTATGGTTTATAATTATTAATTTCATTAACTGCTCCTTTCAATATACGGGGGAACAAGGTAGAGAAAATTGAAAATTATCGTGTGTGTAACTTGTGAACCGAACCGAACGAGTTCATTTAAATTTAAAAGTCTCGATTGGTTTTATTTTGAAAACAATATTTTTCTTCGGGTAAAAAGTAATTCCCCAAACGAAATTTTGGTTATATCATGGTAGCCCTAAGATGTAAGAATATAATAAAACTAGAAGGCGAAGAAATGTTTTTAAGGGCCTGATATAAAGGTTTTTGGAAAAAAGTATATTTTCTTGTAACACACCTTCTTTCGTAACATTGTTAAAAAATATTATTTATTTCAATCAGGGAAAAAATTATTTTATCCTTTTAGTAGGTTGTATAATGGGAAAATGTGTAAGATTAGAAAACTTGTTTTTTAAAAAACGTTATTAACTTCTTGCTTATTTCCGAAATTTCTTTTTGAAACTTGCCATTTCTTTTCTTATAAGACGGACTACTCCTGCTCTTCTCACTCTTTGATTTTTTCTTGGCCGCTCCTCTTGTTCTCTTCTTTCCCTTATTAATTTTTGAATCGCTTTCTTCTTATTATTTAGGTTTACTTTTTTAACATTTTTAAAAGTCCTTCTACACTTTATACTTTCAGTTTGTTTTCCCAATTTCCCATTTCAATTACGCATGCTTTATTTCCTATTCTTTGAACATTTCTGATTTTTACGTTTACCCTCGGCGTTTATTCAGGACTATTACCTTACGTACTATATTCATTTATTTCTATAGGTATACAGGGTGTCCCAGGCGGAGCTTACGCTAGACGTATCTTGGAAACCGAATGTCACAAAAATTTGAAATTTTAGGGCCAAAGTTACTTTTTCACTTACAATCGACTAAAAATATTTGCAAGGAAGTAGCACTTCCGGTTATACCGGAAGTAGACCATAACTTCGTTATTTTAAATAGCAACCCCGATTTTTTTTCTCTGATTCGAATTACCCCTTTTATTTGCTTTCCAAATGACCCTACATGTCAAATGTTTGCATGGCCACCTTGACTTTATAAGTGATTTAATGGAAATTTTATGGAATGCAGAGGTTCACGCCAATGGCTGTAACTTTTGAACACTTTAAGATAGAAATGCAAGTGATACATGGTTTTATAGAGGAAGAAGTGCTCTTTCTAGTCGTACCATAGCTTATTCAAATGAAATGTTCCAAGGTCACGTTTTACCTCCTTAAATATTCGACATTTCAAATGATGAAAACTCGATTTTTTTAAATGGCAACCCCATGGTTTGTTTTCATCATTGAACGCATAATTTCACTACCTTTCATTCGGTACCCATAAAGTATGGTGCGTGGAAAACATTTGTCAAAATAATGCAACTCTTTATGTTTAATGCGATAATTCGGTAAATATCAACCCAGCAATGGAAAAAAATGTTTTCCACGCACCATACTTTATGGGTACTGAATGAAAGCTAGTGAAATTCTGCGTTCAATGATGAAAACAAACCATGGGGTTGCCATTTAAAAAATCGAGTTTTCATCATTTGAAATGTCGAATATTTAAGGAGGTAAAACGTGACCTTGGAACATTTCATTTGAATAAGCTATGGTACGACTAGAAAGAGCACTTCTTCCTCTATAAAACCATGTATCACTTGCATTTCTATCTTAAAGTGTTCAAAAGTTACAGCCATTGGCGTGAACCTCTGCATTCCATAAAATTTCCATTAAATCACTTATAAAGTCAAGGTGGCCATGCAAACATTTGACATGTAGGGTCATTTGGAAAGCAAATAAAAGGGGTAATTCGAATCAGAGAAAAAAAATCGGGGTTGCTATTTAAAATAACGAAGTTATGGTCTACTTCCGGTATAACCGGAAGTGCTACTTCCTTGCAAATATTTTTAGTCGATTGTAAGTGAAAAAGTAACTTTGGCCCTAAAATTTCAAATTTTTGTGACATTCGGTTTCCAAGATACGTCTAGCGTAAGCTCCGCCTGGGACACCCTGTATAGAGAATTTGGACTGTTACAGGGATTGGACGCCAGTGTTAACTCAGAGCTTAGAATGCTGTCCTAGCAAGATAGGGGGTCGGGGTTAAAAGATACTTGAAATATTTAGTGGTTGCTATTCAAATTGTAATTAATTTGTTTGATTTCATAGTGAAAGAAAATTGGAATGTCCGTTTAAATAGAGGGTGGTTATCCATTAAACAACGTGCAACGTCTTCTAGTTAATCTATTAAAAATCCATAAGTTAGTATAAAGGGTGGTATGCTCATAGATGAAAGGCAAAAAAGCCACTTAATAGGAAAATAAAAGGCGTTCATTACGAAAAATGAGCTCAGTCGTCGGAAGTATAGAGCTAACAATTCACTATTATGTGGATGAAATCTCATTTATCAATGCAGAAGAAATGAAATTACTCCTTCGGCCCATAAGTAAGGATTCGCCGACAGTAGTTGTCTAACCGGGTGAAGTAATTAAAACCTG
Source organism: Pyrocoelia pectoralis (assembly GCA_036250285.1). Taxonomy (NCBI): domain Eukaryota; kingdom Metazoa; phylum Arthropoda; class Insecta; order Coleoptera; family Lampyridae; genus Pyrocoelia; species Pyrocoelia pectoralis. The sequence goes on along the minus strand of CM070077.1, from coordinate 1,074,702 downwards.
CAAACAAGTAAATGACAACCCCTTTACACCTCGCCATTTAAATTAAAAGGGAGCGAAGATAAATTTTCAGTACGTTTGTCGCAATAGTTGATTAAGTTTCATCAATCACCTTCAGTCTCGATCAAATCCAGAAGTTATCATTATTATTTTGTCTAGAATTGTACACAACTTTTAAAGAAGTTTGTAAATTTAATTACTTTCAACTGAAACCGATAAGTGTCCCAAGTTTCATTGATAAAATGCATTATGTAATAAAACTTTTCACTTAGCCGCGCACAGTAATGTTGCTGTAAATGCGAGTAACTTCCTAGTGGCGCATAACATGTAACTACTGAATTGAGTGGGTTTCAAGCTCAACTTTCATAACATAATAATAATGAACCAGATTTCTCGTTACCTACGTCAATTTGTTTACGTCATAGTATCTTACTAGAATCTGTCCGGTTTATTGCCTTCGCGCTTTTATGATTTATTGCTAACGTCACAATTTTTTATTTGTAAACACTTCGCCATGACGTATATCCGTCAAATCGTTGGTCCTTCGAAGCGGATCTAGCAAATTTCCATTATCTTTAAGTGTGTTTTTATTCATAGAATAAAAATGCGCAATGACCTTATGTTATTATAAATGTGAGAGTTACAGACAAAAAACATTACCGTAAAACCACAGTCAGGAAAATGAAAAACGTTCAACATTTTGTACTCATCTGCGTTGTTGACTCTTAATCAAAAGTAGCACATTTCGTTGAGAAGAAGTAAAAAATGGAAAATGAAATAAACGAAGTGGGTCAAAACATTCCGAATTACATATACCTACATATAACGAAGGCAGTGGTAGCGATGAACAACATTTTTATTATAAATTGAATTTCGTAAGACTTCCCTTAATAGACACGAATCAACTGTAAGAGTTCGTCGCGTTGTAAGCGTGTTTATCGACAATTGGGATGGATTCAACAACCGAAAACTATATACAGGAAATTACAGAACATACTACTTTAATTAAGTGCTATAGCTAGTAAGACCAATATTTTAGTACAGACATTACCAATAACATGTACATATGTTACAGAAGTGCTATTCCAAACTGTTCGGATAGAGTGCGCTATAAAAAATTAAGTTGTGGGTGTGTAGAACATATGAAATTGTTACGTAGTTCTATCGTAGTTAAAATTTGCATTACATATCTAATATTTTAATTAAATCATATCTTCCATTTTACTCATAATTTCATTTTCGAGGCGTCAAAAATAAAGCCGAATTCCAAACGTTTATAAGGAAGAAGTTCTAATAGTTTCCATAAGTTTCTACAAATTTTTGTAAGTTTTCTGTACATAAAAGATGATGTTTCATTAATTAAATGCAAATAATTTAGCGCATCGATGCCGTTTTCTTATATCAATGGGAAAGTTTCATTCATTTACCCCATTTTTAAGCAACACCTATATTAATAGGAAAAAACTAGTATTATTGTAACCGTTTTATGGGTAGCAAGGAAAATGTCTGCTAATTTAACCTGTGTGACCATTATATTGTATCATAATTTAACTTTTATTTAAATTTCGACTCAATTTTAATTCTTGTAAATTTAAGTTCACTCATTATCGTTTAACTTTTCTTTGTAAATATAACTTCATGCTGGAAACTGAAACAGTAACGCTGAAAGTTATATTAACAAACGTATTTGGTCATAGAGGGGAATCGTATCTTTAAGGAAAGCTATGTAACTGAACTCACTCTTAGTTTGATGACTACATATTGGATTTAATACATTTTACTGAGGCTTAATCGATAAAGTTCCTTTGTTATATGTTACAATGTTTCACTGTTCTAATTGTATTGTTTAATAACTTTGCAAGCCGATATCGACGTCGCGCGTCGGCATGCGCCGGTTTAGTTTTCTTTAACGCACGCGACCTGTACAATTTTCACTTTGTAGATTTCTTTTACAGATACACTTTCTTGGACCAAATTTTCCTAAACTTAGTGGTATAGCTACGCTTATCCAAACTTTTAGATCGATCTGAATTAATCTACCCGACCCAATTCTATACTTTAATCGAGCTACTGAGTATTCATTTATCCTTGTTTTGTTCTTTCATCGCTTGAGAAGTCGATTTTGAGAGGGATCTGCCACGATGGCCATTTAGCTACCGGAAAAAGCTACCCAAGACTGTTGAGTGACGTTAACTTACGGACAGATCACAATGCCAATGAAATATGAAATTATAAGGGCTTCGTTCTTACGGAGATTAGGGCAGGGGAGGGGGGCTTAGATCTGTGAAACGTTTGCTAAGTGTACAAAAATGAGAGACACGGACATCTTGGTTGATTCATTGACTTTACAATCTTGGGCGAGAAGATTGAGGCAATCAGTGCAGCCTAAAATATTTGCTTGGTACGTAATCAATGTTACCTCTGTCATACGAAGAAGTACGAATGGGTCAAGATTGGTGGTATATTTCAATCTTTACTTTTACTAACTTCAGTTGCGTTTCTGTGTCCTACCATTCTAGATTCCACGATGAGTGATATAATTTGCACATACTTTACCTTATCTTCCTGCTTTGCTCGCTGTGATGGTATTTATGTACTAATATTTTCCCGCTTTTGGCTATTGCTTGATCTGAGCTCATAAGTAGGTATAATCCTCATATATACTTATAGTTCGCCATTCTAATAGTAAACATTGGAATACGATTTTTGGAGACTGAAGCCAGCTTTTAGAGACGGGTACCAGGGGGCCAGATTATATTATTTATTCATACAATTAAGGTAAAGGAAAATAATGTTCAAAACATTTACAATTTCATTGCTAGATGGCACTACTTGCTCTTCGTAATTTGTGGTCTCCAAATGGTCCATAAGCGTTAACTAACTGAACTCTAAGCATGTATAAACAAGTGTATAATAACGACAGTTACAGTGCTGTAAACGATTCAATTCCATTACCACTTCATTCTTAGTTAATATAAGTTATTGTTATTATCGAAAAGAACAAGTACCTACTTCTTCCTACATGTAGGTATGTTTATTCAATCGTAACTTAATCTTGTAAATTGGTGACCACAAATATTTACAACCACCCTGTATACCTATTGCCTGAATTTGCATAATTTTACTCAAATTTCTGCAATTCGTCAACAAGAGTTTTCCATACCTAAACGACAACGCGATTTTCTCTTATAATTTAAATGTACGTATAAAAGGATGCTAATGTCGATCAATTAAAAATGTGATTCACATATATTATTATCATAGAGATACGGGTCGAAAGTCAATTTGTTTAAGAATTTCTGATTGCCATTCTTAATAGGTAAGTTCCGTATAAAATACAGTAGACAAGTTCTAGAATTAACAACAAATACATTGAGCAACTCTCGACAAAAGCGCCTACCTTATTCAGTATTATTATTATTAAGTAGGTACTATTTTTTTCGTCTTATTATTTAGTTTTTAATACTTAATTACACATTATACAACGAGTATTACCAAAAGTAATTTTGGATAGGAGGAACTCGTTGAATTGCTGAATGAGATTTCCTTCAGCTTTGATCATTGTATAGTTAGCTACAAATCCTAACTTGGTAGTAAAAATTCAATCTACGTATCTACAAATATTTAAGGTCTACTAATGCACAAATAGATGGATATCCTTTAGTCGCCATTCAGCTTTGTCTTTATTCAAATTTGCTTTCAAAAACACAATGACAAAGTGGGCTGAGGGTAACTGTTGCCTTTTATGAGAAAGCATCTCAAACTTTGTGTGGAATGGAAGTTAAAAAGATTGTGAAATCATTATAAATGCTATTGTGCACAACATTTTGTGGCGTATCAAAGGAAGAGACGAGAGTTTAAATTGAACTTACGTACTTGTGCACACAGCAAAACTTTTCATTTTTCCAAATTTTCACTATAACTACTAATCAATTCTTTAAAAGACGTCAAGTTGGGGACGTTCTGTTCATGAAGCCATTTTCATCAAATCATAAGACCATTTCGCGACCCCCTCCACCTTTAATTAATTGGTTTAGTCAACCAAAGAGACCTTTCATTCAGTTGTTTCTAAAAATGACCTGCAATTTGAAAATCAAACTTTCTGTAACAAAACCAAACAAAAAGCGATTAATGAATCTTTCGGCCAGAATTTGGTTTTACAAGAATTTAAAATTTTGAGAAAATTTATCGTTTTTTGGGATTTGCAATGAAAATTGAATCTCAAATTCCTTTGTCTCTTTTTTTCTTCCAATTTTCGTTTACCACCCGCACTTTTGTTCAGTTACCTATGCATGGCTTCAAGTATCTACCTACCAAAAAGTTTTGAGTGGTTCCCCTTCCCTCCTTCTAAACTACTGCTTTTCTCTGCTTATCGATAAAATATTTTCTTCAATGCTTCGAGATGATTTGCCTTCTTGGGGGTCCTCTTCCACGTCTGTGTCCCACACGACTAGCATAGGTACCTTTTGTAGCTCTGAGTGCTAAGTGTCGACTCTGGTTATTTGCTCTGCCACTTTCTTGATTTTTTGATGATCCAATCTTCATTTATTTTTTGGATCTTGAAAAACGTGCTCGTTCTTTTTAAAAAATAAGGAGAAATTCGAATTAAATAATATTTTAACGAAGTTTGAAAAATGATACTGATTAATGTAAACAGAAAATTTATTGAGAAAGTGACGAAAATGCTTTTAGCAGCCTCCCCCCAAATGCCTGTAGGGTGTACTACGCTCATGTGGTGACTGCTGTAAAGTGCGAATTAAAGCTTTGTAGTTGTTTACTCCATGAACATTACATTTTTTAAATATTGTAAGAAATCTACGAAAACTGTTTCAGTATTAGCCATTTTCAAAACAGCCTTAAATCTGTCATTAATAGTTCTGCGTTGATACGCTAAGATTTGTGTAAAAATTAAGGGAAATAGGTACTATTATTTACACGTTTTAATAATTATGAAATTCTATATAAATTGCCGTCCGTTTCCCAAAAAATGTTACGAAACGAATATTCTATCGCTATAAGAATGAAAGTGAGACTTTCCATTACATTGTTATAGACATGGAATTGCTGAAAAGATTCGATCAGAAAAAGATACGATGTATTCCACACACGCTGAACATGAATAAAATTCTTTATTGATCACAGCGATCAACCGATCATAAACTCACGTAATTTTGATGTAAAAGTTTGAAAGAAAATTTATATTTCGTGGTTGACGTCAATCAGTTTGTATCAAATGAGTTTCTAAAACGGATCAAATTTCAAACAAAATTCAATTGTATCCACCTTACTCGCATAAAAGTTCTGCGAAACTTATAATTCATTTAAATTGAGTTGGTTAAATGTTTATTTTACATAATAGAAAGCTTTATAACACGATTCAAACAGGAAAACTTGACTCGCCTTTAATAGAACACCAAGTAAGAGAGACTTGACTTTCACGAAAACAAAGGAATTAATTCATACAGACTCGTCAAAGATTATTGTGTATTGATACCAAAAAGACTCTTACCACGAAGAGGAAACTGAAAGGCGCCATCAAGCAGTTGACGGCAATCCAAGAAGACAACCAAGATTTGACACGAAAGCCAGATTCTTAGTTACCCAAGAACTATTTTCCTTTAAATGAACTATCATGGTCCCTCTAAGTGGCAGATATTTAAAGCAAAATTGGAAAAACCCCACTCCATTGCTCCATCAATATATAACATGAAACCATAGGCACCTACAATAATAGTGAATGGAACTACTTGCATCGATTCTGAGGAAAATCGCGGCGGAAAAAGGCTGTAAACAAATCAGATGTACGAATTCGCCTAAAATGCATTCTGTACAAAACCGAAAAGGCGTTGTGCCATCTATCATTAAGGAAATTTCTATTGGTGTCGTTATAATTAATTAATAATTAACCATTTTTCTTCGCTTCTCAAGTGTTTTTGAAGAGAGATTAAAACCAATTGATTAGCAGAGGATGGGAAGGGAATTACAATTGAAACCGTGAGACCAAAAATAGGTTTATCAACATAGCAATAACAATATTTACGTATTTTTAAATAAATTCAACTATCTGCAATTTCTTTAGGAGTAAATATTTCAGGTTCAGACCTTCTCAAACAAATTTTCTGTATCATTTTCAAGCTGAATTATCAAATCTTTGCCAATGTACATTTTAGGATCTTTAGTTTTTTTAAATGATTTCTTGGAGGACAAACTGTTCTTGAGAGTCATCAAGAATTTCAATACGGCTCTTGTGACTTCTAGTCACTGATCGTCCAACATGTGTACGCTGAAATCCCACACCTCCTCTCGACTTTATAGATCTCACTTTGTTACGTTCGTATGACTCGTTTGTCTCTTGTGCACTACAGAGTTTCACCAAAAGCAATTCTGCTCAACATTTAGATGTTCCATACCAGTGAGATGAATAGAAAGACACCTCCCTTCGTTTTGGTGGATATAGAGAAAAGACCAAGGCACTAACTGCATTTCATATTCTTCCAAATTCTTCAGTTCGAACGGCTCCAACTAAGACTAAAGTTAAGATCTCTATACAAGCAGAGTTAGTTGAATATCTTACAAATAAACACATTTGTATCTGTCGCTCTGAGGGAACGCACGATCTATAGTGCGTGTATTTCTCCAAATTGCTCTTTTTAAGCAATCTAAGCATTCGAAGATCAGTTAAACGAGCGAAATAGAAGCCTATTAAGAATACTCAGGGAGAAGAAGTTATCGCAACAGATTTTAATGCCAAAAATAAAACATGGGCGATGGGGGTGAAAACCTTCACGATGCAAGAGGCGACGAATTAAATGAATGGATGAATGAGACAATCGATTCATACGTACATTGACTTAATAAGGAACAGGTAGCATAACAAATGGATAAATAGAAGAATCGCTAAGCGATCCCAAGTACCTATAGAAAAAAAGGGTGCGACCCCGTGATAAACGAAAAAGAAGAGAATATCTTAAATCTAATAAAAATTTAGATGTGTTCCGGAAAATCTACGATTCGACGATAAACAACAGGATAATGGAGGACCTACAGGAAAAAGGTGGTACAAATAACAAACGGTTTGAATTTAGAAAGGGGAAGCTCAACACTGGACACAATCAAGGCAATAATGGAGAAACCAAAGGAAATAGAAAAAACTAGACTCTCAATCAGAGAGCCCCAATTTTAATAGGTTATAGTCGAAAATATAATAAGAATAGTCCCGTTTTTTTGAACTTCTTACGATGTTCGTGTTAAGTGTGTTAGAGCCACTTAATTTAAGCTCTGGCATATCTAGAATATATCCAGAGAAACTGTCTGGCAATCACTGCGCTCCCCGAGTACTCATTATGAAGCTGAGTCGGTCTGGAAGAGGAAAAGTGCCTAATAAGATTTTCTGGCGGGGCCGGCGTCGTAATCAGGTGAGGTGGTAGCATAGTACCTACCTCCCCTGGAAAATATTAAACATCAAATTAACAAATAATGCAACCTTAAGAACCAAAATGCAATCACATTCGGTATTTTATTCCGCCATTTTGAAAAATGGTCACCATCTTGTATTAAAAGCCGTTAAGATTTTGACCTATTATTACATAAACCTTTAAGTTTAAGTATTGACTTTACACACTAAGCAACGGCGAAACTTGTTTTCTATATTATCAGTTTTTAAATCCGAGCAAAATTTGGACATTTCATTTAGTTTGTCTTTAGTATTCAAGTGAATAGGTAGTGCTGTCATTGTTGGGGTGAGTAGATTTTAATTTGTTTATTTAATTAATTAATTGCGGGAATATATGACGTTTAATAGTAAAGCACTTTTAAAATAAAATGGAAAAGATACGAATTTAATTGGTTCGCGTGCCCACTCACGCTTAAATCGTGAAGAGAGAAGAAATTTATTTTCAAATTTCACTCACAGCTGCAATATGTTTAATTAACTTTTTTGAGCGAATTTATCGATCGGGTTTGTGTCAACTAATGAATTAGGTATAAAGTGACTTATTTGTATAATGTGAAGTGACATGCAAAATGATGTATGTGCACTTGCAGCTGCGGGGTGCAAGTCCCATACGTATGAGATACATATTGTTGGGACAATTCTATATGCAAGAATATGTTCATTTTCATTATGAATTATACGGGGCGGTGGCTTTGCCGAATGCATCTGAGGATTTGCAATACTAATGGGGGGGGGGGGGGGGGGGGGATGAACCAAAAATCTGTTGGAATCGATTAGAATATCCAAAGACAATACAGGGTGGTTCCTAAAGTAATCAAAAATATTATATGGGGCGCTTCGTCACTCAATTTTAAGACGAAAAGTTCATATAAACATATGAGATACAGGGTGTTGAATTGTTTGTAATAAATCAGCTCTGATTGTATTTGAAATTAATTTTTCCTGGTGACGCTACTGGTTTTTAGAAGTAATACGAAAAACATGTTTATTCTAAGTGGCCTTTGGAGTAACGTTAAACGTACAAGATCTTCAAAATCGTATCATACAAGGCTGTAATGTTATTCGTAACAATCCTGGTATCTTCGAACGTATTCGGCAATCAATTAGACATCGAGCAGATGCTTGCATTTTAGCTGCAGGTGGACATTTTGAACATATTCTCTGAAATATACTATTTTTTCTTTATGTTTAACACATGTTGTTGCTTCTAATAAAATAATAAAACGCCCTGTATCTCATTAACAACAAGACTTATCACACATGTTTATATGAACTTTTCGTCTTAAAATTGAGTGACGAAGCGCCCCATATAATATTTTAGATTACTTAGGAAACACCCTGTATACTGCAAAAGTTGTAAGAAGCGTAAATAAACCAACGAAAATATGGAGAGGAGAACTTACGAAGCTGATGGCTTGTAAAGAAAAAGAAAGAAGATTTTTTATGTCCTAACATGTTTTTAGCTGTATTATTACAAAAATGTTTTCCAATTTTCCAAATTCTGTAATCAGAAAAGTCGGAAGAAAACTGTTTATTTTCAAGAAATCGTTGACGCAGTGGAGTTACAGAATCAAACAAGGGCAAACCAGGAAAAATATAAATAGTGTGCAACACTCGTAACAGAAGCAAATCATACTGCAATAAAAACTACCAGAGCAACAATATACCTTTTGGCTTCAGTGACCTCCGTAGATATTTTCTCCTGCTAGCAGTCTAGAACCTTCTGGAACATTCCTAAACAGCAAAATCGAGAGGAATAACGTTTGTAGGGCTCAAAAATACGTCACGGCTCAGAAATTTACGACAATGAATCGGAATGAGCGCCAAAGGTCTAATCCTAATGATTCTAATAGATTCCTAAAGCATGATACCAGAGTTAAAGTGTGCGTATGAAAAATGACACTCTGTATATCACTATCAGTGTAGGTATAAATTAAATGTTGAGAACATATTATTATAATATAAGCAGTTATTTTTTGAGTCGTTAAAACCAATTTAATGCAATGTAATATCTATAAAAGCCTTTATACTAACACATTTCACATAAAATTCATTCAAAAATATAAAAATGCCTTTCTCCTTAATCAATTTTTACGAATATCCGTATAATAGTTAGCTTTAAAAAAATCGTTTTTTGTGTCATAATTCATAAAAAAACGATGAAGATGTAATGTAAAGTTTATATTAATTTCACGTATGTATATGGAGTATTCCATTTAGAATTTTTTAGTTCTATACAGCGTGTCCCAAAAGTACGGTCACACTTTTGGTTGTTTATTACATTAACCTAGAACGTGAATGAGGCAATCTCATTTTGGTTTTTAACTCCTCATAAAGAAAGGTTCGAATCTTGCTAAAGTAAAAAATTGTTTTGATTCGGTAATTTTTTTAATCAGAGTACCTATCAAAAATTACATCTTTCTATACAAGCTAGAGCCTGTATGTGTGTATGTATGTATGGGAATGTGACAAAATATACCAATTACGCTTGTAGGACGCCAGGTTTTCTCCTGGCACGTGCTCTTCTAGTATTATAAGGTCGATATGTGATCTAGGGAATTAGTTATACGACCAAAGACTATCCTTGTTAGGTACCTAATTCTAACATTTTGTCAGTCTATTTTTTTCCGTTCCCGATCAACACGAACTCCTATGCTTTTCGTCCCTGTTGATTTAAGGAACTTCCTTGATCTATAAAGAACACATATTTATACCAAATTTCAAAACGAATAATCGCTTCTAATTAAAAAATTCTGGCAAGTTGCCACGAGACTTCCCTCGTATTAACACTTTTTTCAAAAAATAAATACTACTGAATTCAGAAAAAATACTCTTAAACTACATAAAAAACTGCAATTTTTATCTTATAAAAAAATGAGTGCCGCCATTTTAGCTTACACCGGAAGTGACGTAATCAAAGGTAATATCAGCATTTTCGTTCTTGGCCCGAATGCAATCGATTGGCGAAAACCGCATTTCGATAACTTTAATAGTTTCTGAGTATAGAGCGTTGCAGTCATTTTTTAAAAATGATTTTTTTAACACATTTTTCAAAAAATAAGTAAGCACAATATATATTGCTGAATTCAGAAAAAATTCTCTTTTAAACTACATAAAAAAACTGCAACTTTATCTTATAAAAAAATGAGTGCCGCCATTTTAGCTTACACCGGAAGTGACGTCATCAAAGGTAATATCAGCATTTTCGTCCTTGGCCCAAATGTAATTCATTAGCGAAAACCGCATTTCGATAACTTTAATAGTTTCTGAGTATCGAGCGTTGCAGTCATTTTTTAATAATTATTTTTTTTAACACTTTTTTCAAAAAATAAGTATAGCACAATATATATTGCTGAATTCAAAAAAAAATTCTCTTTTAAACTACATAAAAAAAACTGCAACTTTATCTTATAAAAAAATGAGTGCCGCCATTTTAGCTTATACCGGAAGTGACGTCATCAAAGGTAATAACAGCATTTTCGTCCTTGGCCCGAATGTAATCGATTGGCGAAAACCGCATTTCGATAACTTTAATAGTTTCTGAGTTTAGAGCGTTGCAAGGAATGTGTACGTACAGACTACAGACTACAGACGACAGACGGAAATTTTTTTTTTGCATATTTTGAATCTACGTATTCGGAAACGCAAAGATATGTAAAAATTTCCATAGGTCAAATTTTTTTTTTTTGGAAAACTAATACCTACAATACTTCCCTTTTACTTCGTACTCGGGAAGTAAAAAGAATAATCGCGCACACGGACGGACAACAGTACAAAACTATAAAAGAACTGAGGATCCTTAAAACCATTTTGACATCTCTTAGGAAAAATTTGCGTGGTAGCTTAAAATGCATTATTTGTTTATTGGACATCTATGCAATGCATTTCGACGTTTTTCCCACGAAATTGCTGCACAAATAACGATTTTGTGTAAATTTTGCTCCATAACTTTTGGCGTGGGTGACGAATAGGAATGATATTGAATAGTTGCATATCTAAGGACCATAAACTATAATCTAGCAAAAGTCCGAGGTCTATACTTATCTAGAGAATTACCTAAGTACCTAATTCTAAAATTTTGTCTCTCTATTTTTTACCGTTCCCGATCCACACGAGCCCCTGTAACTTTTGCCCCTGTTGGTTTAGGGGCCTGAAAGTCAATAGCGTCCTTTCTTAATTTATAAAGAACCCGTATACCAAAGGATTGGTCTCTTCTAAAAAGAGTTATCGCGCGCACGGCGACGGACGGAAAACAGTACAAAACTGTGAAGGATCTTAATAAAAATTGGGAAAGAGTACATGAATTCTATGCCTAAAATTTTTATGAGTTTGCTTTTGGACGAATTCATGCACTCTTTGAGATATCGAGATACCGTATCTTTTAAGCGGGATAAACATTTGAAAAGATGAATTAATCATAGGTAAAAATATCGTTTTCTCATTTGACCAGGTGATTTTTAACTAGGCACATTGTAGCTGTGTCTGTATGATTAATATTGAACTTTATCAACTTATCAAAAACCTGAAAATGATCAGCATGTTCGAAACTAGTTAACGTCTTTTTATGTTAACATCGTCCATCTAGTTTCCAGTTTTTCATCTTCAGTTTATATTATCTACTGAACCCCATTTTGTATTCTGATCGTTTAACAATAGATTCCGTCAACCCACTAAAACGGTTTCTTTATCCCTTGTTACAAATCGTCTCAACACGCGTCATAGTGCAATCTCGCGTAATAACATTCCGTTGAATAATTATTAAAATTCTGTCAGTAATTATGTTATGTAGTAAACCATAACATTGAATAATGAGTTCGTGTACCTACGTGTGTTTCAAGCAAATGCGTAATAAAAGCAAGTGTATATTTCTAAATCCAGGGTGATAAAGATTAACAATCTTCATCAATTAAAGGCGCTCTTTAATTGCAAATTAGGTGAAACTGACAAGTTTGAAATATTAAGTATAGCGAAGACATGCACCGCGCATAAATTGTAATTATTATGACCGATGAAACAAGCGAATACTTACCTTAATTACAAAAAGCGGAAACTCCAATTATTTTATAACACTTCTATAGAAACACTAAATCATCAATTAATCTAACTACTTCTACATATTACCATAGTAGGAGAAAACTTTAGCTCATATTTTTGGCGCGGTAAACGGATGCGTTTATTTAATAGCTTAACGTAAATTTCGTGTTCAAGAAATAAAACATAAACCACTTGTTGAATACAAGATCCGATCTTAGTATATTTATTACCAAGAAAGGTTTGTTACAAACTGACGTACGACTTCTCTCAAATTCGGCGCTCGCACTTTTCGCGTCTGCGCCATTTTCCTTGAGGGATTAAAAAAAATACGTAAAAAATGATAAAATTTTTTAGCCACACACGTACAGCTCGCGGAAACCCAAACATGACTAAAGCGGATACTTCCTCGTTTAATCTAAGGCAGTTTATCTAATTTTTTAGCAAAATTTCCTTTTTCATCTATTTATATATCGTTAAGGAAAACGGGACATTTTTAAACCTTAATAAATAAAAAATAGTACAAAGTTTCTGTTTTATACCCTCAAAATGGGCGTTTTTTCCATTTCTAAATTTCCCCATGAATCGTCGTCCATTACTATCGCGTCCAAACTCGTGATACGCCTTACAATTCACAAACCATAGCAATATATTACATTAAGAGAGTTACACCCATTATTTATAGGTAAGTACATATAAACAAAGATTACACCACACGAATTATGCGTTCTTATCGTGGAATAGCGATGATAGTCACGGGCGGATGGTGTCTAATTACAGCGACTCAAAATCTGATTAAATTTTACAAACCTCTCCAACCTATTTATTTCAATTATTATTAATGCCTTTTTGTTGGTGGTTGTGTGTTTGTTTAACAGATTTTTTATTTTGACTCCAAATTAACAACAAATAGTAACAATCAATAAATGTATAAAAACTATGAACTTGCTAAAAACACTGAGATAGTTTATAATTTTGTATTAGGTATTACCGGAGTACGACACGCTAGTGTAGATGAGGACCAGCTTCAACCCTAATAACTGCTGTCTCCTCTCTGGCGATGGGGGCAACAAGCTCAAAATGCGATGGTGTATTGCTTTCCTAAAGAAGTAGTTGTTTTCGACATCATCCATTCGCCGTGTATCTACTGCCATAACCATACCCATGGATTGCTACCGTATCAACACTCCGCACAAGGGTATTAACCACCGGCGAGGTTTTCAGAAAAAAATCCGATAATTGTCGACCCCCATTGCCAATGTAATTCTCAAGTTTCAATTTGTAGTTTTCCATCACTCGTAGTAAGACGTCAATCCATATAAGCCGAATTTCGCGGAGAATGGTCGCTTTTAATGCAATCAAAATACAAAGTTTGCGTTTGTAGATTTAAATCTTGAGATACCTATACAGATGCAAAAGTCATACTTAATGAGTGGTGATCTGGTGATCGAGTCGGCCATTGAACATCACCACTCATTGAAGTTAAGCTTTCCAGGAAACGTCTGCCTCAAAACCTCCATCTATCGACGGGCCGTGTGAGCTGTGACTCCGTCTTGTTGGAACAAAAGATTAGCAACGTATTTTGTCTTACAAAATTTCACATACGAGAATACTAACTTCTTGAATTTATTTTTATGATAATTTAACTCATGTATAAAGAATCGCATTAGCCGCAGTGCAATTGTCACTTAAACAGCGACAAATGCACTATATAGTGGTTTTTCCGTGTCCGCCGTATAAATACATAGTTTAACATTTGCCAATAATAATTTATTGTATGATGATTGTGTTATTTAAAGAATGAGTCCATTTGGTATTGGTAAAGTTACGAACGGATTTCTAAATTTCTTGTTCGTTACATTGTCCTGCCGAATTACACTCGAGGTTTGTATTTATACCGAGTAAATTTGTGTTATTTAAATTCTAATCTGTTTCCTTTAGCAATTTGACTCGAAAAATTGTCAACCTAAAAATGCTCCACCTTCGGTGTCGCATTTTTATTGGTTGACAGTTTTTCTCGTCAAATTGCTAAGCAACAGATTTTTATTAAACAACCCAAATTTACTCGGTAAAATACAAACCTATTATGCAATTATAAGTGACAATTTAACTCATGTATAAACAATCCCATTAGCCGCAGTGCAATTGTCACTTTTACAGCGACAATTGCACTAGTGGTTTTTTCACTTTCAAATTCTAATCAACTATCGCAGTATCCGTGCCCGCCGTATAAATACATAGTTTGACATTTGCGAATAATTTATTGCATGATGTTTGTGTTATTTTAAGAATGGGTCCATTTGGTAAAGTTACGAACGGATTTCTAAATTTCTTGTTCGTTAAATTGTCCTGCCGAATTACACGCGAGATTTGTATTTATACCGAGTAAATTTGTGTTGTTTAAATTCTAATGTTTCCTTTAGCAATTTGACTCGAAAAACTGTCAACCTAAAAATGCGACACCGAAGTTTTTCTCGTCTAATTGCTAGGCAACAGATTCTTATTAAATAACCCAAATTTACTCGGTAAACTACAAACCTCTTGTGCAATTATAAGTGAGAAATGTACTAACTTACACAAGGTCTTAAAAAATTAAGAGTAAATTATTGCAAATCTTAAAAGGTGATCTCGGTTACCCTACATGAGACACCCTATATTTTTGTCAACTGCAGATGTAAAATTTGATTAACTATTGAATACATACTATTATACTTTCCAATACGTTCTTATCGACTATTACAGGCTAAATTTAACAAATTCAATGTGGATGTGTGAGTGTACCTAAAGGTGTAGGTACATTTGGGGTTGGCAGATATGTTCAAAAACGTTTCTTTAAAAATTGTCATTTTATTGTAGCTTTAGCAGCTTGTCGTTGTGGTATTTATATCTACTTGGAGAACGTATGCAAAAATGCTTACTGGCCTAAAGATTTCCTAACAGAATTTCGTCAAATAAAACTGTTTTCGTGTTTTCGAAAGACTATTCAGTTCAATTTAAAGAACCCATTAGAAATAGACTTTATTATAGAAAGTGGAGGAAATAAATATCATTAACCAATTAAGGACTCTAAAAACAGAGTTATCATTCTTATAAAAGCCAGCTTCCCGAAGAAATTTCTCATAACGATTTCGAACATTTCTGTGTAGGTATAGGTGTTTAGACAAAGTAGCGGAAAATAAGGCTTTCGATAATAATAAATAAAACAAACTACGACCTCCCCTTAGCCAATGACGTTTAATGAATGAAGATGGAAATGTTTTTTATGTTTTTAGAGTAAGTACCAAGGTACTGAAACTACCAGCAATGCAAGACTGGCAGGGGTAACATTTTAACGGTAGTATAATAATTGTGACAACCTAGTTGTATAGGTACCTACCCTTAAACTTAGGTGAAACAAAATTATAACGAAGCAATTAAACGATGAAGGAAATTTGAATAAACGGGGGCAACATGTTTCGGAACTCAACTATAGTTTCTTTCTCAAGCTCAAGAAAAAAACGGATGAATATATAAAAAAATAAACAGTTAACTAGCACTAAACGGTAACATTATTAAAAAGTAAAACAACAGAGGTCAAAATGTCGAAAGGGCTGATGAAAAAGGATTAATTATGGAGAACCATATTTTAACTGCAATTCTTATTGGTCTGTGACCATCTTAGAAAAATTTTGTACTTCATGCGTTAAAATATGGTTCTCCATTTAATCCTTTTTCATCAGCCCTTTCGCCTTTTTGGCCTCTGTTGTTTTACTTTTTAATAATCTTATCGTTTAGTACTAGTTTAAGGTTACCTATACAACTAGACATAATTGTAGATGGGTTCGTATCTGGTGCAAAAATGAAGCACTTGCTTTCATCTAGTTGTTTTTTTTATATTTTATCCATCTTCATCCCTCATTTGCCCTTCAGGCCATCGTGGGGTTCCTCTTTAGGGCCCTTTTTAGTAATGTAATTTGACGATTTATATATATAATTTTATTATTAACCACTGTACGATTCTTTTCCTCTGATTTTTTTGTAACTTTAATATGTAATTCATGTGCTTGATAATGGGTTTAGTTTTGAAAACGCGAAACATGTCGCAACAGATGTGATTCTTTGTCAGTATTCACATTCTTCGCTTTCACAATTTGGTTAATAATATAATCATTTATTAAGGGGAGGTCGTATAGTTTGTTTTATTTATTATACTCAACCCCTTTGTGAGTACTTGACCGTACACTATGCTTTCGATAATTTTGTTATGTTTATAGTGATGAATTCACATTTCACAATATGAACGCGTTAACACATCCATTCTTATACATATTTAATTCCTTAGTTTTTTAACAACATTTAAATAGAATTGATATTTGAAAAATCATTAAGTATAAAAAGAAAGATGTGCCTTCTGATGGATGTACAGGTTGCTCCACATTTTCGTCGTGGGGTTTGAGAATTTTTAAATGTTCATTTTAAAAATCAAATAATAAGAAGAGACGGGTCCAAGAAGACAGGGGACGGGGAGGGGGTGTACGATTTCCCAAAGGAAGTGAAAGAACCAACCGGGACCACGCCTAGACAAATAATAGTAATAACTGTTTCAATTTTTGCAAAAGTAATTTTATAGTTTAAAGGCGCTTTTGTAGGTAGCTGACACGGTTTTGAAGTTATTACACACATATCCGCTTCATTTCTGGTTGTTGTACCAGAGTTGTTGTGTAGGCCGGCGCGACCGGGTGTGCAGAGTGTGCGGTGTACATGGGCGCAGAGGGTTAGGGGCGCCAAAACGACGACAGGACAGATATTAGGTATTAGACAATAAAACATAGATTTGTAATTTTAATCATAAATTAGAAGTAAAACTATAAACACAAAGAACACATCTTAAGTGAAAATCGTTATAAAACTTAAAAAACTCAATAATACGTTAATACAGACGAAATGAACGAAAGTATTATTAATTTATTTATAAAAGAAAGGGTGGTTATTTTCAGCACCTGATGTAAAAGACAGTATGTACAGACCTTTGCATTAGCTTATTTTTAATTCTTATAGCCTTATAGGTGTTTTCTTTTTGCACCGTCACAGGTGTGCCACAGGGTTAGGCAAATGCACAATTATCACGTGATTGAAGTACCTTGCGGCATAAGACATTTCTGCCTCAGGTTAATATAAAACTTAAATAAAGCTTTTAAAACGAATAGGGTTATTGAGAACTGAATCAAATTATTTTTATAAAACGAATGGTGTGTATTGACAGAGGTGCCTTAAGTGTACCACAAAATGCAAAAAGAAAACACCTATTATTTGTTATTTGTATCTGCTGGTGACGGGCTGCTTTGGGGCCGGTTTTTCGTGCACCACCCGGTATAATTCCCTATAGCATGTTTCGTTATACGCATACTCGTACATGACGTCACACCGTCGCTATCTTCACAGCTTCACACACATTTATGATGATTTTAAAAACATTAACCGTACAATTTTTATTGCAAAAACTTTCTAATCTTTGTTTTATTGTTTAGAACCAATAATGTCCACAGAAAATAATATATTGATCCACATAGTCAAAGATGAACCACAGCTGGAAATAAAAGAAATAAATTCAGTTTGTAAAGGAACCCTTCCTAAAATCGAAAAACTTGAACCAAAGAAGGAGGAAGAAGTACATTCGTTCATTATAAAACAGGATTATCAAATAAATGAAGATCATTACAATGGTATATCATTAAAGTATGAAACTAGCAATTTTACTCACCACATACAACCTTTTTATAATGACAAAACTGATACATTCAGCAGAAATGAATCGGAGATATTATGTTCACTAACTTCCAAAAATTCAAATAATGGATTGAAGTGTAACCTACAGGGGAAAAGACTTTATAGTTCGGAAGAATATAAATGTGATTACTGCAATTATACTACAAAAAGGAAAAATGGTTTATTGCAACACGTAAAAGTACATCATAATAATTTAGAACAGTTTCAATGTTACCAGTGCAAGTTCACCACAAATTTAAAACAATATTTACGGAGACATGTGAAAGTGATTCATGGTTCAGTAAAATTTAAATGTCATCAATGCCCTTATACAACCAAATATAAAGCCAATTTATTGAGTCATGTGAAAGTACATCATATTTTACTGCAGCTAAAATGTCAACAATGCAACTTTACTACAAAATATAAAAGTAATTTACTGAGACATGCGAAAGTGCTCCATAGCTCAGAAGAATTTAAATGTAACCAATGCAGTTATACTACAAAAGTGAAAGATTATTTATTGAGTCACGTAAAAGTACATCATAATTCAGAACTGCTAAAATGCCATCAGTGCAAATTTGCTACGAAACTAAAATTATATTTAGAGAGACATATGAAAGTGCATAATGATTCAGAGGAGTTTAAGTGTCACCAGTGCAACTTTACTGCAAAATTAAAACGATATTTAGTAAGACATGTCAAAGTGCATAAAGGTTCAGAAAAATTTAAGTGTCAGCATTGCAGCTTTGCTACAAAATTTAAACGATATTTAGACAAACATGTGAAAGTGCATCATGGTTCAACGATAGAGTGTAAATGTCATCAATGCGCATACACCACAAAATGGAAAGGTTTATTATTGAGACATATGAAAATGCATTCAGAACAGCTAAAATGTCACCGGTGTTATTTTACCACAAAATATAAATGTAGTTTAGTAAAACATGTGAAACTGCTTCACGGCTCAGAAAAATTTAAATGCAACCAGTGCAATTATATTACAAAAGTGAAAGACTATTTATCGAATCATATAAAAGTACATCACAATTCGGAACAGTTAAAATGTAATCAGTGCAACTTCACTACAAAACTAAAACTATATTTAGAGAGACATACGAAAGTGCATAATGATTCAGAGGAGTTAAAGTGTCAGCAGTGCAACTTTACTACAAAACTAAAACTGTATTTAGAGAGACACACGAAAGTCCACATTGGTTCAGCAGAGTTCAAATGTCATCTATGTACTTATGCCACGAAATGTAAACGTAATTTATCAACACATGTGAAAGTACGTCATGGTTCAGATGAATTTAAATGTCATCACTGTAATTTTGCCACAAAATGGAAAGTCAGTTTATTGAGACATGTGAAAGTAAAACATGATTGGAAACAATTTAAGTAAATGTCAGCCGGCAACTTTTGGAACTACATTGTCAAACCACTTTCATTAATGTTAAATCTTACTCGGTACCTTTGAGAAAGGATACTGCTCGGTGCAGTTTCATGTTTTATGATCTGCATGCCACTATGATTGAACTTAAAATAATCTGTCATCTAATTTATCATTCAAACATACAAAAAGTAGTGGTTAAATTTTCTGTATAGATTTGATGTTACATTTTGGCTTTTCTGCTAATGCTAATGTTGTACAAATGACTGAAACCTACTAGCCTTGTGCATATAAACTAGGCTACTATTATCGTGTCAGTCTGACTTTACAGTGTACTGTATATGGACTACTACACAATATTGCAACACTGCTCCAAAAAATAGTTTTCAACAAAACATTAGCCCATCAATCAAAATAAATCCTTCTTTTGTATTACACACAGCTTATCTATTAATATCTTAAATCCATGTTGAAACTCAGAGGCTCACAAAGGGGTAGAAATTGAATTAATAAAACAACTTAAAACCTCCCCTTATCTCATTGTCTAACTGGAGGTTTTAAGTTGTTTTATTCTATTAATATCTTGCCAAAAGTGACCTTACCTGCTACCTGCTTTTATGTACAAGTCTTAAAAACGCCGCCCTCTCTCTTTTACAACATTCAACATTGGTCATAAGGTTTAACATTTGGCTATCTTTCCTGTACTGTAAAGTAAGGCTGACACAGACAATAGGTTTTGGACTAGAAACTGTCAAGGTACCTATTTTTGCCTTATACCGCCCCATTATATTTGTTCCACAGTGTTAACATGCAATGAAACTATTTTATATTATTAATCATGATATGAAAAAAACAGTTGAATACAGTTGAATAAAAAATATAATGGTGTGTTACATAATTTGGTATAATTGTGTAAATATAATTAAATACATTATTTAAAACTGATCCAGTCCTTTTACCACTATTTAACAGGTTATGGGCCCAGACAGGCTATTAGATATATTAAAAAGTGGTAAAATCGCGAAAAATATTTTTTTATGTCATGTCATGAAGTTTGATTAAGTGACGTCGCGCGGGTAGGTTTTCGTAAATAAAACGGTTTGAAATGGATCAGGCACATGCAAACAGTATTTTTAAATTCAATGGAGATAATTGGGTTACTTGGAAATTCCAAACTCAGATAATATTAAAATCCAAAGGATTATTCAACGTAGTAAATGGTACAACGGTTAAGCCAGAGGTAAACGATGGGGACTGGTTAACGAAGGATGCAAAAGCGCAAGAAATTATTGTAATTAGGATGGATGAGAAACCTCTGACACACATTTTGTCTTGTAACACTGCTTGTGAAATGTGGGAGAAACTTTTGTCCATTTATGAACAAAAGTCGCAGGTCAGCGTACATCTTATGCAACAACGATTTTTTAGCTTGGGCTTTAATGAAGGGAGGAGTATAGCTGAGTTTATTTCACAAATAGAAGAAATTAAGAATACTCTGAAGCAGTTAGGAGAGGAAATAAGCGACAAAATGGTAATAACAAAAATTTTGATGTCTTTGCCAGAGCACTTAAAACATTTTGTTTCTGCGTGGGAGTCGACAACTCCAGATAAGCAATCCCTCAAAGAGTTAACGTCCAGGTTACTCATCCAAGAAGAAAGGTGCAAGCAAACGGAGAGTACAAGTGCACTGATAGTAAATAAAAGTCAAACACAAGGAATGAAATGTTATGGCTGCAATAAATTGGGCCATATCAAAAGAAATTGTCCCGAAAGTAAAGGAAGCTCTAGTAATTTAACAACAAAGATGTGTCATTATTGTAAGAAAAAGGGTCATGTAATTTCTCAGTGTTACTTTAGAAAACGTAAAAATCAAGCCCCTGCATTGAAGGAAGATGAGACAACGAATGCATTCATTAATGAATTAAAACCAGACAGTGCTACTGCTTTACTGGGTATATCGAATTTTAAAGCTGAAGATTGGTGCTTAGATAGTGGCGCAAGCGACCACATGTGTTTCGATATAAAACAGTTTGTTTCTTTGGATTCTTCCGTTAATAAACTAGTAGAGATGGGCGACGGGTCAGTGATAAACGTTTCGGGTATTGGTAAAATTGAACTTGAAGCATGGGATGGAGAAAAATGGTTAAAAACTGAACTGAACAATGTACTATTTGTTCCGGATTTTAAAATAAACCTATTTTCAGTAGGAAAGGTTCTGGATAAAGGATTTACCATGCAATCTGATAAGGATGTTTGCAAGATTAGAGACCAAAAAGGAAAAGTATGTGCTATAGCCCAGAGAAAATGTAAGTTTTTTAAAATGATTTTTAAGTGTAAAGTAAATTCAGATGTTTCGTACTGTAATGTTGCTGAAAATTTAGTTTCGTGGCATGTAAAATTGGCTCACATTAATTTTGAACAAGTAAGAAATGCCCTTAAACGAAACAATATTGTTTATGAGGAAAAACCCACAGTTTTTTGTGAACAGTGTTTAGACGGAAAGCAACACAGACTACCTTTTCCTAAAAGTCAGTCGAGGGCAGATCACATAGGACAACTGGTTCATTGTGATGTAGCAGGACCATTTGAAATGCAGTCCATAGGTGGAGCAAATTATTTTCTGTTGCTTAAAGACGATTACTCAAGTTACAGGTTCGTTTATTTTTTAAAACACAAGTCTGAAGCTAAGCAAAGAATAATCGATTTTATCAAAATGTTAAAAACACAAACAGGAAATAAACTAGAAACCTTCAGGACTGATAATGGTTTAGAATTTTTAAATAACAGTTTACAGGGTTTATTTTTGAAGTATGGTATAAAACATGAAAAAACCTGCACATACACCCCTCAACAAAATGGTCGAGTGGAAAGAGAGAACCGGACCGTCCTGGAAGCTGCACGAACAATGATTCATGGCAAGAAATTAGGAAAACAATTCTGGGCAGAAGCAGTCAATGCTGCTGTTTTTACACTAAACAGGGTTGTGGAAAGTAAGAATACCAATCAGACACCATACAGAGTGTGGAAAGGAAAGGAATTTAATGTAGCTTTCTTAAAAGAATTTGGAACAAACGTAAGCATACATGTTCCAAAAGAAAAAAGACTTAAACTGGATTCAAAATGTAAGAAAGGTATTCTAGTTGGGTACGGGGACGAAGTTAAAGGCTACAGAGTGTACTTTCCTGACAGTAACAAAGTCAAAATTCATAGAGACGTGATATTTTTGCCCGAAAAAGAAGAAATTACTGTGAACAAGGAACAGATATCTTTTAACTTAGGCGAAAAGAACAATTTTGGCGAAGATGAAGAGAAAAGTGTTAATTCACATCAGATAGAAGAAAATGCGAATGATAATCAAACAGTAGAAGAGAACGATGAGGAAAGTAATGATACTGACGGTTCAGACATTACAACACAGAACTCGGAAAAAAGAAACGAAAGACAAGAAGATCAAGAAGTAGTTGATAAGAGAGGAAGAGCGATTAAAAGACCTTTATGGTTGAATGACTATGAAACAAGTTTCTTCTCGGTTATCGAGGAGCCATTGTCCGTTGAAGAAGCAGTCACAGGAGAAAATTCTCAGAAATGGAGGGAAGCAATGCAACGAGAGCTGGATATGCTAAAGAAAAACAACACTTGGTATGAGGTGCCATGGCCAGAAAACAAACCAGTTATAGAGAGTAAGTGGGTGCTAAAGATAAAGACAGATGGACAATTTAAAGCGAGGTTAGTTGCTAGAGGATTCCAACAACAAGTGAGTGATGACTTATATGACATTTATGCGCCAGTTGCAAAATTATGTACTTTTAGAATTTTGTTAGCTATTGCAAATAAGTTAGAGTTACCCGTATTTCAAATGGACGTTCAGAGTGCTTTTTTATATGGGGACATATCAGATGAAGTTTATATGTCTTTGCCCGGAAAAATCAAAAATAAGTCGGATACGGTTTGTAGATTAAAAAGTCAATTTATGGTTTGAAAAAATCACCAAAATGTTGGAACTTAAAATTTGATACTCTTATGAAAAAGCAAGGTTTTGTTAGATCTGAAAATGATCCTTGTTTATATACTAAAATTTCAAATCAAAGTAAAATATTTTTGTTACTGTACGTAGACGATCTACTCTTACTAGGTACGAATTCTTTTGAAATAGAACAGGTGAAAGAAGTACTAAATGAAAATTTTGCTATGAAAGATTTAGGTAAAGTTTCTTGTTATTTAGGAATACATGTTTCACAAAATATAAAAGAGGGCTATACTGAGTTAGATCAGTCTGAATATTTAAAAGGTGTTTTGGTTAAATTTGGAATGATAAATTGTAATCCTATTAATACACCTCTTGATATAAATTTCGATTTTAAACTATTAAAAGTTGGAAATAGTAACGAGAAATTTATAAAAACGTGCAGGCAAATAATAGGTAATTTATTGTATGCTGTTTCTGGTACTAGACCAGATTTGTGTGAAAGTGTTTCTTTGCTTAGTAGGTTCCAGGACCAAGCAAATGAAACCTTATTTGTTGCTCTTAAGCGAGTTCTTCGTTATGTTAAAGGAACCTTACAAATAAAATTAGTTTTTAAGAAAACTAATAACTCTCTTGATATTATACAAGGGTTTGTAGATTCAGACTGGGGTGGGGATGTTTTTGACAGAAAATCTACCACAGGGTTTATTTTTAAAATATTAGGCTGTACTGTTGCCTGGGCGAGCAAAAAGCAACAAACAGTCACTTTGTCATCAACCGAGTCTGAATATGTAGCTCTATCACATGCCATCAGTGAAGCTTGCTGGTTACGAAAAGTTGTTTTAGATTTTCATTTATTCGAAATGAATAAACCAGTGATTATTTTTGAGGATAATCAGGCTGCAATAAAAATAGCAAACAATCCCGAAAACAACCGCCGTTTAAAACATATTGATATTAAGTACTATTTTATTAAAGAAAAGATAGATAATGGAATAGTTAAAATTCTGCATATTAAGACTGATGAGCAATTGGCTGACATATTTACAAAGCCATTATCCAAAATCAAATTTGCTAAATTCACGAGAGAATTAGGATTAATTTGATAAGATATGTTACTTAAGAGTTGTGTTAATTATTGTGATAGTTATTTTCAGGAAGTTTTTGTGTTATCCTGTAAGTATATATAAGTAAGTTCTTTTATTGTGTAATGATTCTATTTATGAAAATATTTTCATTGAGGGGGCGTGTTAACATGCAATGAAACTATTTTATATTATTAATCATGATATGAAAAAAACAGTTGAATACAGTTGAATAAAAAATATAATGGTGTGTTACATAATTTGGTATAATTGTGTAAATATAATTAAATACATTATTTAAAACTGATCCAGTCCTTTTACCACTATTTAACACACAGCCTGCGTTGAAAGGCTTGCCTTCCCTTTTACCTTGTGAGCCAAAAGAAGGATTTTTGGGATGATTATCCATCCTCTTACCTTCCAGTGGTGGTGAGCAGTTCTAGTTTAGGTTTGCCAGGCCTAACTGCTGAATGTGAAACCAAAAGTTCTGACGTTTCGCAAGTCATTGCAACTGTGTATGTCAATAAGTCTCTGAGGATTTATGATATTTATGAAATCATTGTTCACGATCCCAGTAGGTATTGCTATTATGGGATCTACTTTCACTAGTTATCTGCAACAGTTTTTGAAACAATTGAGAAGAGTGTATCAATTTAAGAAATACAAGGCGTTAACTATTATGCAAGTTATGACTTCTAAAAAAAACTTTGCATTGTTGTTATAGTTTATCATAAACTTAAAAATGTTTGTCAGTTAGTAATATAATAAACAAATAATCGCAACAATTATTTATTAATAACCAAACATGGTTCAATAGCAAAACTGTCATTATCAGCGAACAACTAAACGGAAATTACAAAAAATGAGCTATTTATACTAATTAAAGTGAAAATTTACTAGTTCCGACAAGCCTAAATGACCTAAATCATTATTATTCATTAAATGGCGTTTTGTTATTGAGAACTTGCAATGTAAACGGGCAAGTTCGTTTGTATTATTTACTTTCTTAACTAAGGAAATATAACTATACTTTGTGTGATGATTCTCAAGCATATGTAGGGCACCTTCTTGTGTGTTTGAGTGATCTTTTAGTTTGTTCAATAAACCCTTTGCTTAGAGACACTGCAGTAGATTCTATATATTTCCAATTCATATCAATTGGGTGTTTAGAATTGTCTAGAAAGCTTTGTAAACTACCTTCTGAATCTGTAGTTGTAGCCTCTGGTACTGTTGTACATGAAGGATAATTTGGTCATTTAACATATTTCTTATCTGACCTTAACGTTGTTATATTTTTAATATCCATCTTAAGTTTGTTTCGAAATTAAATTTATCACTAAATCGTTGGACTTGTGACCATTGTGTATAACAAGGTATGTTTTCTCCTAATTTTGTATTTTATCGCTAAATATTTTATATACCTGGTAACTTTTGAATCATTTTTGTGTTTTTTTGCCATTTTAGTAGCTAAAAATTGCCTGGGCTTTCCAAAGTTCAATCTATCAATCCGTTTCTTATATGTTATCGTACCTATTTCTTTTTTATTTCGAGCTTGCATAGGTGTGTAATGCATATTATTTTATTAATGCAAAATTTCAACGTTGAGGTACTACTTTTTGCCTTAGTATATTGCCCACATTTAAATTTTTTAGAAATGTCCTGTAGCTTCAGTTCCTGTATATTATTTAACTTTATCAAGGATGCTGTTGAATTTTTAGTGCCGATGTGGTGGCGGGGTAAGCCACCCAGTTTTTGGCAACGCCACTGGCTGCCCTAAACTAATAGGCTTCATAAGAACAATGCCCAATGACCGGCAACATCTCCGTTGACACAACCAACTGGGTCGTCCGACGCCCTAATGTAATAAAGGCGTCTCAGCAGTGGTGTGTTGCTGGTTGACAACTCACGATATTTTTGAAATTTGACAAAATTTCCATATCGATATCACTTATGGTTGTACAATATCAAAAAAAAAAATGGTGACATTTAATTCAATTATTATTTATTAAATTAACAATGTATTCTTATTCTAATCAACTAAATCACACTTCAAAGTTTTACTAAATCCTAGTCACTTACCTACAGAGCCTACTTCCTTACTGTACTTGTACATCCCCTAATTACACCCTTTTTCCATCCATCCCAACCCATCCTCTCCCAGCACCCTTTTCCACCCTCTCACTTGCTCTTAACTCCCCACATTCTTCCACCATATTTCCCATATTCTCACTTTCCTCCCCAACTAGTCATATACACAACCTCTCCTCATCTTTTAACCAGTATTTATTTTCTCTTTCCTCATTTCCACCCTGAATCGTGCCACCGTCTTCTTCCTCCCTATACCTCCCTTTTCCCTCAAGTCCTTTGGTATCCCATCTGTCTCCAGATCCTTGTATTTTTCATTATACCTCCTCTCCCCAATCTTCGTCCTCTCTTGTGTTTGAACGTCCTCATCTCTCCTTATCATATCCTCAGCTGTCCTCCACCCCAATTCCGTCCTCAATCATGTATCCCTATTCTTCACTTCGTTCCAACAGCATCTCAGAATCCCCCCTTTCTCTCTTCTTTCCATCTTTTTTTTCAAAGTCCATCGCTCTCCTTCCAGTCCCTGGTAACATTGAATCAATTATTATAAAAAGATAAAAACAAAACTTACACTTTTATGCAGATTTGAATACGACATCGATTGTTGTGTCCTTAGACTTTGCAAAATGATCAACCACTTGCTCATTAAAATTTGAAATCGTTCGGATCAAGGGTTTTTCCATTGTTAACATCGCCAATGCACATAACCTGCCTTCGTCTTCTTCCATAGTATTTTGCAAAAAAGTTGTTACGCGTTTTAACGTAGAAAAGCAACGTTCGCTTTCTATGCAAGGCATAGGCAAAGTACATAGAATTTTCAGTAACTTAATACTTTCAGAAAACGTTTCGCATAAATTATTATTTATGTAGAACTGTAGAATCGCAATAAGGCCGGCATTTGTATCAAAATCTTCACGTTCATACATTACTTCGAGTTCAGTTCTCAATTTCACATAGTTTATAAATGGATAACTGGCTTTGACCAACTGGAGTATATCTGCTGGAAATTTTTCCCTAAAGTTCACAAACCGTTCGGGATAAAATAATTGAGCAATGACTAGATGGTCACTAAAACGGAATCGTTGTTGAATTTCTGATAAGACAATATCGCACACTTCCAACGAAGTTTGATGTTTTGAGTCCTCATTTCTGGGTCTTTTATTAGAAATTGTCGTGAATAATGAAAACTGTAAAGAGTTGTTTAATATTTTGGCTCTGATCTTTTCGATACCATCTTTAAACGTAGCTATATAATTTTTAATATTTGAAACGACGATATCGCGTTTCTTCAATTGATTAAACAATGTGTAACAATGAGGAATAATCATGTGGAAAAATTCTAACCAGTATAAAAAATCACTGTCTCGCAAGTAATTTTCCAAGACGATTGCTTGACTTAAAGTATTATTATCATCTTCTTTATCTATTATTTTCGACAAGCAAGCTAGAATATCTTTTTGATATACAAATACGGTTTCTACGCATCTTGTATCGAAACACCATTCGGTTGGCGCCCTTTTAGGTAGTCTTACTTTCACAACTTCATCCAAGATCACCATTCTTTTGGAAGATTTTCCAAAAAATAACGAGAAACCGTGCAAACTGGCAAAGAAGACCTTCATACTCTTGTTCTGTCCGACAGCTTTTTGTAAAATTAAATTGAGTCGATGAGCGTAGCAGTGTATGAAAGTAGCGGACCGATATTTATCTTTAACTTTCCTTTGGACGCCACCAAATTTTCCACTTGTGACGGCAGCTCCGTCGTAACTTTGAGCGACAAGTTTTTCTGGAGTTTTATTTATTTCTAAATTGTTTAATTCGCGCAAGATAATATTGGTAAGATCTTCGACTTTAGTCGGAATCGGATTAATACATTTCCAGAATCTTTCGTGCAAATCGCCATTTAAGATATAACGAAAAATAAAGATCATCTGCGTCTTATTTGAACTGTCTGTAGTTTCATCCACTTGAACAGCAACGAAATCTGCTTGTCGAATTTCCGATTTTATTTTATCGTGTGCGACGTACAACATCGACTCGAGTAAATCATTTTGAATTGACTTTGATATACCTTTAAACACCGAACTTTTGTCTAAATGTTCTTTAAAAATCGAATCCAACTCGAACGCAAAATTTACGAAGTCACGAAACATGCCGGTACTTTCGGAGAATTCCCTTTCATCGTGGCCTCTTAAAGTCAGTTCAAAAGCTCGGCAGGATTTTACGCAATCGATAATTTTATTTAAGATGTACCTGTTTTTAGAAACATTTTCGTTAAAATCTTTAACGGATTTTCTATAGGCGCCATCTAATTGCGTTCGAATGTTAGTATGGCCAAGTGTCTCAAAAGACATTGAACTTTTCATATGATTCGCCGATAAAGCGTGCTTTTTCATTTTATCTTTGAAGTGTTTTAAATCGTTAACACCGATTTTGCACCACACTGTATCATTTGAAAACAATAAACACGGAAAACAATAAAATGTGTTCGATACCTCACAACCACAAAGCCAATCTGCCATTTCGTACATGTTTTGCCGAAAATATCGACGAACTGGCTTGTTTTTAAACATAGTAGTCTGTTTTATTTGAAGACACGGTCGCGGAACACCTCTTTCTTTTAACCTTAAACGTTCGCTACAGTTCAATTTGTTTTGACTTTTTAGTTTATTTACATTAATCACGACCGATTCAGCGACACTAGTAGTAAAATCGTTAAACTTACGCTTTAATGATAGGCCATTATTTTCATTTAATTCAAAATTTTGTTCTGTAAGGAAGGAGTTTACTTCTTCCTCCTGCTTTGGTTCAACTTTTTCAATTTCTAGAAGTATTTCTTCACAGGCTGAATTTATTTCTGTTACTTCGAGCTGTCGTTCATCTACACTTATGTGCATCTTTATATCATCTTCTGTGGACATAATCCTAGACATTAAAAACAAAGGGTATTTTGTAGGGTAAGAGATTAAAAAATAAAGGTTATGTTATAAGTTTTCAATAAAAATGTTTGTAAACAAAAATAGGTATTCATTGGAATGTTGCAAAGAACTACTATGATATGTTTGAACTATTTCAAAGAACTTCAGTAAACACTGAATTACATTAAGTCTGTGTTGTGACCAGTGCGATTATTGCACCTAAACACAAGCAACTGTGACCTAAAGTAACAATTTAGTACATAGAAAGGTACAAAAAAGAAGTATACAGCTTGTTCAACGAAATCAAGCAACTATGTAGCATTGAAACTACCATGAAATCATTGTAACTAATATCAGCAGAAAGTAACTAAACGACTGTAGTTGAATTGTTCAATACAATACAATAGACCCACGAACTTCATAAATAAAAATGGACTGATAATCACATGCATTTGAATATTTGAAACATTGAACTTTACGCTATACGCAACTGGAAAGGTAACGCTAATAAAGACGCGTTCTCACGAGTCAAGTTTAGTTGATCGATTTTCGTTGATCAACAAAAGTTGATTAAAAACTGTAGTGAGAACCTTTATTTCAATAGAGTTGATCAACTTTATGATTGATCAAGAAACGTTTGACCCAATCAAACTTTTGTCGTTCAAGTGTTGAGTCATCACAAATTGCTTTCTAGTTGAAATTTGTGTTGAAACGTGTGAACTAGACATTTAACTTTTGTCGGCTGCGTATTACGCTGGTAACTGTCGACGGTGCACGTGCTTGTGTTTGTTTTTTGAAGTAAGAATTATTTAAATGGTTCTTAAATGGTTTCTATACCCTTCTTTATCCTCTAATTCCAGTTCCTTCAGCAAGGTGTCTGATGCTCAAAATCTTTTTCTTCTTAAAATCCACTGCCTCACCCAAAAACGACGTTTCTTACGACTTTTGTTCATATTGCATAAAGTTCTTTTTAGTTCTTCTCTTAACTCTTAACAGAACTGCAACCACCTCTACGCGTCTACACATTCACGCACAACAGCATTCGACGCCATTTGTAAGTATGAACTGTTGATCAGTTTATATTAGGTGTTTTCTTTTTGCATCGCCACAGGGTTAGGTAAAGTTACAATCATCACGTGATTAAAGTGCCTTGCGTCATGTAGATATTTCTGCCTCAGGTTAATATAAAACTTAAATAAAGCATTTAAAACGAATAGGGTTATTGAGAACTGAGTCAAATTATTTTTATAAAACGAATGGTGTGGTATAGACAGAGCTGACTTAGGTCTACCACAACATGCAAAAAGAAAACACCTATTGAAATGTGTGAACAACAACTTATTCAAGTTGTATTCAACTTTTGTTGATCAACTAAAATTGTTCAACTAAACTTGACTCGTGAGAACGCGCTTTAAGTAACACTGAAGCCACAGCCCACAGCCCAGTTAGGCTAACCCTCAACGAATGGGCAATGAATAAATAGTATTTATTCATTGCGAATGGGTATCTCTATCTCTTTCTTTCGCACGCAAAGTCATACTCAACGCTGTAGCACGAAAAATAAAATAAAATACGTTGGCAGAAAGCGACAGAAGTACCTACTCCGCATCTGTCTTCTGGCTTCAACGCCTATAAATGCACTGTAATAAGTCGTATACTCGTATCCCTTCCAGTTGCGTACAGCGTGCAGTTCAATGATTTGAAATGACTCCTTACAGCGTCCGCCATGATGAGCGCAAATTCAACCGCGAAAGTTTGAAATGTAATTCGGATCACGTAAAAAAAGTAACTTTTCTCAGTTCATAGCTGAGATTCTCACTTGAATTTGATAAAACCTTAGAATATAAAAAAACAAGATAAAACGAATAGAGTCCGGGCAGCAGCTGATTTTGACAGCTCTAAGGGCAAACAAACGCTACATAAAACACGTATTTCAGTTTAGGCGGGCTAAAATGACAATTGTGAATGCAACTCTCACGTTCTCCAAACGCGCGCAACCTGTACATGCGAACACTATAGTCTGTGCTATTACGAATAGAAAAAATTGTGCCCTCAGAGCTTTAAAAAAATAGGGTAATGACGTCATGTGCCCGGTCCCTATTGGAGTGGGCTATTTGTCTTTTTACCAATTCGAGTTTCTCAGGTCGGAGACCAGGGTTGAAGAGCAAATACTTTTTAACGCTAGTTATAATTATTTGATATATTTACAATACTTTATGTACATTTAATCAGTGAATTCTATAATCATTTAATATAATACGGTGGTGGGTGCGTAGTTCCAATTTATTTTCCCTCCTGGTCTGATAGTTCCGTTGTCTTTGTCTCGGTAGTTCCAGTTGCACTATCGTTTTCAATCGTCGTCATGTTTTACACTGAAAGAAAGTGATTAAACAATTAGTGATTTACCTCGGTGTTGCTGTGGGAAACTTCAATTGACTTTCTACTAAGCCTGGATTGCGACGAATCGGTGGTATTATTGGAAGGTGTTAAGCGTTAAGGCTTAACCTCTCATCCCTCACACTTTTCAGGTCAATGACTGGTTTATTCGCGACCACCTGTAGCTTCTACCTAACTCCCAGATTCTTATGGTGCTGGCGGCTCTCTCCGTGAAATATCAACGAACTGGACAATGGTAGGTAAAGGTATTTACAAGGGGTTCAGGTATCAGGATGTTCGGATGGGATTGTAATTAAATATATTTACAGGTGCCAAAGCAAGACAGTTCAGTTTCTATTTATTTTGACTTTATCAAACTGGTATTAGAAAATAATGCGATCAGCTGCTAGCAGAGGTACCAACCATGACCGATCTCCAACACAAATATCCAAATGTTACCAGATTGGAAACACGCCCTCTGTATGAAGTAACCCATTATTGCGGGTAGTGTCCTCTACAATATTCTTTCGGAACCGTTTATTAACTGTACGACTAAAGGGTTCAAACAAATACTTAAAAATTTCTTAGAAAATAATGTAATTTACTCAATTATTGAGGAATAAAAAAAATGGTATAAAAAAAAGAAAATAACATTGTCTTAGTTAGTGGAATACAGGGGCGGATGGGCCCACCGGGACACCGGGAATTTTCCCGGTGGGCCGTCGTCGATTTGTGGGCCCTGGGCCACCCCTGACCAAAACGCTTGATTTTGCAGACATAATTTTTATATAGCTATGTAAAAATATCGATACGGTGGCGCCGGGCGCGGGTTAAGGGCTCACATACACTAGCGGGTGTTTTTTGACCGGGTACGCCCCGAGCCCACTTGACCGCAGCAAGCCCGGTGTGCCCTGTGCGTCAATGGACGGGGCCGGATCCGGTTGAAAAACACCCAGTGCCGATAGTGTGCGTGAACCCTTATGATTGCATCTAACAAACAGACGACTGCTGTCACAAAAGAAATTTGTATGACTGCAAATTACAAAATGTATCAATTTTTAGACCGCATTACTGCAAACAGCATTAATCTAGCGCTCTCGTTTCGACGTGGCATTTTACCTCGACCAGTCGACCATGAACCATAAATTATGTCCAAAAGTAAACAGTACAGATAATATGTACAGTAATTTCAGGAAAATTCAAATCTTTTCATGTTTGGTGTTATATGTTATGCGCATATTCTAAATCTTGTTCTGGCAGACATTTGCAAATCCCACAATAAGGCATAATTGTTTTCTTCATTACTGAATTGTATAGCAGCATTTTTTAAAGAATCTCATCAACGCATGGGTTACTGGTTGGACATTGACAACAATTCTAGATCAAAGAAACTC
This sequence comes from Pyrocoelia pectoralis, assembly GCA_036250285.1. Classification (NCBI taxonomy): domain Eukaryota; kingdom Metazoa; phylum Arthropoda; class Insecta; order Coleoptera; family Lampyridae; genus Pyrocoelia; species Pyrocoelia pectoralis. The sequence continues at coordinate 1,041,261 of CM070077.1, read as the reverse complement.
CAGTTGATAGGAGCAACTCGCTGGTGGTCAAAGGAAACAGCGCTCAGTAAAATTTGTGGTAATTTTAATGAACCTGATACGATGTAGGTACGTTGACTTAATTGACGTTCTTAACACAATCGCAATTAAACCATAAAGTGTGGTACATGCTTGAATGCAGAATAAAAACCTCTCCTAATATTATGTATAAAAAAATCAAGACCGTGTTTAAAAAAACAAGGTTGATGATGGTTACTTGAAAACGAAACGTCACGTTCCATTTTGCAGTATGCCATGTTACAGTTCGTTAAAAAGTACCTGTAGAAGCTTCTTTTACTTTTTATTTAACATCAACGACATAGCAACAATTTGGCAAACACGACATCCTGAAAATTCGCTTTTTGTTGCATGACTTCGGAACGGTTCGGAACTTCGTCAGTTTAAAAATGTCATTTTACTAAACTCAAAATTGCCCAACTTTTCTCCTATTTAACCGAAACTCTATCTGTTGCCGTTTCCGAAATCCCCACAGTGGTCCTCCTTATCTTGGACACAGTGTCCTATCCCTAGCATGTCCCTATAACTTTCTTGTTTTTAAAGACAAATAATTGAAATTCGCCACGTACATACGCGACATAAATGTGCATTCTTTGACATATTCAATTGTTCTTCCGGTTTGATCAAAAATGACCTTTACTTTGTTATTTAAATGGGGCACCCGGTATATTTTTGCTTACTTGAATAGAAAATAGCTACAATAACAACCCATTTGCCAATTTCCGACACCTAACCTCCAAATATTTTTAATTCTTAATTTTCTATCCAGAGTGCCATGAAGGCGATAAAACTGTTAATTTTTGATCAAATAGTCATTAGGGTTGCCAACCGTCCTTTATTTCAAAGGACAGTCCATTGAATAAAGAATAGAGAGGAAGGAGAGTATCGTATCATTGCTGCTTAAAAATTGGCGACGGAAGTTCAGCCATTTGCAAACCACTGTTGAGTCATCTTTGTTTACATTTTGGTCGTGTTGACAATTCACCATAACCTGCAAAATTTGAAATATTCATTTGTTGATTGTTACAGTCACTGAACTCCAATTTCAGGCATCTGCATCACGGGACCATATATTTCGCTTGGAGTACAAACATAACCTTTACTGCCCTTTACTTGTTTAAAAAATTTATTTTGTTCGATCGATATTTCATTCAAGTGGATCGCAGCCCTTAAAAGAAGCGATAACTGAATTAAAACTTAAATAACGGTCGTGTATGTTCGAGACATTTTATAGCAGGTACATTTATGAGATCATAAATCATAATGTTCTCATAAAATAAAATCCCGAACGTTAAAGGGCCCCATTCATGTTGAGATAGGTATCGATACATGTTGCAAGTATCAGTAATCAGTATAGAGAGACAAATCTCGACGTGTATGTGGAAGTATCAGTATCGCAGTCTCAGTAATCCACTTGTCTAGTTGTTTGTCGCACTGCACTGCGACCGTGTACATATTAGGTGTCGTAAAACACAGTAGTTTTGCATTTAGTTATTGCAAGGGTATTGCAGAAAATCGTGAATTTTGGGAGGACTTCCTCAATGCTTATAAACATCTTCGGCATCAAACAATAATAATTTTGTCCATACTCTCTTTCGTCGACGATTTTCTTATAAGCACTCTATTAATACTACTGATGAAGCTGCTATTACAGCTTCAGGAGGAACCGTTTCACTTCTATATGAAAAACACGAAATATGTATGCACATTTCGAAAACTAGTATCATTACAAACCTGTGTGAATGGAGCTCTCCGTTTGAGACAAATCTCAGATACATGTATCGCTGCATGTCGCGATACACGTATCGATACCAATCTCAATGTGAATGGGGCCCTTAAAACTGCACCATAATAAATATGTGGTTACCTTTCTTTCTTTTTGGTAACATGTCATGACGACTTGCTACTTGTTAATTACCACAATCGACATTTGAGTGTTATCGGTGTTGCACTGTTGGCACTTAGATTTAGTTGCAATCATACAACAGTATCTAGGATATTTCGTAGAATTTTAGAAATACTATATGAAAAGTTGCAGGTAATTTAAATTAGGATATAATAATATTCTACCATTGAGTAAATGAATTCTACTTTATCACTACAATCAATTAATTTTATTGAATAAGGATTAATCTTTACAACACTTATTTTACTTAAATAACGACTGGAATGTTCACTATCTAATGTCTTATAATAATCACTGTAATTAAATAATCCATGATGAGTACCAAAAAACACTATACTGCTTTATTACAAATGTTTGTTTACTTGCTATTTTAGGTTATATGTGTTGTACTTCAGGCGAAATTCATGACGTCACATGCAGTTGTTTCTGTCAATTTCTATTTAACAGGAAACGTGTTAGTAGCCATTTTGCAACCACTTTGATTTCAAGGTCGAGGGCATATACTCCTTCCTCTCTATTCTTTATTCAATGGGACAGTCCTTTCTTTTAAAAGTATGTCCTTTGCCCTTTTGAAAGGTGTCAAAGGACAGAAAATGTCCTTTAAAATCCGAAATTATAAATAAAGGCATTTAGGTAACAAGTAAATTTAAAAAAAGTGCTATACCTACACCACATAAATATTTTATTTTTAAGCTAAGACTGAAATGTAATCGTTATATCCTGTATAACGGTATAATGAATAATTGAATTGGCCAATTTCAATAGTTACTGCCTTACTGCTGACTGATAATACTGTTCAAGGGCGAGTGTGGCGTAGCTTTTTGTCACCATTTTCCTTTCCTTCCTTGTTTAGTCTTTACTTTTGATTTACTTTTTATTTGAACATTACCTACTTTAAAAATATTTTGCCAAGCAACATTCAATCACAGAAAATGATTGTGTAGGTAGAGTTTTCCAAAATCTTTTTCAAGTGATAACTGGCAATTTATTTTTCAGAAACTTGACTCTGATTTTACCAATCTATTTAAAATAATTTCATTTTTTATGAGTATTCCTGCCTCATATTGGTAGAAATTATTTTTATTAATTTATAAACGAACACTTAATAAATGAACTTAAGATAAAATTTAATAGGTATGTAGCTCAAAATCAAAAATGTTATTTGAGAGAAGAAAATGGATGTTTTTTAGAAGTGGTATTGTGGCACCCAAAAAAATTTTCCAAGGTGTCCTTTATTTCAATAACAGAAAGTTGGCAACCCTAATAGTCATGGAAAAATAACTGTGATCTTTTTTTGTTTTTGGATTTGGGCCCCCTATATAATATAATATGTTCATTTTGGGCCGCCGACGTTTATTCTCCCGGTAAAATTTTATTTCCCCATCCGCCCCTGGTGGAATAATAGTTCATATTCTTTGTTTTGTTGGTGTTATGTTATATACAAATAAGTGTTATGTTTATATACTGTGTGGTAGTTGTCGTTACTGTTATATTCATGCCTATACAGCTTATATTATGACAAATCTGATTTTGTAAATGTTGCAGATTGGATATTAAATAAAAATTAAAAAAAATTGTTACTAATATTTGCGCTCTTCATGGCGATCCTTGGTGGGGTCAAAAGCGAAGAATTAGGGATATACTAGGTGTTTTCTTTTCAGATCGCCACAGGGTTGGGTAAAGTCGCAATTATCACGTGATTGAAGTGCCTTATGTCATAAGACATTTCTGCCTCAGGACCCTCAGGTTAATATAAAACTTAAATAAAGCTTTTAAAACGAATAGGGTTATTGAGAACTGAGTCAAATTATTTTTATGAAACGAATGGTGTGTTATTAACAGAGCTGACTTAAGTCTACCACAACGTGCAAAAAGAAAACACCTAATATCAGCAGTCCATTTTTACTTATGAGGTTCGTCAATAGACCCCATTAGTGATGACGTCAAAATTGTCTGGGAAATTAAAAATGTTGGACAACTCGTATTTTGACGTCGAAAAATTGACCCTTATCGCCACGTTGTTAAGGTAGATTCACACGATGCAGGTAATTGCCGCATCAAAATTGCCTTATATTTTTCGATTCACGCCACTTTAAGGTTTATAATAAAAAGGTCTAAGTTTGCGTCATATTTGTGGAGGTATTATAACGAAGGAGTCGCAAAATGTTAACCACGAAGCTTCTATTTGTGTGTTCAATGGTTTAAAATAACTATATCCAACTAAAATTGCATGCAGTTGTTGCACGTTTTTTGAACAGATTCTAATTCCGTGCATCAAAATTGCTTGAGTACTTGTGCACCAAAATGCATTGTGTGAAACGAAAAAATATGAGCTGATATGAGGCAATTTTGATGCGGCATTAAAGATGCAGCAATTACTTGCATCGTGTGAATGTACCTTTAGGGGAATGTTCGACCTCTCCTTCATCTTCAATCAAAATCCAGATTTGGTGTAAGTAAGGGAAGTCAAGCATCCGTCCAGCCTTAAGAGGAAATGCATGTCTTTTTACACATTTACTTGAACAAAACTAAACATTACTGCTACATAGCAAAACAATTCCGGCAAGGAACTCGTATACTAGGAGTAGTTCAAATATAATAAAGTAGTTCTTCGCAAAATTTCTGTGAGTACTTTCCATCTACTTTTGTTTACTTTACATCCACAACAAAGATTAGTTAGGTTTTGTGGTAACGTCGTTATGAATTTTCTTTTTGAGGATCAATAAACCCCAAAAAGATGCACGTTTAGAATCAATTATGTCCACAGATAACAATATATTGATCCACAAAATTAAAGATGAACCACAGGTAGAAATAAAAGAAATAAATTCATCTTGGGAAGAAAGAGTAATAAAAATTGAAAGAGTTGAACCAAAGCAAGAAGATGAACTAGATTCTTTCCTTATAAATCATGGTTGTCAAATAAATGAAGATTCTTCTGAGGACCGTCATAATGGTATATCATTAAAGCGTGAGTTGAACAATTTTACTACTAGCTGTGACATAAAACCCTTTTATAATCACAAAACTGATGCAATTAGCAGAAATGAATTGGAGATATTTTCAGTAACTTCAAAAAATTACCATTTACCTATAGAAGCAACTAAAAATCCAACAACCTATTTGAACAAAATAAATAGTAGATCTCGAAAACTGAAGTGTAACCTACAGGATGCTCTTAAAAAATTTAAATGTCAGCAGTGTAACCATACAGCAAAATCGAAAGCAAACTTAAGCGACCACGTGAACAGACTTCACAGTTCAGAAGAGTTTCGATGTTTGCACTGTTTTTATATAACAAAATGTAGATCAAATTTGGTTCATCATTTGAAACGATGTCAAGGTTCAGAAGAGTATAAATGTCAGCAGTGTGGTTTTGTCACAAAATGGAAGCACTGTTTATTAAGGCATGTGGAAGTACATCACGGTTCAGAAGAGTTTAAATGTAATTATTGCAATTATATCACAAAAAGGAAAGATGGTTTATTGAAACATGTAAAAGTACATCATGATGTGGAACAGCTTAAATGTCACCAGTGCAAGTTCACCACAAATTTGGAACAATACTTAAAGAGACATGTGAAAGTGGCTCATGGTTCAGTAGAATTTAAATGTCATCAATGTACTTATGTCACAAAATGGAAAGGTTTATTATTGAGACATATGCAAACACATAGTGATACAGAAGAGCTAATATGTCACCAATGCTGTTTCACCACAAAATACAAACGAAATTTAATGAGACATATGAAAGTGCGCCATGGCCCAGAAGAATTTAAATGTAATCTGTGCAGTTATACTACAAAAGTGAAAGATTATTTATCGAGTCATATAAAAGTACATCATAATTCAGAACCGCTAAAATGCCATCAATGCAACTTTTCTACAAAACTAAAACTATATTTAGAGAGACATGTGAAAGCACATCATGGTCCAGCAGTAGAGTTTAAATGTCATCATTGCACTTATGTCTCAAAATATCAAACCAGCTTATCGAGACATGTGAAACTACATGATTCGGAAGAGTTCAAGTGTTCTCAGTGCAACTTTACTGCAAAATTAAAACGAAATTTAGTGAGACATGTCAAAGTGCAACATAATTCAGAAGAATTTAGATGTCATCATTGTAGTTATTCTACAAAATGGAAACATTCTTTAACGAGGCATGTTAAAGTACGACATGATTAAGAACAGTTTAAATGTCATGCTTGTAACTTTTCCATAAAATTTGAACTATACTACTAGTCTTTATTGTCATTTATAATTAATTTTGACAAGAATCCCAAAATTTGCCCATTTCTTCTTCTTTCAACTCCACACACTCTTCCAGCATATGTCCCGTACTTTCCCATCCCTCCCCACATAGCTTGCACCTTATTTTCTCATCATTCCACAACACCTGAATCTTGTTATTGTTCTTTTCCTCCTACTTTGCCCTCCCTTTAAATATCACGGCACTCCTTCCGACATTATCTCCTCATATTTTCCATTTTACTTCCCTCTCTTACCCTGCTCTTTCTTTCCTGATTCTGCGTGTCTACATCTCTCCTTGGTATCTCTTCTCTTACCCCCCTCCCTCCTTTCCGTTCTCCTTACCTTCTCTCTCTCGCTTATCGCCCCTCTTATAACCCCTTTCTTTTGTCTTGTCCCTATCCTATCTTCCATAAAACTGAGCCATGTGTAAATAGTTACCTACTTCACAGTTTCACAGAATTTAAATATGAATTTTTTCTATTAATATATGTTTCAAAGTAAATACTTTCACCAATGTATAATCTCATTCAGTACAGTTTCACATTTTTTTATTTTAGAATTGTACCTAATCAAAACTTATGAGTACCTACTAACTTTAAAAACTTCAACCAGAGATAAATTGTTTTTTAAGAACAGATGAATGTGAGGAGAAAGTGGGACTTAACAGTTTCAGTTTTCATTTAGTGCGTCTTTGCACATGATTAAGAAGTGCTATGGTTGTGGAGAGTCTGGTTTTAAGCAACCAGACAACTGCTCCATGTAACAGAACAGGTCAAATCACAGGCGTTTACAGCCATAGGGTAGCCTTTGGAGGTGGACCTAAAAGTCTTCCAATTGCGTGGCGACATTGCCAAAAGGCCCTATTTGCTTTTGGCTCGAGCTCGAAGCCCCTCAATCTTCCTTTTCCTTGTGAAAAGAACTATCTTTGTCTTTGCCAAGTTAACTTACACCATTCTTGGTGTGCTGAGAGCATTGCATTGCATATTGCATCAGACAGAGTAACCTCAAATTTTCCAGTTATTAATATGGATAAATCATCCGCATACACCAGCATAGACGCTGTCGTTATGCTGTTTACGCCAAAATTTATCTTGACCGAGTTCAAATCCTCGTCACCCAGGCAAATGGTTAAGACCACCAAGTGAAAGTTGTGCAATAGTTACAGCGTTACAGCCTCTGTATTTCAGGTCCACCTGTAAGTATCTCATTTCTACGATAATGGAGGAAAGGGACTCTCTATTTGGAATTTTTAAAGAGCGATATCTCCGAAACGGATCGACTTAGAATGGAACGGGTTGGAATTATTTAATTGGCGTCTAATGATCTAAAAGAAACGGTCGTTACTTGGTCGAATTTCGAGAGTTCGTTTTTTAACCAGAAAAAATTCAAAGCGGTTAACCTTGCTTTTTTGGCCAAAATTTGAAGAAATTTTTTATTGGAAAAAAGTGCAGAATATGTTAGTTTACTTCATAAAAGATAGTTTAAAGTAGAAAAAGTGTACCAAGTCCACCTATAAGCGTCTCATTTGTACGGTAATGGAGGTGGGGCTCTGCGAAGGGATCACCCTTTATTTGGATTTTTAAAGAGCGATATCTCCGAAACGGTTCGACTTAGAATGGAACGGATTGGAATTATTTAATTGGCGTCTAATGATCTAAAAGAAACAGTCGTTACTTGGTCGAATTTCGAGAGTTCGTGTTCTTCGTCACACCGCGATTGGTACCATGATAATTTTCTCAACTGTTAGAAACCCTCAACCTTTATAAACATATGCATATACTTATATATGAATCATTTTTACTGGTATAGTGTATTGTTACCTATTTGCAATTATGTATCATGTAAAATACTTCCTTTGCAGAGTTCTACAGCAATGAAAAAGAGGGAGCTACTATGTAACCTGCATCATCGACATATAGAAATGGACTGCGCGTGGTTATGGTAAGCCGGGATACTGCAGGTAAGAGAGAGGGTAAACGTGGAGGCCTAGTTCTAGCTTTATCTGTCGCGTATCTATTGGTCGCTGCATTCCTCTAGCTTTATCTGTCGTGTCCCATGAAAATGCAGCAACCATAGATACGTGACAGATAAAGCTAGAACTAGGCCTCCACGTTTACCCTCTCTCTCACCTGCAGTATCCCAGCTTAGCATAACCATGCACAGTCCATTCCTATATGTCGATGACCTGCATACACAGTTTGAATTTTGTTAACTTCATTAAACTGTTTTATTTTATGTTTTTTGTAAAATTTATTTTGTTTGATTTTGTAAATATATTTCATTAATTACATCGTACATACAAATCACAGTATCATATTAATTCACCCCCTTCGTCTCTAAGGAGAAGTACCCCTATAATCTGTTGTGCCCAATAGATAACGCCTCAGTTTCTATAGTTATTTGTTTTCTTCATAGGTATTTTTGTTGTTATCTGTTGTGTACAACAGTCCATTCCCAAAGGCTGTCCTGTCGCTGTACACTGCTGTGATTAGACCTATATTCTGGTACGAAGCAAGTCTGGTGGCCTAGAACCATACTCTCCCTTGCATATACGGGCGCAATGCGAACAACCCCCACAGCCGTCATGGAAGCCCTCCTGAGTCTGCCTCCACTGGATCTCCACCTGAGAGAGCAGACCATGCTGGCAGTCTTACGACTGAAAACTAATTAAAGGGTTGTTGAATAGCAGAGGTATTGATGTGGGCCACTATCGAATTCTGGACGAGGCAATAATTAAGCAACCGCCTATCCTAGAAGGGCGATCTTTATCACTCATCCCTTAATTTATACTAGAGACAAACTACCACATCTTTGATGCGGACGTGGTATCCCAACCAGACATCCCTTCATGGATGGATCTAAAACAATGGAAGTAACAGGTATTTACTCAATGCACAATCACCTCCAAGGTGCTTTTTGCTTTTTTTGTAAAAAAGTGAAGAAATTCTTTATTCGAAAAGAGTTCAGAATATGCGTTAGATTACCAAACAACAATGTTTTCGTATTTGTACCTACTTTATTTTATTGGACACCAATTCCGATGGTATCACTCCCGGATTTCAAAGTCGCGTCATTTTGGAGATATGGTTCACTAAAAAAGAAAAATGGAGGCCTTTTTTCTTCAATTATACTTACCTAATACCTATGGTAAAAATGAGACACTGGATAATTACACTCAGCAAGTTTACTTACTACATACCTACCAGCCGACGAGTTTACTAGCTGCTAAAATATTAAACTCGCTCAATGTAATCATACTCACTCTAGCTAACAAGCAGATTATGTGAACATAATCTTCGATTATAGTTGAAGGCTGGGCTAGAATTACTCGCTACTCCTTGGCATGTCCGCTATCTTTTGGAAAAGTAAAATTTTATTAATTTCCACTTTTCTGATGTTTCAATTTTAGGATATTTCAATCGTTACCAACTTTATACCTACCACTGAATTTTTCCATCTTTCAATTTTTGATTTTGTTATTTGTTACATTTTTATTGGTTCTTGTTTTAAATTATTTAAATTTCTGCACCAATGGAAACAATAGGTGTTTTCTTTTTGCATCGCTACAGGCTTGGGCACATGCACAATCATCACGTGATTAAAGTGCCTTGCGTCATAAGACATTTCTGCCTCAGGTTAATATAAAACTTAAATAAAGCTTTTAAAACGAATAGGGTTATTTTTATAAAACGAATGGTGTGTATTGACAGAGCTGACTTAAAGCTACCACAGGCTACCACAACATGCAAAAAGAAAACACCTATAGTGTCAATCGAAAAATCAAACCATTTTTTGGCGCCACACTTACAAACAAACGAATGGATTTGTTCTGACATTTATTTATGTAACTTTAAAAGTGTCATTTCAGTACGCATATAATGGATCCCGAATATAATTCGCAACATGTTAAAAGTAATTCGCCGCGATCTCCAATGACTCAAACAAACTCAAGAGTACAAGCTGAGCAGCTTTTGCAGCACGCACTGCTGTTGACCGAAATGGGCATGGATTTGAAGGAACAGACTTTGTCAGGTCAAAAATATGTTTCTTATCTGAAAAACTGGACACTACGCGCCGCTAAAGTAATGAACATCTTGCAATCCTCATCTAAAACGTTTTTGCTCCTCGCTCAGAAAGTACTAATACAATCGGGCCTTGACTGTACGCTATCACATGATCAAACTTACTTAACAACTAAGTTAGAATATGAAAAACTATTAAACATAATTGAAAAAGAATTGGGAGAAATAGAAGAGATCGAAAATATAAATTCACCTTCGTCAGCTTGTGGAATAATTGGAAATATAGGCACACTTTCTGATAAGATAAAATACCTCGAGGAAAAACAAAAATTATCGGATAATTGCTTATTACCTCCGACATGTAGTGCAAGAAGTGTCAAATCCGATATTGACGAGAAATATCCTGAAAATTTGTCACGCGAGTCACTCATCGATTTAAATAACGTCGTTAATCTACCGACTGTACCCGAAGATATTTTTATTAGTTGTGCGAACAAACCAACCAAAACCGCTAGCTTATCCTCGCTTAAAAGTATGAGAAAAGTGAAGCTTTTTTTACAGAGAGCTTCCAGCGCTTCTGACGAAGATGACGAAAGTTCGGAAACAGAAGAACATGATTATAGTAAACCTGTGAGTTTTAAGGGTTTTTACTTTTTATTACGTTTCTAACAAGCCGGTAGTGCGGTAGAATTGACATACACAATGCCAGTTCGTGCTCTAATCAGGGGCAGCAAGCGTGGTGTTCTTGTACAGGTGGGCTCCATTACCTCGGACTGTGTATAATAGCCAGTTTGTCGCTTCGGGTATTATAGGGGATATGATTATGTAAAGTACATTTCTAACAAACCGGAAGGGGCCTTTAGTAGTCTACTTTTTCATTACCTAATTTGAACTAAATAGTTAATATTTAACTTTCTGTTTACAGGGTGATTACGAAGAAGGAAAAAGTGTAACATACGTGTCTTCCAAAAAGATACACTTAGGTAACATAACAGAGGAAGGACAGCAAGATTAATCTTTTATTCTTTTTTTTTTACAAAAGTACAATTAAATAATATGAAAAAGTTAATTTGAATAGTTTAATAAGTAGTCGTAATAAAGTTTCCCACAATCAAAAGGAATCATTACTGCGCAACTCCAATGACATGTTGTTACTAGACAGTGATATATTATTATCACAGCTACTATATCGATCATTTTGATGAAATGATTTCACAACAATATATACCAAAAAGACTGTACATGCAATAAAAAAAGGTACTAAACATTTAAAACCAAAATACTTTGCCGACATAATTATCAATATCGAATAGAAAATAACCCAATAATTAGCGAAATATCTAAAACTAATCCTCGGTGGCAAATCTTCCGAAACACGTTTTGAGACACCCGGTAAAGATTTATCAAATCTATATATTCGCATTGGTGGACATAAAATTTGCCGTAGGAACAATCCGCTCCATGTGCCGGAATAGTACAAGTCGTGCATCTGTGGTCCATACTGAAAGAGACAACGTTATATCTGTGTTATATAACTTGTAAACTTACCTTAGTATTAAGCTTGACAGATAACTGATATAACATTCTAACTAACACTTTCACTTCGTGTGATTGAATTGGACGCAAATCTGGATCGCCCTCGTATTTAATTTTTTTTATGCGTTCGCTTAACTGACGCGGATTGGTGATATTACAATAATCGTTATCTGGGGATTTTAATGATGTCGTGGGGTCGAATGGTAATTGTCGAGGTACCTAAAAATTACGTATAATCAATTGGTTTTTCGACAGGATAGATTCCCGTACATTTTCAGTTTGAAATATCTCTAACAATAACTTTAATGAATGTTCCAAGTAGATAGGAACTCGTTTTCGTTCCTCTTCGGTGAAATCATCTTGCAAGCATTCATTGATACCAAATATCGATTTGAAAAATCCAAAGAAACTGAGGGATCGTTTTTCCTTTTCACGAAGATGTATTTGTACATTATTTAACGCTATTTCTTGCGCATTTTGAATATGGCATATTATTTCGTGTACCTCACTAGCAACGGGTGTAGTAAACAGTGGTTTGTAGCGAAAATTGGAACCCTCGTATTCCAATATTCTTTGACGAACTATATTTCCCCATTTTCCACCGGTTCCTCCATAAATGCTCGATTGATAGGAATTGGCTGTATCTTTCCAATGTAATTGCGTATCTACGTTTTGCGTCACATTCAATGGTAAGCTATTGTTTGTCGACCATTTAGATGTGGGCGACAAAGGGGGTAGACCGTGAGAATAAGTCAAATGATAAGAATGAAGAGGTGACGCACTATTGACCTGTTGAACGGCTTCTTCGATCTCACGCAGATAGTAGGTCAAATTCGGTTGTCCAAAAACCTAAACACGAGCTTTGTATAAAGGTGAAGTTACATTTATATATTATTACGAACATAAAAGTTAGGCAGTTAGACGATCGTAATCAACAAAATGGACTTACTTTACATGTTCGATACAAAATACAGGCAATTTTTGGACTTGCCAAATCAACCTTACTGAATCGAGGAAGTAACTGTTGTAATAAAACGGTGTATACTAAAAGGTTTTCGGCTAAAAATGTTATGTGTTCTCTTGTGACTCCATGTGTAGCTATGTTTGCATCTTCGTTATCAAAATTAGCATCCAGTGAACTACTGTAAAAATAAAGTTTCATTAATTGCACTTTACAAGATAAATTGTTCAAATACCCATTTCGGGGAAGGAACAATTAATTTTTTTTTTAATAATTTAATTTAGTCAGTGAAGGTTGTTAAACAAGCTTTGAGAGGGACAGGTCTAGGGTCACTGGAAGACTATTTAAAGAGAAAGAGGGAAAGTGAAAAGTCGAAGGCCAAGAAGCGAGAGCGGAGACATTTAAGAAAAGCAAACTAACAAGTAAATCACAGGGAAGGGGAGAGAAGGAAGAGACTGAGAGAAATAGGACAGTTGAAGAAGAAACTCCCGGAACAACAAAAAGTAAGTCAACAACCAGGGGGTGGAAGATAAAATCAGTTCTGCACCACACATACCAGCAAAGGTGGAAAGGGAAGATAAAGGCAAGATGGAGGAAATATTATGAAAACTAAACGAAATGAAGAACGCCTTCAGGGAGAATAAAGAGGAGATAGCATAGATAATAGAATGATTAAAAAAAAAGAATAGAATGAACAAAAAAGGAAATGGGAAGAGGAAAAAGGTATATACCACACGCAAGAATAGAAAAACTAGAAAAGGAAAGAGAGAAAAAGATGAGGCAAAGAAGAACAACATAGTAACTAGGAGGATTGCAAAAAGATGACAACAATTTGGAGGAAAATCTCAGAAAAACAAATTATCATAGTGAGGACAAAGAAACTTAAACAAAAAATAGACATACAAACAGTAACAAGAAATATAGCAAGAGCGAAAAAAGGGGAAGGAGAAAGAAAGAAGATAGGCTATAGGAAATTATGGATAGTGGCAAAGAAATGCATATGGGATGAAGAAAAGAAAGAGTTTAGTCATGGAGCAAAGGAAGGGAAAACATATTAACGCAAAAACTAAGCAGAGAGGGGGAGGGGAATCGAAGAGTGGGAAGGTAAGCAAAGAGAAGAGAGCAAACAGAAAAAGAGAGGAGGGGGGGGGGGCAGAGAAAAGTACTATTCCGAAACATGGCAGGAATAAACAACAACCGGGAACAATTCTAGAACTACATAAGGAAGTTCGACATAATAAGATTGGTGGAAACATAGGTATTAGAATTAGAGGAAGAACAATGGAGGAAGAAAGAAAAATAAATGCCAGAGGGATATATATGGAAAGTTCAACATGTAGAAAGGCGTAACAAGAAAGGGAGAGAGAAAGTGGGGATAGTTTCGAGATTTAAAAAAAGAACGGACAGAAAAAAGAGGGAACATCCAGTGGTACAAGAAAGAAACAAAGATAGCAATGGTGTGCACAAAATGAAGGAAACAAGAAAAAACCTAGGAGAATTAATAGAGGAAACTGAAAGAGGAGTGATAATAGGGGGTGTGGGACAGAAATTCAAAGGACAAAACGATAAACAAGGAAGGAGAAGAGCTATTGGAAGTGTGCGAAGAAAAGGGGTGGGAGACACTAAATGGGAACAGAGAAGAGGGGAGTTTATAGGCGGAAGAGAGGAGTCAGTTATTGATGACGCGATAGTAAACTGGGAGATGTGGGAGGAAATAGAGGAATTTAGTGTGTAGAGCAGGGGTGCACAGACTTCTTCAGACCAAGGGCCACATATACTAAATATCATTGAGGGGCGGGCCGCAAAAAAATTATTTATAGAATTAAGAAAGTCCCTAGCTAGAAGCTCCATGATCGATGAAGGAAATAGAAAAGATCTTAATATCAAATCAAACAAATGTTTATTTATTATATTTGTGCCAATTTTTACAAAAAAACTACTTAAATATTTTAATTGGATGGATGACATTGCATCGACTTAACAATTTCTTTAATATTTGGGTCAATTGTTGTGGCATTCCAGGAAATACATAAAGATTTTTTTACTTTGTTGGAAAAATTTTCAATGTTATTTGCATGTAGATTCGGGGGCCGCCAGAAAAACAACGGCGGGCCGTGGTCTGTGCATCCCTGGTGTGGAGAGTAGTGAATGGAAGGATAAAGATATGCACACTGGGGTAGGCGAATGACATGATGAAGGTGGCAAGGGATGAGCGAGGAATGAAGGAGATGATGAGGAGTGCAGAGAGGTTTATCTGGAGGAGAGCACAATGTGGAAAAACAAAACTAATGATGTTTAAGAAATGAGGAGGAATAAGGAGAAAAGAGGAATGGCGACGGGAAGATGGAGTTGGTACTTAAGGTATACCCTAACACGGATAAAGCGCATATGCGGGAAAGAGTAGGAAAAGCAAACAAGATAATAGGGTAAGTGTCTGTACGGCAGTACGGCAGAATGTACAGTCACAATCCATGCAGGTATTGACAGTTAAGCAACTCGCGCTCTGGTCAGTACTTTGATGGGTGACCGGTTCATTCTGTGGCTCGGTGTGTCCGGCAGGGGGTAGTACAAAGGGCCCGAATGTGGCCTACGTACGCGTGGACTTAGGTCCCATCCCCCATCCTAATTTACATTTTTACATAGGGTAAGTGTCTGCGTTAGGAGAAAGAATATATGGGATGGACATGGACAGAAGACAACTATTATTCAACAAACCAGTGACGAGTATGATGGTGTATGGGGCGGAGATGTGGGGCTGAAAGGAACAGGAGAGGCTGAGAAGATACAAGAACTGGAGGTGTGTGCTGGGAGTGAAAAGAGAGACGCCAGGTTATACCGTAGTGAAGGAGGTAAAAATACAAAAGATAAGGATGGAGGGATGGAAATAGGTGAAAAGGTAGAATGCAGAATATCGCAGGAATGTCGAAGAGTGGTAAAAAAGGGGAGATAAAATATGAACAAGAGGATAGAGAGAAACATTACAGGAGGAAGTGGTACGCAACCGAAGAGGTGGAAAGAGAAGGGGGAGAAAGGTACTGGAAGAGGTAGTAAACAGGGACATGGACGTAGAGAAGAAGGAGAGGGGAACGAAGATACGAGAGGCAAGGTGAGGTACAATGAAAGAATAAAGACAGAAAAGAGGGCCAAAAGAAGAAAGGAATAAAAAAGATGATAGCAAGGTATAAATGTGGAAACGAGGAGAGGAGAAACGGATATTGGATGGGAGATGAAGAAAAGAAATGTAGGCTATGTGGCGATGGGTGGAAGACCATAGACCACTTGCTGAGAGAATGTAGAGAACAGAGAAGAAGACAAAGGTGAATGGTAAATGCTGACGGAGGACGGAGAGGGCGCAGAACGGATGGAGGAAGAGAAAAGATAACAGAGAAGAGATAAGAAGAGGCAAAGGCGAATAGATATAAGGACAAACTGTATTTAGCATGCCATGTAAGGAGATATGTTAAGTGAACATTGTAAAGTGCAAAGCCCAAGAATAAAAATTATTAATTAAGTTGTTTTTAAAATATGGATCTGAGTCTTAATGTTTTGTAGCATAACACACTCTAGATCCAAGATTCCTTAAAAACTTCTAATATTCCAAAAATCCAAGTTTTAAGAAAAACCAATTATGTGCAGCAAGCATGTTGCAAAAGGTGTTGAAAAGGCTATGGTAGGGAGAGGACGATGTATCTGACTAGCTAGCTGTGGTTTTTTTTTGTGTAGTAAAGGTGTACCACTAGTTACCTAAGCCTAAGCCAAATGGGCAGACATTCCAATTTGCAAGATAATTACATTAGACTAATAAGCTCTTAAACCACTTTCTAACCTTCCATAAAAATTATTAGTGGGACAGATGGAAGGGGGCAAAGGGAAGATTTTAAGTGGCAAGCATTCTGTACTGAATTACTGTCACGTTCACCTTAATACTATGTACTAAAACTTACGTCATTTTCAAATAGTCAGGCGGATAACGCCAAGGCTGAATGAAACTAAACCAGAGCTCAAGTACAAGACGAAATGAGCCGTCCAATGGCCAACTGTATATCAGATGCCTTAATAACACATAGACTTTTCCTTGTAAGTAAGGTATAACTATTCTCTTTAAATCACCTAAGTGTGTATCGTCAGCTTTTGCGCTGTTTGAAAACCTATGCAAATGTTTGACTAAAACACGTAAAATACGTATGAACTCAGCTTTAGGCATTTCATTTCGCTAAAAATAAGCCTTTACATAAATTACGTTGCTAATTTTTTATCCTTACCGTGAATGGCATATTAAAACTATTATCAAAACTGAAACTAGAATTTAAAACACAATCGTTAGTAAACCACATGTCTATGAAAACGGTCATAACAGTTTCGCTTCTCCATACTTCATTTCTAGGGTGATGTTGTACCGATTCTATCGTATTTACATTAAACACATCCGTACGCAATAACTTTGATACCTTTGCGGGTCTACAAATAAAATTAATAAATAACTTCGCTAGCAAACCATACATCCGTACTTATTCAACGACGGTAAAGTATAAAATGGGTTTTTTCCGTGATAAAAACCTAAATTTGGTAAAATTTCAACACTCGGATCATTTGGTAGAAAGTGATATAAGTAATCGCAATACAATGCGTAGTAAACTGTCTCCCAAGGTGTACTAATTACACTCGGATAGCGTTGATAAATTGGATTAATCAAATGGTAAGCAAAATGAAAAAAGTAATAATCGAAGGGATCTGCAAGTACATAATTATGAAAGGTTTAAATTCAATTCTCCTTACTAAGCATTAACGAGATCGTCTGATTCGTTTGTAAATCCACATTAATCAAATCCATGTAGAAGGGGTGAGTAGTTGAGGGGTTGGTGTTCTCACGCACTTTCATCTACAAAAGAAAGTGGATATACCGGATTTTACAATAAATAAACTTACAGGTAAATAGTTTAAGTTGAAACTAAATTTTAACAAAGGATCTTTTAGTAAAGAATAAATTAATTTAAAAATCGATCCTTGTGGCGATAAGAATTGTCGGACCGACTCGAACACTTTTAACGGATCATTTTCCCTGATGTTACGTAGGTCCCAACATTCACCGCTAAGCGGTCCAAATATACCGTCGATAAGCATTGGAAAAATTGAATGCAAGTCCTTTAAATTGGCGCGATCAATGAAAACAGTTAAATCGGCACATCTCTCCTCGAGCGGCTTCATTAAAGCTTGACCAAAATTTGCCTATAACGTTGTCGTTATTATAAATAATGGATGAAATCAATATTTGCTTACTATAAAACTATCTTGCTGTGCATGAAACATTTTTGTTATTTGAACTTGACGAAGATTAAGAATAGGGTTATGTTTTATGTTTATTTAAAATTTTGATATTGTGTCTAAATGCACGCGTGTGGTTATATCGATTATACTAATTATGTCACAAACCACCACTGAAATATAAGCAACCTGGAACGCGCACGGTGCATTTGAACCTGTAGGAAATAAACCGAGCGTGCGATAGCAATAACGAAGGGTCATTTTGTCCTTGTTGTACTCATTCACAGTTAAGCTGTTGAAGCATTTTGATTGTTTTACGATTAATCAAATTAGTTTTTGTCCTACACTTTGAAAAACAATCGTGTTATACGATGGTTAAATATTGTTGTTTTACAATCAATAAACAATAAAAACAAAGTAAAATTGCCGCCTTTCATAGTGACGATGGAGTTAATTAAAAATTGACGGTAAGCAATTCAATTGATTACTTATTGTTAGTAAGCAACTCTTAAGGTTTCTCTCGCAGTGTGACATAAAGCCTTGTATGCAATTCGTACATAGGAGGGTTCATTGACTCCCTACATATTTAGTTTCGCGTTTGTCGGAAAATTACTTATACGATACAATAACATAATCAGCAAGACAGAGACCGAATGACCCTACATTAATTCCCTTTCTGTCGGCTCGGCTGTAAGTTAAGCGTAAGCGTTCCAGGTTGCTTATATTTCAGTGCAAACCACTAACAACGTTTAATGATTTGTGAATTATGTGTTTAAACGATTTTCGGCCTTATTATTCTCTTCTTCAAATATGCACAAATTTTCACGCGTGCTCTTCCAATTATTATTTAGAGTTCAGTGTATACATAAATGAAGGAAACAATTTATTATTAATTTTTTCACTTTCACCTCAAGGATTTTTTTTAAATCCACTGCATTTACAATCTATACTTACATACAACGGCATTCAGCAAATGTTATGTGTATTATATATTTATTCAGATCCGCTCGTTATGCCCAAGCCGGAGGACTTTGGGACGACAATCGATCATATCTTGTTTATTTGTATCATGTGTATTTTGCTATATAATTATTTTCAAATTAAGATAATTTAATTAAAAACTTAAACTAGTTGAATAACCCAACACTTCGAAAGCATGAACTGTATTCATTTGGTTGCACATACAGGTCAGTGTTTGGTTGCTTATGTTTTACCTGATTTTACGAAGAAACCAGTGTTTGCTAAGTTTTATAATATAAATTGTGTATTTTTTATAATATTTTTTGCACATACTGTTTGTGTTTTTTTCTAATTCTTTCATTTCTAAAATGCGAGATAAATTTAATAAATAAATTAACACAGTTTTACTCATTAGTAATCGTTTATTGGTAAAGTAGGCCGAACAGTCTGAAAATTTGCATAACGCCACAACTTTTCATTCTGAACAACTTTTCTTAGTGACACAATAGATGTTTTCTTTTTGCATCGCCACAGGGTTAGGTAAAGCCACAATCATCACGTGACTGAAGTGCCTTGCGTCATGTAGACATTTCTGCCTCAGGTTAATAGAAAACTTAAATAAGCTTTTAAAACGAATAGGGTTATTAAGAACTGAGTCAAATTATTTTTATAAAACGAATGGTGTGTTATTGACAGAGCTGACTTAAGTCTACCACAACGTGCAAAAAGAAAACACCTTTTGTTCAATCCTACCATGGAAACTTGTAGTTTCTTACTTGGATACGGAACGCGAAAGCGTTTGTTTTCCTCACTCATAGCAACGGGTGGGCGAAAATATTATTTCACTCACTTGTGGGTGAAAAAAAATTTTCATACGTTCTTTTTGTCAAAATTGCGAAATTTAAAAAGCAGATTTTTGACATTGTAATAGCAGGATTGAACAAAACGCTATACAGCACGCGTGAAGAAACTATTTCGCTCACTTTATGCATTCGCAAACTCGGCTAACGCCTCGTTTGCGAAACGGCATACGAGTGAGCGAAATTCTTAGTTTCTTCACTTGTACTGTAATATACTATTGGCCCACTTTGGCTTACTATGAACGGAAAAGGTCGAAAAGGTATAGTACCACAGCATACGGATAAAAGGTATTCTGTGATAATAATAATAATAATAATAATTTTATTCGTGCTTTGCTACAATAAGTGCATTCACTTGTCCCAAATTTATAACGGAAATATAATTAACATAAAATAACATAAGAATAACATAGCGTCTTAAATTAATTAAACGTTACCATTGGCTCTAGATCGGAGTTTAGGAATTCCTCGTACGAGTAATACACCTTTTTTTTTGATTTTATCGTTGAAATTCTTATACGAGAGAGCTCTCACTGGGTGTGGTAGAGCATTATAAAATTTTTTTATCCAATACTCAGATCCGTCTTGGGTTTTGGATAAACGACAGTGTGGAACACAGATATTATTTTTATTTCGGGTATTGTACAGATGTATATCCGACTGTATAGTATACTCGCTGATATGGCATTTGGCATAAACAGAGACATGTAAATATAAATACAGAGAGCGTATAAAGTTTCAAAACCTTTTTTTTTCTTCTTTCCCGTAGGAATTTGCGAAAAACGCTTGAACACTTCAAATTGATTTGTTTTGAAAGAAATATTTTGAGACCATTTTCATTTTTTCCCCTCCCTCCGTTTTCAAGTTATGACGTCAGAGCCATTTTTTTTAAATACAACCCCCTCCATTTTTTAGTGGATTTGGATAGATCATAGAATTCTGATTTAAGTAATATGAACATTTTAGCTTTCTGGCCAATAGTTTCCGAGATATTAATTTTTGAAAGTAAAAAATGTAGACCATTAGTGGTAAATACTGATTGTACCATTTTGTAGACACATCAATCACTGCCTTCACGTAAAAATACTTATTTAACAAAATAGGTGAAACAAATGATGAGTACCTGCTTGCAGTCAGATTTTTCTCGATAAGGATTTTTTTTGTTGATGATAACCGATTCCCCATTACAAAACAGCGCAATCAGTATTACCACTAATAGTCTACATTTTTTACTTTCAAAAATTAATATCTCGGAAACTATTGGCCAGAAAGCTAAAATGTTCATATTACTTAAATCAGAATTCTATGATCTATCCAAATCCACTAAAAAATGGAGGTGGTTGTATTTAAAAAAAATGGCTCTGACGTCATAACTTGAAAACGGAGGGGGGTGGAAAAATGAAAATGGTCTCAAAATACTTCTTTCAAAACAAATCAATTTGACGTGTTCAAGCGTTTTTCGCAAATTCCTACGGGAAAAAAGAAAAAAAAAGGTTTTGAAACTTTATACGCTCTCTGGCGCCAGTAAAGGAGGCAAACGAGTATAGACCGCGGATGAACCATGAACTGAATGAAGAAATAGGTGAAGATATAGTCAGGAAAATTAAGCAACAAAAGGGCCAAGTGGCTGGGCCACATCTGGAGATCTGGACCCAGATTAATAATGCATACCCATACTGAGCTGGAAGCCAGAGAGAGAAAGAAGGAGAGGGCGACCAAGATCCACTTGGTGGCAAGAAGTCAAAGAATACCTCAGAGATATCGGAGTAAACAAATTGCAGGAAGTACAAAGGACCGGAAAAGATGCCCGGAGATATGCAGGAAGATTTAAGGAACAAATGGGAACTGATCTATCCCAAATTCAAGATCTAGAAAGCTCACTTGAGCGGCATAACCCCCCTTGGGGTGTCCAGCCACTATATATATATCGAGGGGTCTATCACCCTCGGCAATAGGTGTACGTATTTTCGGAAATAGGCGGCAATAACCAGCAGTAAAAGAAATAGAAGCAGTACTGTGCAATATGCGACAATATACGGCAATATTAGGCAATTGTTAGGAAATTTTGGGAAATAAAGGCAATATTTCCCTGATCAATTGTGCTACATTGAAGTTCATTTTCGCCTCCTACTCTTCCCGCGGTTCACGCATATGCAGTGTGCAGAACAGATATTTCACAACTTTGCATTTCGTGGATCCTTGATGTAAATCCGTGTAAATCTCTCGCATTTTAAAGTTTGGGCAATGAGAGCAATATCTTGAAGAATACGGAAATTTACAGCAATAACGGTAATAATTAGGCAATAACAGCAATTTTGAGGAAATTTCGCCAATAGTTAGGAAATTACTGCAGTATTATCAGCAATAGGAAATACGTAGGTACATTTTTTTGTGTGATAGACCCCTCGATATATATAGTTCGTACGAACGCTCAAGAATAGGGGCCCTTGGTCTGAAACTTATTTGTAGTTTACTTGTGGGGATTGCAACGTGAAGTTGGCAAAGCCACGAAGTGACCCCACAGTAGCCACCGCCGGACGAAGGGATAAAAGGCGCGAGGAGAAGCGTCACCCGCCTGTTCAGTCCTGCATCCGTTAGTACCTACTCGTGTGAATAAATAAAAGAATAAAACCCTCTCATGTAAGTTGTTGTTTATCTCTGGTCGTTATCCTTGTGTAAATATAATAGTGAATAAACACTACATTGGTGACTACGACGATCGATGTATGTATTTAATTAACATTTGTAAATAGTGTAAATAAATATAAAATGGACACAATAGTAAACAATGCTTGAAAAAAACGTGTAAAAAACGGCGGCCATTTTGCAATTTGCGGGTTGACACCTGTTGACACAACGCGTGGTAGGGTAATCGGGTAATAAATTATCTACATCTTACATTATCAATAAAATCGGATATACTTTGTTCAAAAAATGGCAACATCCGAGCCACCAACAGCCAGTACTCCGCAGGACGCCCCATCTGCCTCCGCCATTACGCTGCCAGCATTTTGGCCTACAAGGACCGAGTTGTGGTTCGCAATGGTGGAATCACGATTTCAATTGTCCCATCCGGCAATTACGAGGGAAGAAACGAAATTTCACCATGTGGTCACGGTGCTTCCGTCGGAACTAGCTGATGAAGTCTCCGATCTAATAATAAAGCCTGACGCTTGCGAACCATATTCGAAATTAAAAACGGCGATCCTCAAACGGACGACGCTCAGCGAGTCGCAGAGATTCAAGAAGTTACTTGCCGGAGAGAGTTTAGGGGCTCGGAAGCCATCACAACTCCTTCGGAGTATGAAAGACCTTGTCAAAGACTCTGGGTGTGTCAACAATGACGCACTAAAAGAGTTATTCATGCAGCAAATGCCATCAGCTGTTCAGCCTATCCTGGTGTCTCTAAACGCGCTGACATTAGAGCAACTAGCTGATGTCGCAGACAGGGTAGTTGAAACAACTGCACCATCTCTGGCTCCAGTGGTTGCAGAAAAGGATGAGCAACTAACAGCTCTGATTGCTCGATTAGACCGCCTGGAATCAAAATTAGACAAAACAGAACGCTCCAGGAGAAGCCATTCCCGCAAACGTAGCAGCAACAGATCTAGGAGCAAAAGCTACGATCCCGAATATTGCTGGTATCATTGTAGATTTGGAGAGAAGGCCAGCAAGTGTACCAGTCCATGTAGCTACACTCCAAAAAACGAAGACAGGCAGTAGCGGCGACAACTGCTGCCATTCAACTTTCCCGTCGCCTCTTTGTGAGTGATAAACTGTCGGGCACACAGTTCCTCGTGGACACTGGCGCTGATCTGAGTGTCATACCAGCTACGACAAGAGACATTAATACCCCGTGTACATTCAACCTACAAACGGCAGACGGCTCCAAAATACATGTGTTCGGGCAAAAAACTATAGTGATAGATATTGGACTAAGACGTAGTTTTAAGTGGACATTTATCATAGCTAAGGTGACAGATGCAATCATAGGTGCAGACTTTCTTCACAATTTTAATTTGAGTGTGGTGGTAAAAGACAAAAAACTTATTGATAACGATACTTCGTTACTGGTACAGTGTCGGTGCAAGCAATCTGCTTTTACAGCACTACGAGCTATTTTTGGTAGCACAAAGTACCATGAATTGTTGCAGAAGCATCCTAATGTGGTACGTTCCACGCCAACAATGCCGGCTCCAAAGCACGATGTTATGCATCACATCCTCACTAAAGGACCACCAGTATTCAGCAAGTTTAGAAGACTAGCACCCGAGAAACTCAAGCAGGTGCAAGAAGAGTTTCGAAAGATGATGGAAGCGGGTATCATTCAACCGTCATCCTCTCCCTGGGCAAGCCCACTTCATATGGTATCGAAGTCCGATGGGTCCTGGAGACCTTGTGGAGACTATCGCAGGCTCAACACGGTCACAACACCAGACAGATATCCCATCCCACACATACATGACTTCAGTCTGAACCTAAAAGGTAAAATCATATTTACATCGTTGGATTTGGTAACTGCCTACCATCAGATTCCGGTACATCCAGAGGATCGACCAAAAACTGCCATAACGACTCCATTTGGCTTGTTTGAGTTCATAAAAATGCCATTTGGCCTCCGTAACGCGAGTCAATCGTTTCAACGATTCATCAACGAGGTACTCTATGGTCTCGAGTTTGCCAAGGCCTACATTGATGACATTTTAATTGCATCGTCATCACACGATGAACACCTACAACATGTAGAACAAGTGTTTCAGCGATTAGAGAAGTACGGCATGGTTATAAACCCAAATAAATGTGTTTTCGGAACCCAAGAATTAGACTTCTTAGGTTTTAAAATCAGCAAAAATGGCATCGAACCACGTCCACAAAAAGTTGCAGCAATTCAAGAGTTGCAACTACCGCAAACAAGCAAAAAATTGCAACAGTTTTTGGCAATGCTCAATTACTATCGCAGATGGCTACCAAATGCAGCCAGCACACAGATACCGCTATATCAACTTCTAAACGGCATCAACAAGAAAGATGTTAGCCTGACGTGGAACGAGACTGCAAAACAAGCATTTTACAAATGCAAGCAAGACTTGGTCGACGCCACAATACTAACCTTTCCTGATCCGGACAAGAAACTATCGCTAGTCGTGGACGCGAGTGATGCAGCTATTGGTGGATCGTTACAACAAGGAGAAGAAGTTGACACCAAACCAATTTCCTTCTTCTCGATAAAGTTATCATCAGCTGAGAAAAAATACAGCACCTACGACAGAGAACTGCTGGCAATTTATAAAGGTATTCAATACTTTAAGCATTTTTTAGAGGGGTGCGACTTTACGGTATACACAGACCATAAACCGCTCACCTATGCCTACAAGCAGAAGCCAGAAAAATGCAGTCCTCGTCAGTCCCGACAATTAGATTTCATCTTCCAATACACCACCGATATCAGGTACATAAAGGGCTCTGAAAATGCAGCGGCAGACCTGATGTCTCGGATCGACATCATCACGCAATGCGAATTCACTACAGACTCCATGGCAGAAGCACAAGCTGAGGACCAAGAACTACGGACTCTTCAAAATGATGCAAAATTTAGTTTCAAAAGTTCACAAACGCTTCGTGCAGGCAGGCGATTGTGGTACGAAACATCACATGGAGATCGAGTGTATGTTCCTTCAACCCTCAGGAAGAACGTCGTCCAAACGGCACATAATTTGTCACATCCAGGTGTAAAAGCCACAATAAAAGTGATCGCAGGCAAATACTTTTGGCCTAACATGAAAAAAGACATCTCCATACTGGTAAAAACATGCGTGCCATGCCAACGTGCTAAAGTCACAAGGCACACAAAATCACCAATATTGGCACTTCCGCAACCAGATGGGCGCTTTACACATGTCCATCTGGACATCGTGGGGCCACTTCCAAGCACAGAGGGGAAACAATATCTCCTGACGATGATTGATAGATTCACGAGATGGCCAGAAGCACAACCAATTTCGGATATCAGTGCTGAAACCTGTGCAAAAACATTTTGCAATACATGGATCTCTCGATTTGGGTGTCCAACAAACATCACGACCGATCGAGGAGCACAGTTCGAGTCAGTTCTATTTCAGGAACTTCGAAACCTTACAGGTATTCTCCGAAGTAGAACCACCGCTTACCATCCTCAAAGCAATGGCCTCATCGAGCGCTTTCATCGACAACTCAAATCTGTACTGCAGTGTCATGGTGGAAACTGGGTCGAATTCCTACCGATAGCGTTACTTGGCATAAGAAACACAGTCAAAGAAGACTTGGGAGCAACCTCGTCAGAATTGGTGTATGGAACCACAGTACGTTTACCAGGGCTTATGGTCTCGCTAGATACTACAAATACGATATTACAACCAGACAACAGGTTTCTAGATCGTATCAGACAACACATGCAAGCCATACCTTACCAAGCTCCACGTGAACATCAAAATACAGGTATATACATTCCTAAAACTTTAGCAACATGTGATTTCGTGTTTGTGCGTGTCGACAAAGTAAAAAGACCTTTACAGCCTCCATATGATGGTCCTTACAAAGTGCTATCGCGAAAAGAAAAATGGTACAATGTTCTAATAAATGGTGCATCCCAAACCATTTCCATTGACCGCCTCAAACCCGCATATTTGGAACCGCCGAATAACCTGCAATCAGATGATCAGCATATACGTTCGGAAAATCTGACCGAGTGCGAACCACAGCCAAAACTAACTAGATCAGGACGTCATGTACGATTTCCATCCAGGTACAACGACATGGTTAGAATCTGTACAGTTACAGAATAACCTCTCCAGACTTTAATTTCATTCAAGAAGTTTTATTTTTGTTTGTATATATAATCTAAGCTACTTTACCTGTAAATCATCTATTACTTGTAAGATTTGTACAATTTATATCTCGAGAATATTTAACTTGTAATTCTTGTATTATATATGTTTGTTTAGCATGCAATTCCGTGGAATGCGCCTAACCTCAACAGCAGTGGCGTATCCCACAACATTGTATAAAAAACTTGAGTTTTGTTATGTACACTATGTATAATTCATTTAATTTCACCGCAATTTCTTTAAAATTGACTAGGTGGGGGGTACTGTGGGGATTGCAACGTGAAGTTGGCAAAGCCACGAAGTGACCCCACAGTAGCCACCGCCGGACGAAGGGATAAAAGGCGCGAGGAGAAGCGTCACCCGCCTGTTCAGTCCTGCATCCGTTAGTACCTACTCGTGTGAATAAATAAAAGAATAAAACCCTCTCATGTAAGTTGTTGTTTATCTCTGGTCGTTATCCTTGTGTAAATATAATAGTGAATAAACACTACATACTTTCGATTTGTTAAAATCAAGTATAGGCCTTTATACCAGTTGAGCAAAAATCGGTTGTCAATTTCGTTTTAGCTAAAGTATCTTTTCCTATAGCCCCTATAGTTAACTTTATGTTTTGCTAAGCATCGTTCCAATTTAGTGCTAAAGTTGCACTTTGGACATTTGTTCTAAACTATGATGCACTTTCGCATGTTATCCAATAACTTATATTTCCATTTTGTGGCATAATTGCACTGACCACATTCAAACTTTTTTGAAGCATGATAAACTTTCACAGTGTCATTAAGTATCGTTTCAATTTAGTGGTAAAATTGCACTGGTCACATTTAAGGTTTTCTAAACCACAATGCCCTTTCATATATGTTGCAATAAATACTCTTTTGCTTTTGTGACATAACTGCACTGACGATACTTGAACTCTTTTGAACCATGATGTACAGTAGAACTTGTTTATAACATCATCGCATATAGCGTCAACTCAGGTATAACGTCAATAGTCGTGGTCCCTACAACTTCCTATAGTTTACAACGTAAAAAACATTTCATTTAACAACCAAATATTCGCACTATACTTGGTTTTAACGTCATTTTAAATAAAAGTTTTGGGAACTTTTGACCATATTCTTAGAATGTATAATAAGCTGTTTTCGTTCTTTAAGGATTTACAAAGGTTATCTTAAACCCTACGAGTAAAGATAAAAAGGAGAGAACATTACTGTATTGTATCAACACATGCGACGGAAGAACAAAAATTACAAACTATTTCCAAAAATAAACTTTTTACAATTCATACATATATACGTATGTGCACGATATCTATCTTTTCTTCTTCTTCTTCACATATGTAATATTACTAATAAAATTTATAGCCGTATAGCATTAGTTATGCGTAAATTGTTTTGAATTATTATATTTTACTTGACATAATTGCACTAGCACATTTAAATTCTTCTGAACTATGCCGCACTTTTGTATGTTGCAATAAAGCTTGCTTCCATTTTGTTGCATAATTGCACTGAGCACATTTAAATTCTTCTGAACTATGCCGCACTTTTGTATGTTGCAATAACACATGTTTCCATTTTGTGACATAACTGCACTGAGCACATTCAAATTTTTCTGAACCATGGTGCACTTTCGTATGTCGCAATAAAGTATGTTTAGACTTTGTGGTATAAATGCACTGAGCACATTTAAATTCTTCTGAACCATGCTGCACTTTTGTATGTTGCAATAAAGCTTGTTTCCATTTTGTGGCATAATTGCATTGATGACACTTGAACTCTTTTGAACCATGTACTTTCATATGTTGCAATAACGCATTTTTCCATTTTGTGACATAACTGCACTGATGACACTTGAACTCTTTTGAACCATGATGTACTTTCGTATGTTGCAATAAATACCGTTTCGATTTTGTGGCATAATTGCACTGAGCACATTTAAATTCTTCTGAACCATGCTGCACTTTCGTATGTTCCAATAAATACTGTTTCCATTTTGTGGCATAATTGCACTGAGCACATTTAAATTCTTCTGAACCATGCTGCACTTTCATATGTGACAATAAAGCATATTTCCATTTTGTGACATAACTGCACTGAGCACATTCAAATTTTTCTGAACCATGCTGCACTTTCGTATGTCGCAATAAAGTATGTTTAGACTTTGTGGTATAAATGCACTGAGCACATTTAAATTTTTCTGAACCATGCTGCACTTTCATATGTTCCAATAACGCATTTTTCCATTTTGTGACATAATTGCAGTGAGAACATTTAAATTTTTCTGAATCATGCTGTACTTTCGTATGTCGCAATAAAGCTAGTTTCCATTTTGTGACATAACTGCACTGATGACACTTGAACTCTTTTGAACCATGATGTACTTTCGTATGTTGCAATAAATACTGTTTCCATTTTGTGACATAATTGCACTGAACACATTTAAATTCTTCTGAACTATGCTGCACTTTTGTATGTTGCAATAACGCATTTTTCCACTTTGTGGCATAATTGCACTGAGCACATTCAAAATTTTTTGAATCACAATGGACTTTCATATGTTTCACTAAATACTGTTTTGCTTTTGTGACATAAGTGCACTGATGACACTTGTACTCTTTTGAACCATGATGTACTTTCGTATGTTGCACTAAAGTATGTTTTGACTTTGTGGCATAATTGCACTGAGCACAATTAAATTCTTCTGAACGATGTTGCACTTCCATATGTTTTACTAAGTACTTTTTTGCTTTTGTGAAATAACTACACTCGACACATTCAAACTTTTCTGAATCACAATGCACTTTCATATGTTTCACTAAATTAGTTTTCCATTTTGTGGCATAATTGCACTCATGACATTTATGTACTGTGGAAGTTTGGCATTTTTTTACATGTTGAATTAAATATCTCCTATATTTTGTTACATAAGTACAGTGAAAACATTTCAACTCTTGTACATTAAATTTCAATTCCGTATTACTTGAATTTTTAGTTTGTATTTGCAAAGGATTTAAAACTTGATCGTTAGAGTTAGTAGCAGAATCATTCAATTCAAGCTTGAGTGATACACCATTTTGAACATCGTCATAATAATCGTTTAATTCAAAATCTTGCTTTGCGAGGAAGAAATTTAGTTTTTCCTCTTGCTTTGGTTCCACTGGTTCTATTTTTATCACTGTTTCTTCACAAGTTGAATTAATTTCTGCTTCTTTTTGGAGGGGTTCATCTTTGATGACATGCATCAACATATTAATATTATCTTCTTTCGACATATTTAATTTTTAAACTTGAAATTGAATTGAGACAGTAAAAATAAGAATTATTAAAATATTTGTAACCGTTAATACTTTGTAAAGTTCGATCCACAAGAGTTGGCGTTCACGTCATAGGTTTCCGAATGAATGCACGACATTCCTTTTAAACAATCATTAAAGCTTAATACATGTTTGTGATAAAGATGGCAATATAGTTTGCATGTGTTTTAAGTAAAGACGTGCGTATAGATGATAGCCAGTGAAAATGAGAGAGAAGTGAGTATGTCCGTATGTTCAACAGCTGACTTCAAGCAACACTATCTGTCAATGTCAAATTTATTCATTATTTATAAATAATCTCGTATTATTTCTGTTCGTTGTTGTTTTGCCCTTTTATTTACTCGTTCTTTACAGTTATTTTGTTCTAATTATCAAATTATTAATAACAGTTCTTATTAGAACGGATTTACGAAAATTGCAATATTTTTAACCACAAAACAGCATGTTTTGACAATCCTATATAACATTAGTGCGAAACGTACCGCCCAGAGAACGAGTTCAATCGCAGCAGACGTTAATATGTTTATTGCACTTATTAGAATTCCGCATGTAGCTTTACTAAGCTCTAATTAATTTTTTAAGATACGTTTTATACGTAATGGATTAATTAAACACGTAAAATATTACTATGACAATTTTAAAGTAGCACAAGCAACTACCTGTGGGTAATTAAAGTATTATTTGCAACACTGCCTTGTTACGATTTGGCAGATTTCATTCCCGACGTCATTATTTCTTGACTTCAAATTTTAATCTTAATACATACAATTACAAGTAATGACGTGCACGCCAACTCTCCTGGATCCAATTATACTTACATTAAACGTAGGGAAAGAGACGTGTGTGAAGATAGCGACGGCCATTTCAGCGACGGTGTGACGTCATCCACCAGTATGCGTATAACGAAACATGCTATACAGAATTACATTGATGGATTTTTATTAATAATTTCGATTTAATAACAACCATGCAATGCACATAGCGCAGGCTTTCCTTTATTCAAGTATAAATCATTTTGATGCAGTAACATAAATGTTATCGCTATATAAAGACCGTACATACATCCCGAATGAGGCTGTCTTATATAACCATCGTTTTTAGGAAAACTATCGGTGCTTTAGCCATCGCTTATTTTCCCACACATTAACAAAAGTATGAAATATCTTAATGTAAAATTTCGATCGATTTCGTTAATAAATAAAAAAGTTAGAGACCTAACAACGATCGATTGCGCGATTGCAGCTTGCGGCAGCGACATACATCGGTCGTTTTTGGAAAAACTATCGGTGCTTTCGCCGTTGCTTATTTTCCCACACATTAACAAAAGCAAGAAGTATCTTAATGTAAAATTTCGATCGATTTCGTTAATAAATAAAAAAGTTAGAGACCCAGCAACGATCGATTGCGTGATTGCAACTTGCGGGCAGCGACATACATCGATCGTTTTTGGGAAAACTATCGGTGCTTTCGCCGTTGCTTATTTTCCCACACATTAACAAAAGTAAGAAGTATCTTAATGTAAAATTTTGATCGATTTCGTTAATAAATAAAAAAGTTAGAGACCCAGCAACGATCGATTGCGCGATTGCAGCTTGCGGGCAGCGACATACATCGATCGTTTTTGGGAAAACTATCGGTGCTTTCGCCGTTGCTTATTTTCCCACACATTAACAAAAGTAAGAAGTATCTTAATGTAAAATTTCGATCGATTTCGTTAATAAATAAAAAAGTTAGAGACCCAGCAACGATCGATTGCGCGATTGCAGCTTGCGGCAGCGACATACATCGGTCGTTTTTGGGAAAACTTCGGTGCTTTCGCCGTCGCTTATTTTCCCACACATGACCAAAAGTAAAACGTATCTTAATCTAAAATAATTCATTGCTGTTGTTGTAGCTGTATTAACTGACGGTTTAATGTGGTTCAACGTGTTCAAAATTTTCTTGAAAATTACTTGAAATATATTATTGAATGACGCATATCGGCATATGATTTACTTTTAGACCATAAAAATTTGGGCAATTATAATTTATTAATATAATCTAATATGTCATTACATTACATTACAATTAATTAATTAATTAATTAATTACATTACAAAAAGGAGAAGCAATCATTGCATCTTTGTTGTTGAACAATAAATGATCAAATTAATCTTTAATTGAAATGTCATTCATTTTCGTCTAAAAATATTTTTTTATAAGCGTTTCTAAACTTTCAACTCTAATTACGAATGCGATCACTTTTAAGCTATTATTTTTCTTTGCTATTACTTAGGTATATTTTAATTGTCCAATTGTCCTTTAAAAGATTCGAAAATCAACATAACTTTACACAGCGTAAATAGTCGAATTGCAAGGATACCAAATGTACCTATACCTATTATTGTCTCCCTTGCTAACAACGCCACCATGTGATTTTAATAGTACGCGATGGTACGACTTATTTATGATATTGAGGTCATCTAGATGTATTGGCTCATAAATCCTCGTCATAACTTATTTTCCTTCAAACTTTTTGTTTGTTGTAAAGTTGCCGCAAAAACAGGAAGTGTTAATAATTTTCAGGATAAGCTTTTCAAACCTGCATTCCGCTAGAATCAAGCTTGTTTTATGTAAAACTAAAATAGTCATTTGGAGAAAACATTATAATAGTAATGCTCTAATCTCTAATGTAATGTTGAAGTTGGAATTATATTGGTAAATTATAGTTGATTGTTGATTTTGATTACAAATATCGTCTAGTTCTAGTCAAGATGTTTTGGGATTCTATAGAAAAGCGCCTATATTTTCTCATAAACGCGATTTATTAAATTATGAAACACGT